>CM051367.1:14522475-15122475 GCA_028015245.1 Cardamine occulta
AGTTGGATTTTCATTTTAACACTATAAAAATACTTTAAAAAAAACAAACAAAACGGCCGCGTACGGACAAAACGGCCGCGTGCATTTACAATTATTAGCTACTATAAAATCATTTTTCTAAACTAGTGGCTTAGATTATATGAGCTCAAGCCATCTTCAAATCTTATCAATAATCAATCATATAATGACGTAATTAAATAATGAATCACATAATTAAACAGCTAAGCCAACCGTAAAAATCTAATAATTTTTAGGGTTGAACTGTTGTTTCTGAGTTTAAGGAAATTCAATAAACTAAACAATACTTAAATTGCACAGTTATAAGGTGAACTTCCAAAATTGTCATGAACCACAACACTAACTATTATTATTATCATAAGATCAGAGGAAATAGTTTTCCTATAGATACTAAAGCTTAGGGATTTGGCTAGACCTTTCTTATTTTGCAAGTTAGAAAACGGGGAGGCTTGTTCATTCTGGCACGATTCTTGGACTCTGTTTGGTGATCTCTTCTCCTCCCTGGGACCAAATGCACACCAGCTGTTAGGTCTCCCTTTGACTGCGAAGGTTACTAAAGCAAGAACTGACCTCGGGTGGAATTTTGGGGGCGCCCGGTCAACCAATACCGAGCAGTTTCTTTGTTACTTGGTCTCTGTCGAACCAGTACACACAGAGAAGGATAAATTTATGTGGTTGGAGGACTTCAGGTGAGCCAGAAAACAGATTTATCTTCTCATAGACTTGGAATGCTATAAGGAACAAAACCGATGAGGTTCCTTGGTTTAATCAGGTTTGGTTCTCTGGCTCTGTCCCCAAGCAGTCTTTTACCATGTGACTAGGTTGTTTGGGCCGTCTTCAAACTTTGTCTAGGATGAGGAACTGGGGAATTCTTGAGGAAGATACCTGCTATCTATGCGAAATTTTTGAGAAATCAAGGGATCACTTAATCCTGAGATGCCCCTACAGCTTAGACATTTGGAGATGGTGCTTTCCCAAGCTTCAATACCACTTCACAGGGTTTGACACTTGAGCTGGTCTTCTCAACTAGTTACGATCCCCAACCTCGGAGGATTCTATGGTAGAGGTACGTCTGGTCGCTGCTCAAACAGTTCTCTACTCAATATGGCGCGAAAGAAACACTCGTATTTTCACCTCTCAACGCATTCCGGTTGAAGCTCTTATTAAGACCATCGACAAAGGGATTCACAACACTTACTCTGCAAGACGCCACATCCCTAAGTTTGGCATGGCTCTTCAGCTATGGTTCTGAGACTCAATCTCTTTCTAACTCTATTCTCTTTTTGTTTCTCCTCTTTTCCTAGTTGCTCATACTAGTTATTATGATATTGTAATGTCCCAAACTCTTATGGTCCGAAGTAAAATTATAAAATCAGAAATTATATAAAAAGAAACTAGTTTTCCTATAGAAGTTTTGCATTTATAATTAGGCCTTCCAAATTCGAAAACATAAATAGGCTTTACGAAACAAAAATGGGCCAAAACGTATTTGCTATGGGTCAAAAGAAATTAAACAATCAGGACAGTTTCTGTGGAAACATCAGTGGATTTTGTAATTACAAATGGGACTTTAGAATTCGAATACACACAAATTAACAAAATCGTATGTTATGGGTCTAAAGAATAAAACTAAAATCCCATAACCCTATGAGCAAAATGTAACAAGCTATCCAAAGAACCATCATCGAATTTTCTAGCGAACAAGTAACATTTCTCGCTCTTCTTCCCATTATTTACACATCCATCTTCTCTATTTCTCAACCTTCCTAAAAGCTCTGCCGTCACCGAGAGCCGTGTATACTTTCTTGGGTGCGGCCCTCTCCGTGACCAATCTGTCCACGTCAGTGACCTATTCGCATTCTTCCCCGGAAACATGACGTGGACAAACGTCGGCAAGTAATGCTCGTCGGCGTAACAACCCCATAGGCAATGTTTCTGGAACAAAGGGAAGTAAGTGGTGTCCGAAACTACGGCTAAAGCTACTTCACGGTTGATCTCGAACCACTGAGAGCCTTTTCGCCATTTGCTGCGGCTGAGGAGTGGGGACATACTGCGGTTATAGCGGCCACGACCTCTTGGTCCGGGAATGTCGTAGAGGTCGACGTAGGAGTGTTGAGAATTTATTAGGTAAGAGTAAATTGTGGAGAAGTTGAAGAGAGGGATGTCTGATTCTGAGAGGAGGACGAAGCGGTGGTTTCCGGCGTCGAGCAGAGCGTTTGCTAGTAGCCGCCGCTCAGCCTCCACCATGCTCACCATTCCCCATTTTACTTCCTATACACAAAACAAGAAGATAGCGATTGCTCATGAGTCGTGATTATTATTATTAATTTAGCAACATAATTGATTTGAAATTCTATAGGTTGGTATAATATGTAGAATAGACTACTCAACGATTTTATATCTATATAGTATATGATGAATGATGATGATATCTATTAAAAGGAAAAATAAGAGGCAAACGTAGACATATATGAAAGGAACTAAGATACGATTTTTGTAACCCTATTATTCAATGGCTACATTATATCCCTTTGTGTTATTCGTTCTAAGGATCAACAATAAGGTCACAATTAGAACCGATGACATTTAAGTACAAGTACACATTTTTTTTTTAACGAGATTTTTTTTCTTTCGTCTACTAATTTCAGTATTTCTTTTTTTGTCAACTTCAACAGTATGATTTTGTTTTGTTTGCTAGAAACATATCTTTGTCGTATGACACTTCTGTATTCTCGATTTATCTAACTTATTGGACACGCATCATTTTTATTTTGTAATTTACCTTAAATCTTATTAAAAGTATACGTAGACCCGGTTTAAAACTTATTTAGGGAATTAAAAAGAATACGGGTATACGTATGCCTTTGAATTAATATAACTTGAATATTACATTATAATCACATTTACTGTACTTGTCTTTTGTTTTGTAATCAAAATTAACAAAGCTAATGCGTGAAGAGTGTAAACTCTGTTTTGTTAATTTTGCCACTCCCTGCTTTTGGGTTTTCTAAGCCACCACACACCAATTTTTAAAGTAGTAAATGTATTTCTTATAAATAAAAATTGCAAATATAAATATTAAAATCTATATTCGACTTTTCTTTGGCCGAGTAATCCGACTATGTCAATTATATATGATTAATGAAACTCGACTAAATCATAAAAACCGGAAGAGAATGACGAAATTGACTGACCTTGCTTGGAATCCTCCGACGATAAAACGGTGACGTTTCTGACGTATCGTCGTCAATATAGAATGGGTCACTCGTATGAATGTAAATGGAGAAAAGATCTTTTTGATGGCTTTGGAAAAATCTCTCCCACAGTTTAGCCAAGGGAAGCTTCCCTCTCGTCAAGAACATAAACGCAACTTTCTTTGTCATCTTCAACGTCTCTTCTTGAATCTTTGATGCACGTAACAAGAGTTCCTCCTCCGTCATGTTGTGGGTCACGTTCTCCGGCTTCATTAGATTATGACCATTTTGCCCTTTACCATCGTCATCAGCTGCGACCGCATTTTGCAGGGGAACGTATTTTTTTGGCTGTGGCTGAAGCTGTGGAGAGAGGGAAGTGGAAGATGAAGAGGTAAGAGAAAAAAGACGAAATGGTTGGGGACTGAAAGAGACTTTTCTTATATGGACGTTGAGTATGAAGCCGAGTCCGAATCCGAAACCGATGAGAAACGAATACAAGACGAGGTTTTGGAAGAATCTCTGAGGTTTGAATATCTTTGATATGAAGATTTGATGAAGATGACGACTTTGTAGTCGAAGAGAGTCTTCTTGTGTTTCGTAGCTCATTTTCATTATTTTTGGGTATTATGTGGTCACAAACTAAGATTAAGAACCGTGGGACGAGCCAACGTTATATAGGTCAAAATGGTGAATTTTTAGAGGACTTTTCGTCACTAAAAAAAAATATCTAATTTCACGGGCTTGGGGCGGGGTTTTACTAGAAACATTGAATTGGCTTATACATTATTTTAGGGGTTGGGTTGACTCAATTGGTACACGACTTGGGTTTTATATAAACACGTTAACTTAGATTGTGACATTAAAGATGGAGTAATCCTTGGGTTAGTAAAAATTACTTTTTTTTTTGAAATTTCAACAGACAAACAAACGTGTATTGTAACATCAGAGCTCATCAAGGGTCTGTTTCAACTTTAATGCAAGAAAAAAACAAATGTTTTGAAGACGCATTCTCAGTATTTAACAATCAGTTTCTTTTATACTCTCGAAGCTTATAAACTTAAGTAAAACTAATGAATAATTAACGTGATCAAGACTCCAGACACATAACATTTTCTACATAATCTCCGGGCGAAAGAAAGATCACCTTGACATTCTCCCATGGTAGGAAATTACCGTTGATGCAACTGATAATGGTATCTTCAGTAGAATGAGATGCTATATACCAGTTTCCGCCTATGTTGTTTTTCAAAACCCGCAACAATGTCATCGATTGTATCTTCCCATGATTCATTCCCTTCAATCTCTTGACAGAGTTCCAAGGCAAGTCGGCCACCTATAGCTGCTTCTTCGTGGTTATCTTTAACCTCCAAGTTCATCACAAGTATGGTTTTCATAAGTGACTGTTCTCTGTTATTAAGATCTGCAAGATTGGTAAATAAAATCCAACCCGATGAGAAAAAATGATATTACGACACAAGTATGTTCTATCAAACCTGATTGCAAGCGAGTAAAAAGCAATTTACCCTGTAGAAATTTTTGAGTTTCACATGACTTGTCAATGATATCACTTCATCATTTCTTATGTAAACATCTAACCTAACTAGTTCGACATAATTAAGTAAACGAGAAGATTGTTTACCGCATGTAGAAGATCAAAGTCACAACATTTCGATTTTCTTCAAATGAGATAAGTGTATGAACAAATATATCAATACCGCAAATTTTCTTCCATATTACAAGAGTTTGAAACAAAGAACTTAACAGTAAAACTGGGGAGGATTTAGATATACCTTCAAGAACTGAATCAAAAACCTTTTCTTCAAATGTCATAACCACATCAAACACACCATCACCAGCATTATCTTGCCACCTTTGAGGAGCAAGTTTCACAGATAAATTCCTCTTAAGCATCTGCAAAATACCATTTCTCTTGTAGCTGATGAATCAATTAAGGTATCAAACTTCCAAGCTTATAATATTCCCACAACCCAATGTACATGATTCTAACTACAAAACATAGCCATAAGCAAGAGAAACTTTGTGTATGTACTAAACAGGATTTGAATCAAACCCAGAAAACTCAGTGTGCTGGAAGATGTAATTAGTAAGAAATCAATGAATTTGAATAGCTTAATAGCTTAAAACGCAGCAAAATCAGCGAATATCACAGTATTAGAATGAGATTAACACTGAAGCAGAAAAACTTAGGGATTTTGAAAATTAAGAACAAATCACAGAAAAAGAAGAGGATACAGTTCAGGATCCTTGCGCCTGAGTTCATCGAACATCTGCTTGTAAGGAGTTCCAAAGTCGTAGACGTTAGGTTCTCTGAGAGATGGACCTGGTAATTTAACATGAGACCCAGTCCCGTACGAAGCAACATCGAGACCTTGTCTCTTAAGGAGAGCGTGAGCTTCCATGCTCCGATTCTGATTTGACGAACAAACCATGGCGTACCGGAATCTCATCGCGAAGCCGCGGCGGTGAACAAAATCTTCGAACTTCCCGGCGACTGAAGCTGTTAACTAGTTGTCGATTTCATAGGTGTAAATGTGACTGGGATTATTTTGGGGCCTGGGCCTGGACCGGGCTTATTAACCCATCCGAATTTTTCTTTTTATTATTTTCTTATTGCGCGATTAAGTCCAGGATTGTACATAATTTGTGTGTGAAGTCCATTTTATTTACCCACCACATACGAAGGAAAATTCTTAGTTTCTTACACTAAAGATCTTTTTTTTTTCTTTCTGCGACTGTATCGTCCAAGGTCCCTTTCTTTGACGTGACTTAGACCATCCTCATAGGTACACATATTTAAAAGTGTTTTTAATAAGAGTTTTATGTGTCTTGCTGAAAACATTTTTCTCTCTTTTTTTAATAAATGTCTTTAAATTAATATTAAAATTTTAAGAAAACACTTTATTTTATAACCAATGAAAGTGCTCTTATGGATCATATAATTTTTTTTGTTTTTGTTTGTTAAATTTGGCTCCTTGAATATTTTCTTAAAATTGAGTTCTCTGATTGGAGCAAATGAGACGGACTAAATTCAGTTGTTGAAGATCAATTATAAACTGTTTTTTTTTTCTTCATTTAACTCTGTCTCATAAGCTGTAAACTTATAATGAATCTAAACTTAAAGAACACTCTTGCTTTGAGTTAATAGGACAAAATGTTTTCAACAAAACAAAAAGGAAATATGAAAACAGAAACGAACATCACTATCACATTTTAAAAAGAAAACTAAATGTAACGCGTATTAGTAGCTATGTGTCCATGCTGGGTAAACGGTGTTGACTGACCAAACGACTTTGGTTACCTTACATTATTGCGACGTCGTCTAAGCAAACTCTGCTACATACAAATAAGAAACAGCTTCTCATCAGAAACTGGATTTTAAAAATAATTATCCCATACAGAACTGAGACTACAACTGTCTCTTCATCTTCACTCTCAAGGTATCATACAATAGCTTACTTTCAATAAAACCAAAGATGATCCGCCGTCTTTTTTGTGGCTTCACGGCGTTACTCAAGATTTGCGGTGGTCAGACTCTTTCCGGTGGAGAAGACTCTACCGCAGACAGCGGAGACAGTAGAGACCGTGGCATCTTCTTCGATCTTCAAGAGCTTGAAATCGCGACTGATTTTTTCTCGGAGAAGAATCGGCTCGGAACCGGCGGATTTGGCCCTGTCTACAAGGTAAAAACTATAGAGAACTCTGTTTTTTTTTTTTTTTGAAATAATTATCTTTATTCGATCATACGACATTGTAAATAGGGATCTGTACTAAGTGGTGAAGAAATAGCAGTGAAGAAACTATCGACGGATTCAAGACAAGGGTCGAGAGAATTTGCTAACGAAGTTAAGGTCTTGCTTAGGATTCAACATAAGAACTTGGTTTCGTTGCTGGGTTGTTGCTTCCATGGTCCCGAGAAGATGTTGATTTACGAGTATCTCCCTAACCGGAGTCTTGACTACTTTCTTTTCGGTACATCTCATCTACTAATTCAATCTTTTCACTAATTGTCTGAACAAACGACAACTAGACTGTGTCGAATTATGTTCTGTCTGATCATTCGATTCGAACGGGTTTTGGTTTAACCATTGATTTCTCTGTGATTTTCAGATAAGATCAAACCCGGTTCACTTGACTGGTCCCATCGATGGCGAATAATTATAGGCGTAGCGAGAGGACTATTGTATCTACACGAAGAAGCTCCAATACGGATCATCCACAGAGATATCAAGGCCAGTAACATTCTTTTAGATAATGACTTGAACCCAAAAATTTCGGATTTCGGTTTAGCTCGGTTATTCCCGGGAGACGGCACTCATACCAATACCTCTGGAATCTCTGGTACTTTGTGAGTACTCCTAATCCTATCACAATGTTTTAATATCCGAAAAAGAAATGAGAATGTTGTATATTTAAATTTATCTGTGGCTTATGTGAGTGTCGATTGCAGTGGCTATATGGCTCCTGAGTATGCGTTGCATGGGCTTTTATCGGTTAAATCAGATGTTTTCAGCTATGGAGTCTTGGTTTTGGAGATAGTTAGTGGAAGAAAGAACCATAATCCTCGTCTTGGTTCGGAAATGGCTGATCTCTTGAGCTATGTAAGTTTGGATCATAACATTTACAAGTTCGATTTTGCAAAACCTACGAATCAAGTCAAATTTTACATCATAGTTCGGTTATGATTCTCAATATACTGTGAAAAATCATTGGATTCCAACGCAAAGCATTTTGATAATGGTAGAATGACATCTCACATCTCCACTTCCAATATGAGATATCTTAACACGTGTCTTTGAGATGAGAATTCTTTTGGTTCATTTTTTTCATTCGAAGAACCAAATTCCATTTTTTAAATCTGTTATATCCATTTGGGTTTACTTAGCTCTAATTCCATATGAGAAATTGTACTTTTTGTAACTCAAAATTATTGACAAGAAGTGGAATAGCCTTTATATGTTAGTTTGAAGCATCTCTACTTCCGTATTCTAACATATACTAGTAATACTATACTAATATCGGCCTGACTTAACAGCAATTTATCTTCGGTACAGGCGTGGAAAATGTACCAAGAAGGCAAAATCATGGAATTGGTGGATCAATCTCTAGCAGGAGTATACAACCGCGACGAAGCAGCAACGTGTTTCATCATAGGATTACTGTGTTGCCAGAATATCATATCAAACAGACCCGATATGAACACGGTTCATCAAATGTTGTCGAGCGATTCTTTCGATTTGCCTAAACCGGGTCGTCCTGGACTCCAAGGACGTAGAGGAGAAGGCTATACAGGTAAGAGTACCGGGACCGGTACAGGAACCGCTTCAAAAAAATTTGGATTAACCGGGAGTGAACCAAACAGTTTTAAGAGTAGAAGAAGTAATGGTGGAGCATCTGGACCGAATAGTCTAGTTGAGGAGTACTCGAGGACCTCTATTTCCATGTCTTCCTTCGCCGAAGGAAGATGAATACCAAATTAAAACATGTAAATGCACCACCCTTATTTACGTGTATATAACAAAGAGGGCAAGTTTCTACGTTATATGTTTATGGATTGTTATACTTAATATGATCTTCTTCTTTTTTTTTTGATAATAACATACATATGTGATCTTAACACGTTTTGATCTAAGTTAGAAAAATTTTATGTGGTCAAAGTTTATTTTTATTTAATATTTCTCCAAACACTTTTTTAGTTTGCATGAGTCGGATTTAATGGAGCTGTTTTAGGCAACCTAGCTGATGTCTTTCAGAAAATAGATTTCTAAAATTTCTATAGGTACGATAATTTCAACTTTCAAAGTCTCCCTCTTCCTAAAGAGTGGCAGTGTGGCACCTACCTAATTACTAGCTAGTAGTCATATGACTTTTCTGTTTTCTTAATAAATAAAAAAAGTAATGACCATGAGAACAAGGAAGTTTAGTTTCACAGGCAAACAAGTCTAGCTACCTGTTTTTTTGTGCCAGATTTTTCATCTAAAACCAAAATTAAGCTACGTAGTCTTATATATGTGATTTTATTTTATTGATTACGCTCTATTTGTTGATTTCTGTTGGGTTTATATCATGTATATATTTGGCCCCTACGAAATATTATTTGGCCCATCACCTATATATATCTGGCCCCAGCGAAATTTAGGTGATGGGTTCAAATGTTATGGTTGTAGTTTATATTTCGTCACTAATAACCCACTTACCAACCCCAATAAACACATAATCAGTTTACTGATTCTCTATATAAAGCAGTCATTAATTATTAGTATGTTACAAATCTGGTTCTGGCCTAAAACTTAGCAAACTGTAGTGTTTTTGCCTCATATATAGGAAATATTATTTTTTGTAAAACTCTTATGAGTGTAGTGGTTCTTTTAGTTTCATGGTCTCAACTCTCAAGTTCTTGTCTTAAGTTTGCATTAAAAAGTTATTATTTTACAGGTATGTTTTACAGGTATGTTGTAAAAGAGATAAAATTATGTTTTGTTTTAGGCCAGGTAACACTCTTGGTCGGCCCTGGTATGTTATGTGGTTTTGTGATGTTAGCATACATCTTGTATTTGGTTTCTGTTTTCTCCAGTTATGTCGGGTTTGGATTTATTTCTCCACGTTGGTTCTTGCTTATTTTGTTTAATTTAGTTGTGTTTTAAATCAAAGTAGATTCATATTTTGAACTTTGAGTTTTCTGCTTCTTTTAGTCCAAAGCTATTAGGATTATTAAGACTCGTTCAAAATCTATATGGTCTGTTCCGAATGTCATTTGGAATTTAAACGGGTTAAAAAGACTTGGCAAACAAGTATTTAAAATACCAAGTGTATGGTGATCGATATTGAGACTTGAGAATTAGATTTTGTGGTCACTAGTTCAACTCTAAGTATTATCAGCAGAAGTAGTTTCTACATCGAAGAAAACTATGGGTTAAAAACAAGTATTTAAAAAGATTTTACCATTTATGCTCGTTATCAATACTTCTGGTATGTCAGTTTGTAACTATATAAAAAAATAGCAACGCTGAAAGTCAAAACAACAAGTTGGATATTGAGTCTTGAATGCATATGTAATTGCATGTGATTTGAGTCTATAGTTGATAAATAGGTATAGTGAGAGGGTCGATCAATTTGATTTTTTATTTTGATAGGAACCTAACTCTATATGTAGTAAAAGTCCAGAAACAAAACGTGTTTGATGATTTGATCAACAGTCAGAAGAAATCAAACCTAGTTAAATTGGAACTTACCTGGATTAATTAGAGTTCGACCTTTTAAGTTTCAATTTAGACCTTAGTTATAAAGCTCCGGATTTGTTGGACCGTCCAACTTGGCCAAGGAGGCTTGATAGCGAGTGGAGATGGCGGTTTCTTTAATTCTTTCCAAACTTCGTATATGGTGAGATGTGCCAAGCCAAGGCGGAAGCATCATCAAGTCGTTTGATATAAGCCCAATAGGAAGGAAGTGACAAGTGACATGTATACGGGACGTATAGTGGCAGACCACATCTTATAGTTGAGTACGACTAATTTTTTTTAGAACAATATTAGGATTCACCCTAGTTGTGAACCTCTTTGTTAACTTTCTCTTTCTATAGCCAATCAATACATGACATGTAATATTATTATTAATTACTCTTTTTAAATCTAATTAATAAATCATTAATTATTCTTTCATAATAAAATAATTAGATTAAATCATTAATTATTTTTTCTAAATCTAATCAATAAAAATATGTCAACTAAGATTATATTTAAATAGAAATAATAAATTAAAATTATAATTAAAAATGAAATAAATAAATAAAAAATTAAATTTACTAATATCTCGAGATCACGAAATAACTTAAATATTTTATGTTATGTTTCGGCCATTCGTTTTGCTGTTTCTTTTGGGTTCTCTGGATTGTATCATTAAGGTATATTTTTATGAAAAAAAAATTACATAAATAAATGTGAAAGACATCAAAATATACTCTAAGAAATACAACTCAGCGAATCCAAGAGAAACAACAAAATAAGTGGTTGAAACATAACATAAAATGGTTTACGTTATTTTGTGATCTCGAGATATTAGTAAATTTAATTTTTTTAATTTATTTTATTTTTCTGAATTTTTTTTTTAATTTTAATTGTAATTTAAATTTATTAATTTCTGTTTAAGTATAATATTAGTTGGCATATTTTTATTGATTAGATTTAAAAAAGTGATTAATGATTTAATATAAAAAATTTTATTATGAAAGAATAATTAATAATTTATTGATTAGATTAATAAAAATAATTAATAATAATATTATACGTCATTGGATACAGAAAAAAGAAGTGAACAAAGAGGTTCACCACTAGGGATGAACCCAAATATTGTTTTTTAAAAAAGAATATTTTACTATTCAAACCACACAATATCATTAATCCAAATTGATCTTGAAATTTTACCGCAACTTTTTTTTTTGTTCTTTACTAGGGTGTTTAGTACTAAATTACTAAAACTTGTAAGAAAAATACTAAACTGCAAAAATAATAAAAAAAAAACTGGAACAAGTGAAATCGATCTATAGCGACTACTTTATATTTTGGTCGTCATCAATAATATATATCGTGGATTTGAATCTGGTATCAACACAACGAAGACTCTTTAAACCACTAGTTTAGTAAAAAATAATAGTGAACACAAAAACAGATAAAAACAACCATATCAGTAGTCACTAATATTCTTTCGTCCGTCATAATAGATTAAGGAAAATAAGAAGGCGAAAATGGCAGCAATTGAAATAAATACTTGGAGGTCTCAACTCTAGTTCTTCCCCCTTGAGATGTTTGTTTCCCAAATAGTGCCGTAGGTCCCACTACCAAACAATGGCCCACTTTCTCTACTTGGATATATCTCCTGATAAATTATGCGAGCCCCACTCCAATACAAAACTCCCATAACTCTCACTTTCATTGGCCCCTCCTTTTTATTTTTCTCTTGGCTTTTTATTTACACCCACTTTTATTCCAATTTTTTTTAAAAAAAATATATAGAAAAAACCGTGTCTATATAAAAACGGAAATCCACTGGCTCGAAAACAGGCACTCTCTATTTTTTCTCATTAATAAAAAAGAATTATATTTTTTCAAAAGTTTAAACCCAATAAATAATATGGCGAATCTCTCTTCGGATTTTCAGACATTCACGATGATGGATGATCCCATAACGCAACTAGCAGAACTCAGCAACACTCTTCAACAATTCCAAACATTTCCTCCTTTCTCTTCTTCTCTTGACTCTTTTTTCTTTCACCATCATCAGCTTCAATTCCCAGATCATTTCCCTGGAAAATCTCCTGAGAATAATTTTCATCAAGGGATTTTCCTCCCTTCTAATATTCCCAACAACGATGAGTCTTCTTCAAGAATCGATATCAAGAAGAGGAAAACATTAATGGCGGCTGTGTCTACGTCGGAGAACAGTGTCTCTGATCAAACTCTCTCTAGCTCTTCTGCTCAAGTTTCCCTCAATGGAAATGTTTTGACAAAAAATGTATTTTTTACTAACCATCAAAACCCTAATTTCATATAATTGAACTCTCAGTTTCCGTTATAATTCTAACTACTTTTTTCTTATTGAAATCAATAGAGTTCTTCAAGGAGAGGGAAGAGGTCGAAGATTAATAGAGAAGAAGAGAAAGAGAGAGAAGTTGTTCATGTTAGAGCCAAAAGAGGCCAAGCCACTGATAGCCACAGCTTAGCAGAGAGGGTAAAATTTATTATACAATTAAATATATAATATTTGTAATCTAGAACTTATTAATCATATATATTTTCATGATCAAATTCAGGTTCGACGAGGAAAAATAAACGAGAGATTGAAATGCTTACAGGATATAGTCCCTGGATGTTATAAGGTGATTAATTATAAGCAACATAAGCCAAATTATTTGTTTAGACTTTAGACTATAACTATTTATATTTTTCAGCTTTGTTATTGAATATATATATATTCTGTCGTGCAGACTATGGGAATGGCTACTATGCTAGACGAGATAATTAATTACGTCCAGTCTTTGCAAAATCAAGTCGAGGTATAAATATAATTGGTTTCTCTGAAATTATAGATTATCTAACCAATTCCATTTGGTTCAATGATTACTAATTTGTTTTTTTTTTTTTTTTTTGTGAACTCAGTTCTTATCTATGAAGCTTACAGCAGCAAGTTCGTATTATGACTTTAATTCAGAGACTGATGCTGTGGATTCCATGCAGGTACATGATCTTGAAATTTTAATTAAATTTACTTATAATAAAATGACTGCTTAATGTTTTACATGATTTGTTTCTTAATTGTGTGTTTGATGTGATTAATTATATATTTGCAGAGGGCAAAGGCACGTGAGGCAGTAGAGATGGGGCAAGGGAGGGATGGGAATTCTGTCTTCCATTCATCATCATGGACCTTTTGACTTTTGTTTTTTTCTCTCCTTTTTTTGTCTTTCTAATTTTCTCATTTTTTATAAAAAAAGTACTACTAAAAGATTAATTTCCATAATCTCAATGCCATATGATATGTATACTTGTGTAATTTCGACATTACAAATATACTGCCTAGAGATTGCAATTCAACTAGATCGGACAATGACAAAAATTTTGATGGACATCTTTAAATTTTAAGTATTTGGGGAATTGAATTGGTGATATAATTTTTCTTATGATTTTGCTATATGAAAAATTGAATATTTTGTTTTTCCTGATTCTATCTCACTTAAAAAAAAAATTTCAACCAAATAAAGAGAAATGTACTTGAGTAACATCCGGATTTCTTGTTCTAAAATCTTGAAACGGAATGAGAATACATGAGGATCGATGAATAAATATATCAAATCCAACCATACTTTTTGACATAACTTTTAGTAAGATCCCACTACTATATATAATTTTGGCAGTATGATTGATTTTTAACGTGTTTTGAAAGCTGCAAGAAGCCTCATCAATTAAACTTTTAGACAATAGTAATGAGGAATGTTAGATAAGATCGATATTGTAAGTTGAAAATATGAGACATATTTATTAATACTGTTAGTATAATATAATACTAGATCAGAGACATATCTAAATACTGTTTTTGAATTGTGAGGTAGTGTAAAGGTCGAATGTTCCATACTTCATTTAGGTGACAAGACCTTACAATTGAGAAAACACCTCATATAGCCTAATTTTCAATCTAACGTTTACAGAATTATGTATACTATACAAGCCGAAAAGACAGTACCTCTTCAACAATAGTAAATATAGTACTCTACACTATTTTTTTGTTGATTATCAAAATTTTCAAATTAACCACGGCTGGAAGCTTCGAACGACCAAAACAATATTCATCAAATCTACAGTTTTAAGATAAAGGAAGATAATATTTAATATTCGGAAAATGCAGATTTAGATTAAAAAATGGCATCAGCATCTTTGACTGAGGGTCAAATAATGACAAGCAAAGATGATAAACTCGAACCTAAGGAGGACTAAGGACTAGTTGGCTAAAATGACAAAACTACCCTTAACTTGTTACTATCGAAAGAAAGACGTAATGATGCGTATGTCCCCGAAACGAAACACAGCGACAAAGAGAGGTATAGTGCAATTTGTGGAAGAGTGTGGATTGTGGATTACCAAGGGACGTGTTTCATCGTAGAGCAACCAAAGATATTTATTCCTTTTTATGTTGAATCTGTACTTATCTAGTAGTAATATCTAAACATTGCTTTTAATTTCCTTTATTGTATAAATAATTGCATGAGTGATGACTATTCATACTTCCAAATATCTGATGGATGCTCCCTATTCATCATATACATGATTGGGAAGAAGAAAATTTGTGAAATTTTAGATACCTTCTTTAGCATATCTATATTTTTGAGACGATTGTGACATTAATAAAAAATAAGATGCTGTCCACACTATGGCGGATTTTTTTTTGTTTTTCCAAAAAATTTGTTATTCTTCTAGTTATACAACTTTAAAATATAAAATTATTAATATTAAATAAATCAAACTAAATATACAATTTAAATCAGTAAAACGTTTAGATGATTAATTCAAACCGATAATAATTGGGAAAAAGATTAATATTAATTATTACATCCACTGCTTCATGCATGTTATATTATTTTCTTATTAAAAATTTTCCTTTCTCCCAGATGGATAAGTATTCATAAAACATAAATGGTCAAAAATTATGAGAGAAAACTCGGGAAAGTCGAAGTGGAGTCCATGGCATGTGATGCTCTAAAAAATGGTTATGCCTCTTAGTTAGGGCTTTAAAGATGAATACTAATTAGTTAACATAAAATAAGGAAAACAAAAAGAGACAGAGGGAGAATAGATGCAATGCATGCATCCACGAAACTAGGGAGGACAGCTTGAAATGGACCATTACTTGCTCTAAAGAAGATGGAAAAAATATGTGGGGCTTTCTATTCATTTCCGTTTTATTGCATATATTTATAATATATCAAAGTAAAATGAATTTAAAATACCTAATTTTGAAATAGTATTTCAATTGCATAGTGGTTGATTGTTTCTAGTTCTACTGGGATTACTTTATTGTCGTCTTTTGAAAGATATGATTACATTTTGAAAATGATCCACGCACCTATCGAAAGATCCAAACTTTCTACTAATACATCATATATAAGTTTAGAGGTTCTCTTTCATGGTTAAGTCTTAAGACAAATGGTTATTACATTAAACAAATACTACTAAATTATAATTTAATATGATGTTGAGGAGGATAGTTTTTGGGAACAAATATATATTTGGGACCAAAAAGTATTCTATAAATAGATTTGGCGATCACATCATTTGGTGGCAGAGAACAAAAATGGGCAAGTTCAAGGATCCAAAAACACTGTGGGAACCACCAACCACCAAACTTTTGGAAGTGGCTCCATTTGAATGTGGAGGAGTTGTTAGCTACTCAAATCTCTAAAGTTCCAAGTCTTAAGTCTTAAGACTCTTAACCCACAAAATCTTCAAATCCCACTTTAAGTAATCTTAATACTTTTCTAATATTTTAACATATCTACTTGAACAATTTGTAATAACAGTACAACATTAGAAAACATGGTTCTATACTAGATATTTGGATAAAACAAAACCAAAACAAAAGTGTTATGTATTAGCACACCCTAACACCTAGCGCCATATATAATTGTTTTATATTAAATCTGAAAATTATTTAGTACTTTCTGATCAAAAGATATGCCATTACAATATATACTTTTTTGTCAAACATTATATTTTTCTCTATTTTTTTCGGGTCAACTCACAATATTTATAATTAAAATGATATTGTTGTCTTAGTATTACACAGAAAGTGAAACAAGATTGCTAGAGTACTAAACTTAAAAAGTCTGACAAAAGTAAAAACTGTATACAAGACTTCAAAACTTTGAAAGTCAAAAAGAAAATTGTTACCGAACACTAAATCAATGAGAAGACCACATATATTTTCTCCAGGGGATCTAATTACTTTTTTTTTTTTTTTACAAATGATCCAAACTTCCACTCCAACCTTACATTCAAAGCCAAAACATGTCTCTTCTAAGTTCTAACATGGAGAGCAAGCGATCTTATCAATTAGCTTCACTGTCGAAGAATCTGTTGAAGCTGAAGGACTTGGTTTCTCTGATCTGGTGGCAGCAGATTGATCTGCTCTGGCGTCAGGCTCATCACCTGTTGAAGCAATGCCTTCTCCATCTCTGCAGATATCTGCACAAATAACAAAAACACAACCATCAACAGAAAGAACAAAAGACTTTTGCTCTGTGATCAGAAATTTTCATTCAGAATTCCGGCAAAAGACACAACTATAGTGTCTACGGGTACTGGAAAAGAAATGCTGAAACCGATTGATTTGGGGAGGGGGACTTAAGTATATATCCTAGAAGCACTAGCAGGTAGATTACCGGTGCGGGGCGAGGTGGTGGGCCGCCTCCAGGTCCAACTTGGCTTGGTGGAGGCACCGGTCCTAAGCCTGGTAGATGAGTAATGTTTGAGCTCTCTGATTGGCCAGACATCCAAGAAGGACCTCTGTCTGCAGCCATCGGACCTCCTAATTGGTTATTGTTGTAGTCTCCACGATATTGACCTCCTCCCTGAAACAATAGACAAGATTACAAGCAGTGACTAGTGAAACACAAAAGCAAAAGTAAAACCTGCACAATATCCATTTACATAATTATCTCCAGGAAAAAAACATGATTTTAACCTATCAGAACTAGAAAAAGGATGACAATGAATATCTGATTTAAGAATAACAATGAAAGATGTTGGAAAGAATTCTCATTAAAGGGTGAATGTACTCATTGAAGGTATAGAGCTCGGAAGAAGGTACAGAGATAAAACAACCTAATTGCATAATATTCTGAAAAACCACCGAACATATCGCCTAAAAGTATAAGACAGTAAAGAGTATATATACCTGATATGGTGGTTGACTAGGCAAATGTGACTGTCCCTGCGGGAACTGAGGTCCACCAGAAGCAGGGGCTCTGTTGGCTGACTGTGAAATTGGTTCAACCAAGGAGCTCTAGTTAGTCATAAACATTATTTAAAAAACGAAGGAATCAAAAGGAAACCAATAATACTACTCAAGTACTCATAACTCTGACTCACATGAAACATGGGTTGAGAAAGATGCTGAGGAGGTGCGCCGTGATGCTGAAACCCAGTGTTTGGACCAGTCTGGGAAGGTCCAAACTGATGATGATATTGTCTAGGTTGTTGTTGAGCCAAATGAGGAGCCCCACTTGAGTGCATTGGTTGTTGCTGCAACTGAGTCGAGGAAGCTGGTATATCAAGATGGTGAAAAGAAGCTGGTTGGGATGCCGAATGAAGGGGAGCCGGAGGAGGCCCACTTTGAACTTGAGAAGCCTGTGGATGAGACAAAGAATTGACAGCAGGATTAAGATGTCCCTGACGCTGGGGATGCGAAAAACGAGGCTGTGATGGAGCATTATTGGTTGCAGAAACAGAAGGCGGAGGAGGCATAGACATTGGTTGTGGTGTTGGGTGTTTTCTAATCGGGGCTTGTGACTGCATTGTAGCTGCTGACTCTTGTAAACCACCCCCGCCTTGAACAGAAGACATATGTGATTGAACATTTGGCTTTGGCAGGATAGATTGATGAGATTGTTGAACAGCTTGTGGCTCAACTTTCGGAATCTAAATAAACAGAATTGTAACATATACATGAATATGAACCTATAAACAAAATGACTAAAGAAGATTGTTTTTTCAAAGATACAAATACATACCGTTTGAGGCGGCTGAACCATTCCAAGCATGATTTGTGCCTGGCATTTAACAAAGATAGCATCATCATCATTATCAATATCATATACAAGTCTGAGATCTATCTATAAATGATTTTTTAATTGCCTATGCCTAGGCATAAACCTAAACATTGTTCCATCTCTGGAAACGATACAAAACCCTAATATTTAACCAGCTGCTTCAACAACAACACTAATCCAAACTAGTCCAATCAAAATACTTAAGTAAGAAGCTCCAAATTTGAATCTCTCTCCCTTATTAGACCACATGAATTAGGGGAAGTAAAGAAGAACCTGGAAAAGAGCCTTGGTCAAAGAAGGGTTCCGAATCAAAATCTCCCTCGCTTGTTGGTGGTTTTGATCAATCAACGTCTGCGCCATCAGATTCGATTGATTAATACACAGAATTCGAGAAACGTAAAATAAAACGATTGTTCTCTTTTCGAATCCGTGAAGGATTTAAAACTCGATAGAGAGAGTTATTAGGTGATAATCGAAGAGTAGAGAAAAGAAAGAAGAAAACCTTCATTTGTGACATAATGTCGTAGAGCTGGCTTTTCGTCATTCCGGCGAGATTCGCCGGTAAACCACCGTCTCCGCCGATCTGCTTACCCGCCATGGTCCTCGTCGGTAAAGTAGCTGGGTACCGTGAGTACCTGACTGAGCTCAGAGCGTTTTAAGACGCGAAACAACAGTAGTTGATAACAGACCTTGGATGGGCCCTTATGGTGTTGACCCAACCAGATTCGTTTTACACAACTAGATTCGGCCCATTTGTAGTTCTAGGCCCAATAGGCAGCATCGAACCAAACTTTGGATCTGTTTGAATTCTTTTTTTTTTTTTTTCATCTGATTTTATTTATTGGAAATAATAAATAGTAACCACATTACAAACTCCTAAAATTCAAAGACAAACCCACAAGTTCCAATTAAATTAGCTTGGATCTTCGAGAGATATAGTCCGCAAATTTCAACTAAATTAGTTTGAACCTTCGGAAGACAAAACAACAACATGAAAATGATAAAATAAGATTATTCTAACTACAACAATCAACAGACGACAACAAAAAAAAAAAACTACAACATTCAACTTTCAAACATCGATCTATACCAAAGAATGGAAACCAATCAGACATCATCGGAAACCCGTCAATACCTAACTAAGACTTATGCTTTTCTTGTCTTCGCTTGATGTTTGTAAATTTCGGAAATTAGAGAAATAGCAAAATGGGAGCTTCATATATAAAATGTACAATTGTATATAAACTAATTTGAAATCAATTGATAATAAACATAGTGGTCCATGACACCATGTAGATCAACTCTCTTCTCACTCTCAAATTTAATTAACTTCTTACCATTTTCAATTTTCCTAGTAAATTTTAGCTCAACTATATACATAAGATATAGACATTCATTATATATGAAGTTTATTGAAATGTTCTTTACATGTACGATGTTAATTGTACACGTAACATGCATGTATATATTATAATATATAAATATCTTTTTTTGAAAAAGCAAAAGCTTAATCATAAGTTTTGACATATAGAGAAGCGTGTGACACGGTTTTGGCCTCTTCACTTTGTTGCTGCTGACAGATCTTCTTTATATTTTGTCTCCATCCATAATTTTCTTACACGATAATATATTTATTTCATCCATCATATACAATATTTATTGGATTCTTGCCTTTAGTAAGTCGGTAAACATCACCGGCTTTATTTTTATTCTTTCTGGTAAAATAGAGTTTCCCACTACGTACGTCCTTCTCCCACCATGTTATGCTAATTTCAAGTTTTTATTGGAGTAGAAGATCACAATAACTTTATTTAAGATAAATCGAGATTTTTGTTGAGTAGAATAGACTTCGATTTAGTAGTCAGATCGGTATAGTAATCAGGTCGGTTTAACTTCGTATAATTTGAGTTCGGTAAACAAAATAGTTTTCAGAAGATAAAAGAATATGTATTCTTTTTTTTTATTTCTAGATATCTCTTTCAATAAATAAGATGAATGTATTTATAGTAAAGATTTAAACAGTTATTGTCTTGAATCCAACACCCAAACTGATACGCGATTGGCTTGTTAGGCTTTGTGGGGAGGGAAGAAGGGGGGTTTGCTAAACCCACCTCCAACAGTTTTGAGTTAAAACAATTATACCTTTTTTTAAATCTAGCCTTTGTGTATTAGTATGTGATAGACTGATACTTAAAATTATATCGATATATGGGGGACATATATATAAAGATTTTAATAGGTACTAGTAATACTGATAAAGAAGAAAAATTGTAAAATAATTTTTCTTTTTTTTTTAACAAAATAATGAATTCATTATTCATGTAGTTTTTAGTTTCTATCATATATTTTTTGGAATGGCAGAACTGTTCAATATAAATCACGATTAAGCAGAAATGTGATTGGTAAGAACCCATGTGTCTCATAATCATCATTTCACCTCTGATAATTAGAATCAAGTGATCAGGGAATCAGTAATCTTTAAACTTGGCACTTGGTATTATATCAGCATGCCCTTTACAAGGAATGAGTAGGCGTATAATCTTGTCTCAAGGAAATTATAAGAAGTCCAAAATTATGAACATGCATTAAAACTATTAATTTTTATAATATTAAAAAGAAAAAGGTAGAGAGAAAAAGAAAAAAAAAAGGGACAGAGGCACTCAACTCAATATCTTTATTTTTATTTTTTTTTGGTAGAACCACAACCTTTGCTTTTGATTTTGGTAGCCGAGGAAGTCCTTCTCTCTCCATTTGATAGGAAGAAGAAGAAAGATAAAAAAGATAAAAGAAAGAGAGAAAAGAGATTTAATTAAAATGCAATGTTATACAAATGAAGAAGCATTAGCAAGTCTCTTCATCAATGTCTCAACATCCTTCTTTCTTCTCCTCCTCCTCCTCTACTCTGCCGTCTCCCTCCTCCTCAAGCTCCTTCACTTCATCGGCGGCTACCCTCTCCTCCAAAGGTCTCTCTCTACATATATATATATATATGCTTATATGATTACTTTACACACACGTATACGTATATGAATATTGAAAATTTCTTAAGCTAATGTTTCACAGAGTAGTTTCATATGTCCTTGTTTTCCGATCTTAATATATAGCTAAAACAAAAGTCTTAGACATTAGGAAATTTTTTTCTCATCTGGGACAAATCCTGATAGCTTTCTTATTATGTAGGAGTGAAGATGAATATGATTCGGCGGCGTGGTTTTCCGATGAAGAAGAAGAGGAGGAAGAGGAAGAAGAAGGGGGAGAATTCAAGATGTCGTGTAATACAAGTTACCATGTCATATCTAGAGATCAAAATCAGGACCATTTGATAGCTGATATAGGAGGCGATGGAGAATCTTTAGTGTTTTACAACAATAACTCTCAAGGTGGGCTAATGCACACGAAAGAGTTCATAAATGTTCATCAAACTCATGAACACGAAGAAGAAGAAGATGATCAAGATTCCAACACTTCTTCCGCAGAAGAACACTTTTCTTCTGCCAACGTTTCTCCTTATCGCAGCGAATCATCAATAGAAGATGAAGACGATGGCGTTGAAGATCTTCATGACGATGGTTATGATGATGAAGAAGAGATAGGAGGGGTGTCACGATACGACGTCGTTGAGGATTTGGTTCGTAAGCAACCAAATAATACTAGTACTCGTGGTCCCTCTCGTTTCCAAAGTGCTTTGGTGTTCAATGACAAAAGCTACAATGGTATTATGATTTCTTCTCCTCATCTCTTCACATGTTTTTTTTTCTTCACATGCAAATCAAAAGTTGTTTTCTTTCTTTTCTACAAGTAACCAAGATTAACTCGGTTTCACTGATTTTTGAATATATCTGAAAATCCGAATTTAATTATTTAGGTTAGGTACTACTAAGTATATTCACGTAACCTTTCTTTGATGAAAGAATTTATTAATTTTATTTTGATGAAACATTGATTAGAATTAAAAAAAAAACATATAGAGATGACAGTCACTAATAAAAAAAAAGTTATGATCTAAAATCAATGATAAACCGATTGAGCTAATTACCGTACTGGTATATGTTTGCTATTTGTGTATTTGGCTTGCAGGAGAGTTTGTGTGTAATGGAGGAATCAAGAATGATCATGACGAGGAGATACAATCATCATCGGGTCTTGGCATGAGAGAGATCAAAGCAGAAGAATTAGAGGAAGAAGAAGAAGAGAGAGGAGAGATATTCGGAGAGTCATGCACAAATGGCTCAACATCAAAGAGCTCATCAGAATGGAGAAACTCTGTGAAGACCGATGACCCTTTCTCCTCCTCCTCTCGGCGGAGTTGCCCTAAATGGGAATCTTACACCGTCTTCCAAAAGTACGACGAAGAAATGACTTTTCTCACTAGAATTTCAGCTCAAAAGCTTCACGAAACGGGTAAAACATCATATAGAATTATAAATCATGCATGGTATTTGAATTAGATTTACAAGTATTTGGTTTTCGGGTTTTGAAAGAATAGTCACCAAATTAAAAAAACTAAATCTAATATAAACAGGTTTGGTACAAATTCCGATTTTAATTAAAATATATCTTTAACATTAAAGAAATTTAGTTTCGCTTGTTTTTTTCTTTGGTGAATATTTGATCAAATTTTTGTTTATATCAAGATTTATCCTGTGATAGTTCAATTTGCGGCTTCAAATTTTTTTTTTTTTACAGACTCGTTGAAGTCAATATTGGTAGAGCCAAGATCGTTCTCGGAGAGGATCGTTCACAAGTTATCATCAAACGGACACAAGAGAAAACAACAACAACAACAACATCCTAGTAGCAATGGGTCAAGACCAAACCCATACGTGGAACTAGAATCAGCTTACGTGGCACAGATATGTCTAACATGGGAAGCTCTAAGTTGGAACTACAAAAACTTCGAGAGAAAAAGATCATCTACGCAACGAAGCTTCGACGACATTGGATGTCCGGCCGGAATCGCCGACCAATTCCGTACGTTTCATATTCTATTACAAAGATACGTTGAGAACGAGCCTTATGAACATGGAAGGAGACCAGAGATTTATGCCCGGATGCGAACTCTTGCTCCCAAATTGCTTCTTGTCCCTGAATACCAAGGTAATCAAGTAAGCATTGAGGGGTATGTTTGTAAATACGGTCGTTACTCGAAGAGAAAATTTTTAAAATTCGTTTGGATATATATAGACTATGAGGAGGAGGAGGTAGATGAGAAAGAGGAGGGTTTCAAGTCTAGGGTATCGTCAGCTTCGTTCTTGATGATAATGGAAGAATGCATAAGAACATTAATGAACTTTCTCAAAGCGGATAAAGAGAAGCCTTGTCAAAAGATCATCAAAGCCTTTTTTGGGAGAAGTAAACGAGGCTCCGTTGATCCAACCCTTGTCCATCTCATGAAGAAAGTCAACACAAAGGTCAATACATATTTCACTACATTGTGACTCATTTCCAAAAATAACCTAAATATTCATTTTTTTATATTTCTTAAAATAATCATGATTGAGATTGACCATTACATGTAGTGTAGTGGTTTAACTAGTATAGTTGTGGTATTCATTATCTAGATTCAAATATAGTAGACAGTGTATATATTGTTGATATAAAAAAGTATCATGATTATTGTTTGATATATAGTAATTATAATTTTTTAAAATTAACACTTAATTATGTTAATATATTACTATTATTGTTTTATTTTATAGGTTAAAGTAGGTTATGTATTAACTAACGTGTTCTACCAAAGTATATTTTGATAAAACTACCACATTTTCGTGAAGAGTCTAATCTCAACAATCAATATATATATATATATATATTAATTCTTTCTTTATGTAACCGTGAACAGAAAAAAGCGAAGCTGAAAGAGATGCGTCGAGGAAGTAAATACATGAGGAAAAAGAAGATGAGTATAGAGGAGGAAATGGAGATATTGATGGGATTAATAGATTTAAAAGTGGTGTCAAGAGTATTGAGGATGGATGATATGAATGAAGAGAAGTTGCATTGGTGTGAAGAGAAGATGAACAAAGTTAAGATTATTCAAGATGGAAAGGTGCTTCAAAGAGATTCCACTCCACTTTTCTTTCCTCCACATTGACCCCACTATTTTAATCTAATCTCTGAATATACCCTTTATTCTTTCCCCACCCATATTCTTCTTCTTTCTTTTCTTTTTTTTTCGATGATTAACACGTCATATTGTAGGAGATCTTTAGACAAACCCACAAATAAAGAGCACCATAAAGTTTTTACTTCGAATAAATAGATTAGGGATATACTGTAGATTGCTTTAGTTCTTTACACTTTCTCTTTGCTTTTCCTTTTTCTTGAATACATCTTTTTACTTTTTTAGTTTTTTTTGGTTAATTAATTTTCAGCCTTTATTAGGTTAGGCGACTCGTATACTCAAGGAATCTCATATACTTTAAAGAAGAAAAAAATCAAATTAACTGTTTCATACTTAAGAGTTAAGATGTGGATAGAATTGTTAGGTTATGATTGGCAATATAACAAAATAATAGAGCCACAAAAGATAAAATGGTTAAATCATTAAACAAAAAGAAAATGTAGAATAACATTCTTATAGTATGATCAACTTTACGGAAGTACGAAATAGTTTAATATAGATTATAACTTTCCAGAATCGTGTGATTTGAAAAGAAATGAAAATTTTGCATTAAGGTAAAAATACCCAAAATAGTTATTTTGTTACCCTATAAATTACTGATAACATAATACCCTAAAAATAAAATATATCAGTAAAGAAATTCCGTGAGAATAATAAGATTCATGTATTTACAAAATTTTTACATAAACCACATTAAAAATTTGCAAAACTTCTAGTCCCAATCGAAGCCATGTATTAAAGGGAAATGAAACAAAAAAAAAGTCAAAATAAATTAAGATAACGTACGTAAAGTTTTGTGAAATGGTATATGCAGCGTTACGTGTTAAGGTTTGGTGGCTTGATGTAAAAGCGTAATTTACGCCCATCGTTTTGAAGATTTGGCCAAACTAGAACTGCTTCCTGTCTTCTTAATGCCTGAAAATTAAACATATCAATTAGACAAAATTCATTGTAATGTACACTCATAATTAATACTTTAAAAAATCTACAAATCGTATAGTTTATCAGAATGCTTACTTGATGACGACAAGCTCTTACTTGATGAAGACAATCCCGTAGCCTTAGCAACGGTCGATGTTGTTCTCGTAGCAACTTTCCGAAGTTTATCGAGTGGTCGTGTTACTACACTCGTAGCTGATCTTGAAGTCATCGACTTAGCTCTGCAATTCAAATCGATAACTAGAACGTTAAGAAAACATAAAAGATCTCTTAAAACCAACAAAAACAAAAATATTGGTTTAACCTGTCAGAAACTTTAGGTGGTTTTTTAGCAACATCCATAGATCCTTGTGTCCCTACAGAAATAGCCTCAGAGGTAGCTTCGCTTAGTCTCTCATCGTACTCTGCCTCAGCGGAGGAAGCTAAACTCTCGCCGTCAGTAACAGAGTGTCTTGATTGTGGATATCTTGAATCTTCCATTGATTGTTGTGATGAATATTCTCCGGTTTCTGAGATGTCATTATCGATTTGTCCTAAACTCTTTTTTCTCATTATTGGTTTCTGAAGTCTCTGAGGAGTGTCTTTAACCAGATGAAGTCTCTCTATTTCTTCGTCTTTTCTTGCTATTGTTTCCTTAAGGGACGCTAACTGAAAAAAACAACAACAAATGATTCATCGTATCTTGAGTGTAATGGTCAGAGAGATGCGAATGAAAGAGTGTGTGTGTTTGTGTATTTTACCTGTTCCATTAAGTCTCGAACATCTTTACCGTCTTTACTGCTCTTTGCAGCACCAAGTTCAACTCCACAGACACGTTCTGCGAATTTCAAGGTACTCATTGACTCTGAATATGAAATAGCATCAGGATTGAGTTGCACAAACATAAGTGTTTTTGCTTGTCCTCCTATATGCCACATCACATAGAACAAAAAGTTATGTATTGTTAGATTGGTTAAAACTCAGAAACTAGAACATTTAGTTTAACTAACTAACTAACCAAGAGAGGTTTGGAGAAGCTGTGTTAGCTTGCTGTTTCTGTATGGTACATGAGCACTCTTTGAAGCAAGGGAAAATATTACATCTCCAAGAGCTGAGAGTGATTTGTTTATATGTTGTGCTTCTCTTAGTCTGTCTCCTTTAACTTCAGAGCGATCTACTCTTTCACTTCCTGCCAAATCCACTAAATGAAGATTACCGTATAGCACAGAACCGGTCTTCAAATCTTTGCCACGAACGTGAACAGTGACAATGCTGTATAAGAAATCATATAAGAACATTTATAGCTGTTGAAACACACATGTTTTTGTTTTATTTTTTGGTTACAGGGGATCAATATGAAGAAGAACCTGTGAGAGCGGCTACTTCTTTCATTCAAGGCAGTAGAACCAACGGCTCGATTCTGTAGTCCAATTTCCATCAATGTAATGACATCTGAAGTTGATGTCACTGGAAACATACTTGCATCAGGCACAGCTAGACCATTTTCTTGAGTTATAGAAAGGATCCCTAGTGTGTGCAGGTCAAGGAAAAACAAAAAAAAAGAATGGCTACACTAACAATGAAATAAAAAGAGAGATAAAACCATGGATTTAAGACAAAAGGATATTTCTTTTGAGAGTTGTCATCAGAGAGCAAATCTAGCACTTGTTCATTATATATCTCTACCATTTGCACCCCAACTTCATATGTTATGTTTCCTTTTCTGGATTGAGAGATTTTAAAAAGATCATTCAGAGCTCGATAGTTAACTCCCCAGTCCTCTTCACTTGATCCATCTGGACCACTCTGAAAGAACGCAAATGATGGTAAAAATGCGCATCAGCGTTATTGCTATGAAATGTTTCTTAGAAAACAATAATGAGTACATACCATTGTATAAGTTTTCCCTGATCCTGTCTGACCATATGCAAATATACAAACATTGTACCCATCAAGAACTGACCTAACCAGCGGTTTTATGTCTGAAAAGACCTCAGCTGCAAGAATACAAAATATCAAATGAACTTGGTTGTATCAATATGATATTATGTCTTGAGATGTGCCATGTTTGGAAACAAAGATAATACAAAACGGAAATGAAAATGAATTGGAAGAACATACCTTGAGTAGCAGCTGGACTATATACCTTGTTGAACCTAAACTGGCGAAGACCGTCTTTCCCGGGTCTAGTGGGATTGGTAACTACTAATTCTCCATCATCACCGATGTACTCAACCACTGTGTTTGGTTTACCTTGTCCAGGAATGAAAGGCCTCACCCGGCAAAACACTCTGATGTTTCCTGCATTAAGTCACAACTATATAACTTATAGACTGCATACAATTTTGAAAATTTACACATCCGAACATATTTAACATGATCCTTAGTACCTTTTAGCTCCTGAAGCTCGTTGAAAAGCTTCCGGTTTTCAGTTAGTACAGCGTGATAGTTTTCGGCAGCGTTGCTAAGTTCAACCAGTTTCTTTCCTGAAGAGATAGATTTTGATTAATAAACACTACAAAAGTTACAAGGTCAAGAAAATTTTATGATGACTAGAGAAGCTTATGTTAAATCATTCACACCTAATTGGCTGAACTGTTCTGTATAGTTTTCTTGAACATTCAATATTTCTTGCTTGATGGATCTTGAATAGAACCTCAACTCCTAGAATTCAGCTTAATTAGCCAATCCAATCATAGATTATAGTAAACAACAGTTTATTCTAGCCAAATTTTTGTATGAACATATATACCTGTAGCGCCTGAGACTGGAAACTAATAAAGCTTCTATACGAAAGTTCTTTCTGACTCCAACTTAAGCGTTTGGACTCAGATTTTTCCTCCATTTCTATGAGATTTGTCTTCCAGTTGACCAGGTTTTGTTCAAGCTCTTGAATCTTTCCTTCAAGGCTTGTATTAGCAGATTTTGTTTCTTTTTCCATTTGTTGAAGCTCTTTAATCTTGTCCTCAAGAGCAATTTTAGCAGTATGTGCTTCTTTCCCCATGAGTTCAAGCTCTTTGACCTTTTCCTCAAGGGCAGTTTTTGCAGTGTTTGCTTCTTTACCCTCATGTTCAAGTTCCTTCAGTCTACTCTCAAGTCCCGTTGTAGCAACCATCGTTTGGCTTTCCATTTGCGAACATTGATGTTCATATGCTTTTCTAGTTGTTTCCAGTTCTTGCTTCAACTTAGAAATCTCAACGTTGAAATGATCATTTTCTTTCATTAGCTTGGCCAAATCCTCCTTTTCGTTTTTCTTCTGTTCTTCCCGCTTTGACTTTTCTGTCTATCATATAGGAAGATTTTATGTCACGCCAACATTGTTAGTAAAGTGAGCTCATAAATCAACTCGTAGTATAATGTACTCACCATTGTTTGGTTTTCCATTTGCGAGCATTGTTGTTTATTTTCTCTTTTAGTAGTCTCTAGTTCTTGTCTCAACGCGGAAATTTCGAGGTTGTATTGATCATTCTCTTTCATTAGCTTAAGCATACCTTCGTCTTCGTTTTTCCTCTTTTCTACCCACATTGTCTTTTCTGTCTAACATACAGAAAATCCCAGGTCAAAATTAGTTTCATGTTACGCCTATTAGACAAAGAAACTTGTAGTATATAATGTTACCTTTATCTGTCGAAGCTGTTGTGCGGCAATCTGAGAAAAACAATAAGTTCATCAGCAGAGCAGAAGATGTAACACATTAGTAAACTCATAAACAGATGATACCTCGTTTTCTTCACCATTTCCTGATGCTAAGGCTTCAAGGACTTTGATCCTTGACTGGTACTTTTCCTCACGAGTTTTGAAAACATTGTTTTGCTGTACATAAACAAAAAGAAATTACTCACAAAACCAGAGATTGAGCAGTTGATATCATGTACTTTCTTCAAGTAAACAAAATTATACCGTTCTTAGATGCTCAGCTTGAGTTGATATACGTCGCTCGATCTCTTGCACGACTTTTCTTAACAGGCATGCCACACGCTGGATCATCATAGCTTTTGTCAAAATAAAGGCATCATCATACAGTTATGATCTGAATTGTTAGCATGCAAGTACCTGAGGGATTTCACCATTCTTTCTTTCAATACTTTCGTCAAGAATCCCATTAACGACGCTTAGCAATGACTGTGTAGGAGCATTCTGCATCAAACATGATCAAATAATCAATAAACTGAAGCCAAGGAAATGAAGATATTCATGAATAAGGTAGAGGAAATACATCTAAGCTATTTGATTTCATCATTTCAGAAATCTTTGAGGCTTGAAGATCATAACGCCCCTGTTTCATTTGGAAAACCTCATGAAACTTGTGTCCTCCATGATGCACTGATCCAGGGGATGATGGATCTGCCGTGAATCACAAGAGAAGAACATATAAACACATACATATGTAGGAATGGATTGAGACAAATAGTTTAAGGTTACAAGGAAAAAGGTACCTAATGCGCCAGAACTGGCAAGGGCTTGCTGAAACTTGAACTCTGCCAGATTTTTGTGTCTTTCGTCTCCAGATAATGGAGAAAACGGAGAGAAAGGACTACGAGGAGTTTTTGAATCTGCCATATTTCTATGCCTTTCGTCTCCAGACATTGGAGAAAAAGGAGAGAAAGGACTCCTAGGAGTTGAATCTCCATAAGGGCTGCCTGATTGATCACGCATAGGATTCATCGCGCGTCGAGGTCCAAAGCAAACTTATGGAAACACTTGATCAACCCAACACTGCTTCATTCTTTAGCCAAAATAAACTCCTGAGACATACACACACACATATAAGAGCAAGCTAGAAGGAACTCCCAAAAGCCTAATAGACAAACTGTCTCAGAATCATCACTGTAATAAGCTTTACTGTATGGTCAACAATCTTCGTTGACATTAACATAGTAAAATAACAATGACTCTGCTGAATCAGCCTTTCTGAAAATGCACTGCGACAGAGATCATTATTTTGATGAATTTGAGAATTCCTATTAGAAAAAACTTTAACATCTCCAAATTTATTTAATTTAATCATTTCCAAATCTCTAATTCCCAACAATCACATTTCTATTAATTTCACTAATCTAGGGATTAAAAGATGTTTTTATTTTATTTTATAAGTCCTAGTAAACTTCACAAGATTTAATCATTGTGATCATTATTAAAGCAACACGCAAGCTACACAAAAAAAAAAAAGGTTAACACAACAATCTCCAGCATACGAATTGAGCATTTAAAAAAAAACAGCAATCTGAAATGATCAAACAACACTCGCAAGAAGGAAACAAAGATTTTAACCAAAAAAAAAGATTTTTAAAGATGAACCCACCAGAAGATGATTAAAAAGGACCATTGGTGCAACAAGAGAACAAAAAATAGACATTGAAAACTAAGTCAAAACATAGTTATAAAGTCACGATCAGCAAAATTAAATCGTATCATGGCTTCAAATATATAAGGATGATAAAAGCGATTTTTTCTCCTTACATGTAAAATCCAGACGAAATTTTTTTCTCAGGAAAGCTTGAGAACGAGCGTTGAGGAGCTCTAACCTGGGAGCAAAAAGAGAGACGGAGAAAAGGAGACGTGATTGGAATGTGGGTTGATTTGATTAGCGATAATAATTAAAAACTTGAACACGGTTAATTTTTTAATAATTTAAAATTAAATACACAGATTAGAAACAACAAAAAAGATTTGTTTTTGGGTTTGTGTACACAGGGAGGGAGCGCGAATGTAGGAAGATGCGGTAACAAGTCGTTGGCCTTCTCCAATCCGTTTATACGGGTTTATGACACGTGGCAAATCTTTGGCTAAAATTGGAGAAATATCATTATACCGAATGTTAACGGAAATTATAAATTGGATTAATAGACCATTAACTTATAAAAATATGATTTGGGGTACGACGACCAACGGAAAAAATAATATGTATCATGTATGGTTTGGTCACCACGTCGGGTTTTAGCTTCTATATTTAACTTCGATCGTTTACAATATTCATGAAGAGAATACTCTATAAACTAAAACGATAGAAATAGGACGTTAAAAACATGGATAACAAAAGAAAAGTCATTGTGATAAATTTATTTATCATATCGAACTTTGATATAGGAATAACTCTACTAGACATCATTTTATCTATCATGCCATCATAACTTTTGTTTTGTTTGTTAAAAAATGTCATCATAACTTAGCTTGTGTAAAATTCATATAAATAATATAATTAAAATGGTGGTGCAAAGCAGAGGAACGAGTCCTCTGATAGAGATCTTCAATTATTGATGGGTCATGTGGCATTAAGTTGTTTGTATCGTTGTTTCTTTTGGCTGCTGTATGTATATATGTCAATGTTTGTGGGTATCGACGTAAACTGCAAAATTGCCAAAAATTCGACGAAATCACAACCTCTTGATTATATATCGTCACGTCGCTTTATCACCACAATCAATTCATTTCTTTTGAGAACTAGAAATCCATGACTCTTGTCATTTCCGTTATGTTAGATCCACAATAAATGATTATAATTAATTTAGTAGGTAGTAATATATAAAAGATTTCAAATGGGTGAACATCAATTGCAAAAGATTTTTTTTAGGAAATAGAAAATATATTTACAAAATTTTCAATGAAATTTAACACATGATTTCATTGAATATATATGTAAGAATATATTCAGTTGGCATGTTTGTACATGGTATAAAAATGTTTAATACATTAAATAATAGTATGCAACCTGAGGATAATTGAGTTTTAGTTACAATTTTATACTTTGGTCAAAATTAGAGATTTTTAATTTATACTCGGCTATTCGTTATAGGGACGAAAAATTCCATGATTAATTTTAGTCTCTATTACAAATAAATTAAGAAAAGTCCAACACTTGGATTAAGACCTTAAAGATAATGAGTTTTGGTTCTTGTGTTGTGTTTAGGGGAATGGGTTCTTTGCTCCGTCGGTGGTAATTGCACACCTCATATAATCACAGTAAATGCCGGCGAGGTAATTAAGCTCTCGGAACTTGTTTAGATCCGGTCTCTTTTTATTTTATTCGTAACTAATTACGAGTATTTTGGTTTAATTAGGATGTAACAATGAAGATAATCTCTTTTTCGCAACAAGGACCTAGTGCGATTTATGTTTTATCAGCAAACGGTGTTATTTCAAGTGTTACACTTCGTCAGCCTGATTCTTCCGGTGGCACATTAACATATGAAGTATGTGATTTAGAATCTCATTGATAAAAAATTTGTTAATGATTTTGTAAGATAAAATCTTGATGATTTATAGTTTTAATTTTTAGGGTCGGTTTGAGATATTATCATTGTCCGGGTCATTTATGCCTAATGATTCAGGTGGAACTCGAAGTAGAACCGGAGGCATGAGTGTATCGTTAGCAAGTCCCGATGGACGTGTACTAGGTGGTGGCGTCGCCGGTTTACTAGTAGCCGCGAGTACGGTTCAGGTTTTTGTTACTCTATTTACACTTTTTTTTGTGGGATAATTTCCGGTTAAAAATGCTACAACTTTCTTAAACCGGGAAAATTCAAATTTTGGTGTGTTTTGAATAAACAGGTGGTTGTAGGAAGTTTTTTGGCGGGGACGGACCAGCAAGATCAGAAACCGAAAAAGAAAAAACACGATTTCGTATTGTCGAGTCCAACCGCTGCGATTCCTATATCTAGTGCAGCTAATCACCAGACAATCCATTCGGCGACATCTCTTCCGATGAATAATACATGGCAGACTTCTTTAGCTTCTGATCCAAGAAACAAGTCTTCCGATATTAACGTCAATTTAACTTGAATAATCCAGTCTTTTTTTGTATTTTCCGCTATCGATCGAGTTCGTTTTGGTTTTCCTACATTAGGGTTTTATTAAACTGGTAGTTTTTAGGGTTTTAGGGTCTTACGTTGGTTCCATTGTTGTGGTGTGTAGGATTTTATTCGGATTGAATCATCTTGTGTTCCTTTAATTTTGTCCAAAACCGGTCATGGTTCAGGTTTTGTCTGTGGTTATATCAAACAGGGAACCCATATTGGTTTAATGTTAACCAGCTGTTCGACTCGGTATGTACACAGAGAGTCAGTCACATAATCCATATAGTAAATGAATGTGTTCGTTATGTCAATGTCACTATATCAGTAACATGAAAGCTATGTGGACTCTTTAACTTTGGAGTTGTAGATTTATGTTTCATGATATAAAAATAAGATGTTGCTTATGGTAATCAATATATCTAATCAATCAAGCGATACACGATTCAACAAGGAAGGGCTATATTAACTTTTGAGGGCATCACTATAATGGAAAACTCCTTGTAGTATAGTGACTTAAAATCCAAGTATCAAGATTTCCTAGAAAAGTTATGTTAATATGAACTTTGCCATATTTGTGGGAAACTATGGTAGATCATTAGATGAGGTTGATATAGATTGCTCTAATAGAAGTATGATAAAGGCCCAAAAGGCTCATGATGTCGATAGACCCAACATAAGCCTATTCTTAGTCAACCCATTAAATTCAAAAATTAAATCATTTATCATCGTCGTTAGTTCGTTACGGTTTGTGCAATGAACTAAAAAGGAAAAAGAAGAAGAAAAATGAAAATGAACAAGTACAAAAATATTTGTCGTGGTCAACAAAAACCAGTAAGACTCTATTTCTCCAACCTTAGATGTCTCCCAATGCTGCGTGGATCAACCTTAAACCGAAAAGAATAGAAAAATTGAGGATTTAGCTTCGTAAAAATATAGAGATTTAAGATAGAGAAATGTACCAAAATGATGTGATAAAAATGGAGAGAGCGATATGAGCAATCTTGTAAATTCGTTTCTTTTGCTCCCATTTATTTGTATTGTATATCTCTGTTACGTCTACCAAATGGTCCTTTTTCATGTATTTTTTTTTATAACCGGAAAAAAAAAATCATCATATAATTAAAAATGGTTTTGAAAAATATCAACAATTAAGAGAGTAATTTATTTACTTACCGTATAATGTTGTAGAAAAGGTGGGGAAGAGACAAAACCGCCATGAACCAATGTCCGATTAAGACATAAACCGGTTGGATAAAGCTATTTACATGTACACATATTTCAGCCCTATACAATTTGATATTCCCATTTAAAGCATATTTGGAAGTTTGACATTTGCCTCAACTCCCAATCTGATTGGATATGTAACAATATATATATATATATATATATATATATATATATATATTCCAATGAGTTTTCATATAAACTGAGTCAACCGACCCATCGGTTCTTTAAATAATACAAGTATGATATAAGAAATTAAGAATATCCTTTACTGAGTAGTATATTCTTTTCTTAAAATAAAGGGATTTTCTTAACGTCCTACAATTATACTCCTACTATTTGAACGTCCTAAAATTAAAGTATGAATTGGTTACCTGTTGTAAATCAATCATAATAAAGACAACAACAAAATATTTACAACTGAATGATGGTTCTAAGTTACAAATACAAAAAAAGTTTCTGTCTATTATCGAAATCTTTAAGATATGAGAATTCCGGAGAAATCGATCCAATGGCACCAGACCAAAAATCCATTGGACTCCCTTTCAAAGTAACTCTAATATCTCTTTCAAGTTTTTCTAATTATTTTTTTTAGCTAATTTAAAAGTGATGAGTGACTTCTGAAATTGATGGTATCGGGTTTAGCACCCTATCCTAGATCCGATCCAAATCAAGATTTATTCACTCTTAAAAGCCTAATCAACTTTGGTACACGAACCCTAATGCACCGACCTAGTGAAAAAGTCAAATCAACTTGAAAAAAAAAGCATGGAAAAATAAGAAAATATCTAAGAGCAAAAAGAAAAGACCTAGCTAGAAGTCCGAACCGACCTAACCTCCTCAAAATCAATATAAATAAGAAGCTACCAATTCCTCACAAATCATCTAGAAATCATCTATGAACACAAGAAGATTCATAAATCCTAATCCTCCTAAACCACTCTTTTTGTACTAAGAACTACGTTTTGCCTTGACCTTTCTCAAGGTGCATCTATAACATCAATAAAACAATTATTTTTAATTTTAGCAAAACAAAGGTGTTTGCTCTATTTTTACCTAAGCATTCTGTTTTGCTAAAGTTTTACTGTGAGGTACACAAATTTGATTACTTCATTCTTGGTAACAAAGTAAAAATTCTGTGCTTTATTTTAGGTAAGAAGGCTATAAGATGACTAACTGAGTAGAAAGCTCTCTCTTAGGAGGAAGTCTTTGGTGTTTTTAACTTCGTGATACAATGTAACATTTTCTTCCTAGTTCTTAGTTCATATGCTTTTTGTCTGAATGTTAAAGTAAACTTGACAATCAATTTTTTTTTATATGTTTAGTTAGTTTTCTTGGCATTATATCATATATGGAGATTAAAGTGTCGTGTAGTTTCAGGATTGAGTTACTCTCCCCACAGCATCCATCAGTTCTATCTATGCCTCAAATTCAATCCCTTTCATGAATTTCACGCAAGCTTTAGTTAAGATTCAACTTCTTCTAATTTGTGTTAACAATGATAAAAAAGATCACTGTTAGCAAAATGGAAAGAGTCGATAAATAGTAGATTTAATTCAAAGCGATCATGCAATCTGCATAATGGGAAGACAAATTGATATTCAATTGCTCAGCTTTGTTCTTTGACACAGAGTTTGTTATCTGCTCTTTGATGGTTTTCCTCGTCATTGAAAATATTGGTAATTAGTTAAGAATAAAATAAAAAGAGACCGGATCTAAACAAGTTCCGAGAGCTTAATTACCTCACCGGCGTTTACTGTAATTATATGAGGTGTGAAATTACCACCGACGGAGCAAGGAACCCATTCACCTAAACACAACACAAGAACCAAAACTCATTATCTTTAAGGTCTTAATCCAAGTGTTGGACTTTTCTTAATTTATTTGTAATAGAGACTAAAATTAATCATGGAATTTTCTGTCCCTATAACGAATAGTCGAGTATAAATTAAAAATCTCTAATTTTGACCAAAGTATAAAATTGTAACTAAAACTCAATTATCTTTAAGGTCTTAATCACTCTAATATGAATTATTATTTTATAGTTCACTTTCGTATTACAGTAAAACCTCTATGAGTTGATACTCGATAAATAATAAACACTATAAAATAATAAAATTTGCTGGTCCTAAGTCGGACCGGTGTAAAATTGAACAAAATTTGATAAGATAATAAGATAATAAGATAATAATTTTTTAAGAATCTATATGTAAATATAAGGTCTTATTAATAACATAAATTAATAATCATATGAATTTGCATATATATATATATATGATTTACTTTTACGAATTTCTGTTAGAACTTATCACTAACTTTTCTTATATAAAAACCATTATGTTATATTTTAAACTATCTTATTATTATAACATATATAAATTTATCATCAAAATAAGCAAAAAAAGTTTAAGTTTTTAAATTCTAAATATGTATAATTTTTATTTCAGTAGTCGTATAGACTGTTTAAATACAACAATTGAGCATTAATCATAAATTTAAATTTATGTTAATAGTTTATATAAGTAAATTCATCTATAATTTTTGTTATTTATCATCAAAATAATTTAATTTTTCTTTTAAATTTTAAACTTTTATGTCCAAAACTATTAAAATTTGTAACATCCAAAACATTAATTTTATTTAGATCAGTTATATATTTTTAATTTTTTAACAAAACTCTCTCTAAATTAATAAATATTATTTTATACTATAAATTAATAATTATTAATTTATAGATAAATTAATATCATTATAAATTAATAAAATATCATGGTTCTAATATTATTAATTTATAGAGGTTTTACTGTAAAATAACGCTAATCATTGGCTAATAAGAATATTTAGCTTTTACATTAGATCACAAAAGCATAAATTCTACATTTTGATGACATGTAAATTTTGTTTTTTTAGCATCGAATGTCATATTACACATTAAATGTCCCACGAAACCTCAAAGGATGTTTTTGAAGTTCCATGTCCGCTATAAAAATTGACTTAATAATGCTGTTGGAAATATAACTACTTTCTGCGTTTAAACTTTAAAGTGTTACGCTGCGGTGCGGTCATGGAAATAGATTGAAAACAAAAAGCAAACAAAATTCTAAAACTAATAAAATTAAAAAGTGGCCTACGTAAGAATCTCCATCGAAGGACATCTAACCAATCAGACTGCAAGAATGGCGATGACTAAGTATTTTCACCAATAAGAAGAGAGAATCAGATCTAACGTGGGTCCCACTAGGTTTTTCCTCTTGATCTAACAACCAATAGCTACGCAACAATCGGAGAGATAAATTCGACAAAACATTTTAATATTCTAAACAATTTTCTTAACTGATATTAATTACCAAACTTTATTTTCACTATGACCTACTTTCGAAAAGAGGATTATGAAAATGAAAACGGTGAGAGAGCAAAGTTAATTAATTGAGAAAACTAAGTATATGCTTAATAAACATTTATAATGACATAGTGTGCTTAATAAACATTTATAATGCTTAAAATAAACATTCGAAAAGAGTATTATGAAAATGAAAACATTTATAAAACAAATATGATAAATTTGTTCGTTGAAATTTCATTAAAAGTCTTAATTCTCTAAGATACCATTTATGTACATTAACTATGTATAAGTTCGTTAGAGGTTTGTTTCTATTTCTATCTCCATTCCTTATAAGTGAGACCACTCTAAAATTAAAAATCTAAAAAATATTAAAAGAAATATATTCAGACGCCACACCATTATATATTACACTCTTTGGTTCTCAAGGTCTCTCTCTTTATTTTAGCAACTCTCTCATTTCGCATCAAACTTTACTTTTGTATTTGTTTCTGTCTGTTATAGAGCTAACTAACGATGGTGGTCGATGTCGAGACTCAGAGCCGCGAGCGTGGCAGGAGGTAGTTGGTACTGTCCAGCCGACGACGCTTTCCTATGCCAAAGCTGCGACACCTCGATCCACTCGGCTAACCATTTGGCGAAACGGCACGAACGCGTCCGGTTACAATCATCTTCGACCTCGCCGGAGAAGACGGGAGATAAAACAACGTCGGTGTGGTACGAATGATTCAGAAGAAAGGCCAGAACGCCTAGGAACAAAGGTTTGTTGTCGTTTGAGAAGTTGTTGCAGATTGATACGAACGATCCTCTTGTTCCGGAGCTTAGTGGAGAAGAAGAAGAAGAAGAAGAAGATGATGGGTTTTTCTCGTTTTCTTATACGGATGAGAACGAGGAGAGTCTGAGTTGTTGTGTCCCGGTTGTCGATCCTTTGTTAGACATGTTGATTGATGATAACAGCTTCGGTTTAGTTCCGAGGGAGTCGATATCACCACTAAAAGAGATGAATTAGGAGAGATCGAGAAGGCAATCATGGACGATGAAGGTTTAGTTGGGTTCTTTCCGTTGGATATGCACTACAAGAAAATAATTATATTGCTACAAAATTTTGTCACAATAAAGATATTTTCGTCACAATAAAAATATTGTGACTAATTTGTGACAAATTTGAACGGTTGCAATACAATCGTCACAAATAAAATTTCGTAACAAAAGCGTGACAATATTACTACGATAATATCTAGTTACTATTTCGTTACAAATAGTAACGAAAAAAAAGAGTAACGAAACTGTCACAATTACTGACTAAACATGTAGTCACAAAACCGTCATCTTTTGTGACTATAATAACGTCGTAATTCCGTCACTCATTATGACAAAATTATAGTCACAAGTCGTCACAAGTAATGACTAGAAAAACATCACAAATACGTCACAATTACTGACGAAGAAAGCGTCTCTATAACGTAGTATTTGGTGACTAAAATAATGTCCTAATTTTGTTGCTAATTACGATGGAATTATAGTCTCAAATCGTCACAATTTTTTTGAAATAGCTACTAATTTAACGTCTCATATTTGTCACTATTCTGTACTAAATTATTGTCACAATCATAAATCGTCATTGACTTGATAACATTTAATAATATATTATGATTCACTCAAATTTAATTAAATATCTAATTCAAATGAAATATTTAAATAAATAAAATAATTTGCAAATAAATTACCAAACGCAACATGCAAAATGAAATTGTTTTCATAAATAAACAAGCATAGATCATCCTACAATTAGAACAGAAATCAACATAGATATGTTACTAAGATAAAAGAGAAACAAACGTAGATACGACTTAAGATTAAAACAGAAGCAAACAAACTAAAGTTATAGAGATGGCGAACTTAGCCCATGAGAACTTGTGAAGAGGTAGAAGTCCCTCCAGATGGAGTAGAATCAGATGGACCTGCTGAACTTGAAAGAAGTATCTTCTCCATTGTTTCAAGTCGTTTCTGAAAAAGCACATTCTCATCACGACTTTTTTTCAGTTCCGCTTCGAGTTCTGCCACTTGGACAGTGATTGTTTCCACTTCTTCAGTAGGTTGTGTGAAAACCGGTGAACCATCTAAAGTCATAGAAATCTCATTTTGAATTGATCCAACTCCAAATACACGACCTTGTTTTGATATTTCAGCAACCTACCAAAAAAACACCAATGCATATCAATAGCATATTTTCAAACACAAAATTAATATACTAATAAAAAACTAATAAAATGCACAAACTTCATCAAAACTCCATCAGAACTCCAAAAAAAAAAAAGATTTAAGTGAAAGCATACTTTATATAAATTTTGAGATCGTATACAAATTCTATTTGTGACAGCCGTTATTCTATATAGACTGGGAACCATTGATTTTTAAGAAAAAGACTTGACGAGTACTTTTAAAATTTTTTTGGGTGTAAATGTTTACTTGGACTCTCAAGGATACGGAAAATAGTTGTTAAAACTCGAAAATGCAACAAAAGCAATTGGAAATGCGGACTACAACAATAGCATCAAATTACCCATCTAATATTTAGAGAACAATGGTATGCCCTGTAATGTTTATACAAATTTAACACCGAAAATTTGAAAAATAGGTTTATAGAGGTAACGTGGAGATGCCAAAATATTCTGGTGTTGTCAGTGTTAAATAAATAATAAAAAAGATATTTTAACTTTGCTAGCTATTAAACAATATATCATGTAAATATAACCCCACAGTTAAACAAAATAAAGAAAAAGTTATTAAATATTACCTTAACATAAATGTCATTTTTTTTCTCTACTGTAAGATGCTCCATCGTCAAAACCTCTTCATTGGAAGACGCCATATGTGCCAAACGTTCTATCACACATTCATCATACTTTTCTGAAATTAGTCGTGCTTTTTCATCAACAAATGTCCCATCAGATTTTTGGTGTGTTTTTCTCATCACAGCGATGAAAGAAGAGTCTTCATTGTTTGCTTCCTGCAAACAAAACATTAAACAATGTAAATATCAAACTTAAAAAAAAAATACATAAACATTGCCACACATGAAGAAATAGAAAAGTTACCAAAACATCTTGAACTTTGACATAAGAACGTGAACCTATATAATTCATAAATGCTCTGAAAGTGAAAACTATATATTTTGCGTACCTTTCAAATGGGCATAGCTCTTCGCAATTCAAAAGAATATATGTATGTGCGATATCGTAGTCTTCACTTTGAAACCATATCTCTTTCGATTTACCACTGGTCCTCCCTGGTTGAGAAAAAATGACTGGAATTTCATTAGATTCGTGTGCATATTGATCTTCTCCATCATAGTGTCGATCTTCCATTCGACTTTTCGTCTTGATGTGTGATTCAAAATAATAAGTACAAAAAGTAGAAATTTCTTCATTGATGTATTGCTCAACAATCGAGCCTTCTACTTTTGCCTTATTTTTCACCTTTTTTTTCAAATGACCCATATACCGTTCGAAGGGATACATCCATCTAAATTGTACCGGTCCTCCAAGTCGAGCTTCGTGTGGTAAATGAATAGGCAGATGTTCCATGACGTCAAAAAAAGATGGTGGAAATATCTTTTCTAAGTTACAAAGAAGAATACAAATGTTTCGTTGTAACGTCGCAACACCATCTTCATGTAAGGTTCTTGCACAAATTTACCGAAAAAATAAACTAATGCCTGCAAAAAAAAACAAAAATGGTTTAAATTTATATAAATATTAAGTTAAAAAAAAAGAAAACAAACGTCAATTATAATAATTAAATAAAGAAGAGAACTAAAGTCAACTAAAGTATAACGTAGAAAAGATTAAACCAATTAAAGTATATTTATTTACCCGATAGTGCATCGTGTATAGATTTATCCATAAGTCCAGCAAAAGCAATCGGAAGTAATCGTTGCATTAAAACATGGCAGTCATGACTTTTCATTCCGGTCAATTTTCCGTTGGTTTGATCAACACATTTAGATAGACTTGATGAATACCCATCAGGAAATTTAACCTCTTTTTCGAGCCACTGTAGGAACTTTTTCTTCGCATCAACTTCTAGCCTGAATATTGGAAATGGTGCCTTTCCATCATCAGTTAAATGTAGTTCTTTCCTACTACAATACTCTTCCAAATCAAGTCGTGATCTGTTGTTATCTTTTGTTTTCCCCTGCACATTAAGTAGAGTATTGATGACATTATCAAAAAAGTTTTTTTCAATGTGCATCATATCAAGATTGTGTCGAAGCTTAAGATATTTCCAATAAGGTAGCTCCCAAAATATACTCTGCTTATGCCAGTTGTGAGTGTCATCGTATCCTTGTAATCGCCCATGGTTTCCTCAGCAATCGGCTGTTTTTGGCAAACAATTGACTTTATCCCACAGTTCTTCACCTGTTAGCAACTTAGGTGAAGTATCACTCACAACCCGTCCTGTTTTAAAGTCTTTCTTGTTCTGCCAATAGCTATGATCTATTGGCAGAATGATTGTCTACGGTATTGTAATCTTCACCATGAGAAATCCAAACTCAATAGTTAACCATAAAACCCCTGTTATACAAATGCGTCAACACGATATGTTCCTGCAATAGACTTCCGTTCTTGCACTTAACACATGGACAGAAGAGTTTGTAACTCTCGAGAAATAGAGGTTGATTTTTTGCAAATCTCATAAAATCTTCTAATCCTTGGCAAAATTCTTCTGAAACTTGATTAGTTGTTGGATCGATCCTTTCATACATCCAACGTCTCGTAGCCTTAATATTATTACGACTCGACGACATTGTGTCAGACCTGAAATATCAAAATTCAAATTCAGAAAATTGACAATTTGGATGAGATGATTATTGGTATTATACAGTAACGAGATCATTTAGAAAAATAAAGAGATATATAATATGACAAAGGTGCCATTCAATGCTAGTCTTTCCAAGTCTGATATATTAATCGGTTTCTAGGCAAACCAACAAAACATTATTTTTGCTGTGACTTACGTAGTGTTTAAGGGATGCATTAAAAAATTAACAAATTCTGTAGTTTACCTTAGGGAAATATTATATATGATTGGGGTTGTTGGATTGAGAGTGGTGGCTGTTTTCGGAACCAGACCTGTGTTTAGGGGAGCAGGAGGCTAGGGATAGTATCGCAGGTTAATTTTATATTTGTATCTATTATTTTTCAATATATTCTGTTTCAATTTATTTAGATTAAAATTAAATCATTTTAATTAATTTGCTTGTTGTACTATTTTAATATATTCTGTTTCAGTTTATTTATATTAAAATTAAATCATATGTTCTTACGTCTTACACAGAATTTAATTAGTTTAATTAGTTTAAAATTAATTCAATAGTATTTAATTAGTTTTCAAACTTAATTAATTATTTAATTAAAACTAATCCCCAAAACTTGAAACTGTTGCATTAGGTTTAAAAAAAATAGAATTAATTAGTTTTTTTTTTAATATATGATTTTATGAAAAGAAAAATTAAAAGGTTACTGACATACTCTTTTTGAATCAGAGGTTTGCCTATATGTTAAAAATATTTGATTTGTTTAATTTTTAAAAAAAATTAGGGTATAACTGAGTTTACAATATTATTAAAGATTATCTCACCAAACTTAATAAAAAAGCTATAGATAGAAATTTTTTTGAAAAAGTTTCTATTTTTCCAATTCTCCAACCTATTTATAGAAAATATAGTTACGAAGAATATGTACAAAAAATGTTGAAATTATCAAAACTAATTTACTTTTCACGTCAAAATAGGACTCTCTTAACAATATACCATACTATAAAATCAAGACACCAAATCTCTTTATTTCTTAGTAATCTCTTTATTTCTTAGTAATCTTTTATTTATTTTATTTTTTTTGTTTCTGAAAACGAAATGAAACAAGAAGAAGGTGGGAGGAAACAAATGAAAGACAAAGAAGAAAAAAGCGAATATTCAAAGGATTTTTATATGATCAAATCACACACTACTCCAGAATTCGATTTAAATAAGTTACCACAAGATGAAGGAGAGCTTTTAGAGTTTCAACGAATCAAAGAAATGGAAAGAGTTATGGTCGTGGATATGCTAAAAATTTATTTGCCTATGCCATTTTATCTTTGGTCTTTTCTTAATTTTTCTTGTTGATTTGTTTATTTTTAATCTCTGTTTTTACGTATTTTGTTTTGTTTTCATTAAGTCTTGTTTGGGCATTGATGATTTTTTTGTTATGAACGTACGTTATAGAAAATAAAATTACATTTATAATTTTATTTTATTTTTAAAATGGTTAACATTATAATTTTAACAGTTAAAAATATGATAGGTAACTATAAAATATTTATTGTAACTGTTTTATTACAAAATAAGTCATGCATTTACAAAAAATATTTACACAGTTATATAACTATTTACAACAAAAACATTTATATCAATATATGACTAACAATTTTTGTGTATCAACCAGTGACTAGCATATAGTCACTGTTATGTCACAAACTATGACTCGCATATTCGATACAAATTCGTAACTAAATTATGACTACATATTGGTCACAATACCGTCACAAATGTTATGACTAATGATATCGTCACATTTTCATCACAAATTATGACCAATTACGGTTATGAAAGATTCTGTCACAATATTGTGACTAAATAAGTACGTATTTGTAACAAATACAATTAGTCACTATATAGTAACTGAAACGTCACAAATTTGTGACAAATATTTTTCGTCTCAAAATTTCGTCACAATACTACTATTTTTTTGTAGTGATGGATCTTGGGGAGCTCACTATGGACGTAGGGTGCTTACTTGAGGAAAAACAACCTTTCTTGGAAGTCAAGGAACCTAATGATATTGGGCTCGTCAAAGAAGAGAATAACATAGGGTTTGAGATTAAGTATGCGGCTTTGAAGAGGGTTAAAGATGAGGAAGAAAAAAAAGCCAAGTGTAAAAATGGAGAAGAATCTGAGGATGAAGATAGAAAGATGAGTTTGTTTCTGAGATTGGATTATGAAGCCGTGATTACTTCTTGGGGTAGTGATGGTTCACCGTGGACAACCGGAATTAAACCGGTGTTTAATCTCGGTGATTGTTGGCGGGAGTGCTTGGTATAATCACCCTCTCATATTTCTTTAACTAATTTAACTAATATGCATGTAGTCCGACTAGTGTCAAAGTATCGTTGAATTTAACGTTAAAATCATTGGTCCAGCTGGAAGGGAACACGTGTCCGACACATGTAGTGGGAATGGGTGGGTACGAGGAGTTGGTGTCGGCCGTCGGATTGGGGACACGTCAGCAAGGGAGAGGCGGAGGAGGATCGGACGGAGAGAGAGAGGCGAGGGTGTTGAGGTACAGGGAGAAGCGAAGGACAAGGTTGTTCTCCAAGAAGATAAGATACGAGGTTCGGAAACTTAACGCTGAGCAGAGACCTCGGATCAAAGGTCGACTCGTGAAGAGGACGTCACTTATGACGTGATGTGATTTACTTTAGTCAATACTACTTTTTATCTTGGGAGTTGGGACCGATGGTTTTAGCCGGTCACTGATGATTTCAGAATAACCTAAAGGAGTTTAATGAAAAACATTTCATAAGAGAAAAAATAATGTCTAAAATGTTCACCACAACATCTATAGTTGTGATTGTCAACTAGAAGAGGTGTACCATTAGTATAAATTATCAATCACAAAAAAACAAGTGGTACTAAAAACTGTATCATTTCTATAGCGCTGTCTTTAGACGATTTTGTCTTTGCATGATTTGTTTGTTAGATGTAGTTGTATTATAGATTGAGTAATCTATACTATTAATTTGAGAAGCATTCGATATAAAAAAAAATTAATACTTAAAATATTATATAAAATGTCATTTGTCTTCGCTGTTTTTAAATAAAGTGCATAGTAATCACAAATTAATATAATTAAACTAAAAAATTGTAAAAAAATTTTAAATAATTATTAGTTTCCAAAAGTTTAAACTCACTTTATCTTTCTTATTATTTATGGACAAAAATTAATATTAATTTTTTAAAATTGTTAATCAGTCAAAATCCAAAAACAAAGATTTAATTTCTGATTATACCATATTATTTATTTTAAATTATTATATTTTTTTTGTTAAGATTTTAAATCATGATTCTTCTATCATCTATATTTGATATTATTTTCAAATGATTTTGAATTATCATATTATACATATAGTTAATAAAAATCTTTTTTTTTTTGTTTTTGTTTTGCTGCATATGTTGTGAATCGAATTTTATAAACGGAGATATATCACTCAATCGATAAAGAAAAAGTGTGTATTCAACGTTTCATATTAGTTAAAAAAATTTGAGCAATGGTTCATAAACCGCATAACCTAAATGTGATAGATATACTGATTTCCCATTCATCATAACATGCAATAATGTTTTTTCATCTTAACATCCTAAAAACATATATATTTTTAGAAAGAAATGGACTAAAAGTACAAAAGAAACTTCATAAATAACTCACATTTTTCTTTTTGTTCCTGACTGATATTTGAACCTAACATAGTATGTCATTGCATATTTTTCTTTTCCTTGTTTTAAGACTTTGCACTTTCGCAGTCTTTTAAACAAAGTGCAAGAAAAATACATTTTAAAGAATTCTACATTTGAAATAAATAAATAATGTTAGAGGAAAAAAATAAATATGTTATTTTATTGGAGAACAAAAAAACATGAGATAATTTTTGAACCATATCGGCAAATCTTAAATATAAATAATAATGTTATATCTCATATGAGACAAAATATTTACTTCTCTTCGACAAATAAAACTACATTTTTTTGCTAAACCCTACAAGCGCAGAAAAATGGAATTCATAACCAAAAGGATGGGTGTCGTTTTGAACCAATATCAAATATCAAAAGAATGAAAAAAAAACTATCAAGTATAATTCAGAAATTTAATTAATATATATATATATAATTTTTAAAATATTAAACCAAGATTGATAATAAAATTAACTTTATTGTTTCTTCTGTTTATTCCCATTTTTTTGGGTTAAAATTTATTTTTAATGTGTATTAACTACATTAGTGGTAACTGGTAAGTAACTGATATGGAGTCTAATATGGCTTTGATAATGACACTTATATTGCGAGTCTATAAACCATAATTTCACGTATATGAAAAAATGAATATACTGCATCCATTAAAAATGAAAATTGAAAAAGTTCAATAAGTTAGATTTTAAGAAAATTTGGCCAAAAATAGGATTTGATTTGCAATAAACTCAATAATGTAGGGGATCGATCAATTCACACTAAACCGGTGGCATAGGATGACCAAAATTAAAAAAACACCGGTCTCGGGTAATCAAGTGTCTTAACCAAACAAAAGCGCGAATTTTAACCGAGTGAATTTGGTAAAATAGAAACGCAAATCTCAGAGGCCCTTGCTGCGATCGCCATGAGCGGATACGAGCGGGAGAGCACCGTGAGGCACTCAATCACCGTCGTCACCAAGAGGAAACAATCTTCTATTTCGGAACCATCGGATAACGTATACAAGAAATCGAATAGGCAGCAGCAGTCTATAACCCTAAAACATCACCGTTCTCTTGCGGCGGGTTCCAGCCATCGTAGTTTTATACATGTTCGACCTAGTAAGTCTTCTCGCCGGCGGCGACGGAAAACAAAGGAGAGTATCCCGAGTTCCATTGAGCGCGAATGGGTGTTTTCAGCAAGCAATTTTGAAAATCTTAAAGGTCTGTGCATTGCAATCACAATACATTGTTGGCTAATGCTCGATTTGAGTCCTTGTAATTATGAATTATCGTCTTCCTTTGTTATCACTAAATCTTAGCTTTAGTAGTTTGTTTAATGCACTTATATGCTTTATTGACTTCACGAAGTTCCACATTCTGTAGTTTTGACACATCCTCTAGCTTCTGTAAATGAAAAAAAAATTGATTTCTTCAATTCTCAGATAAAGTAGTGTTAGTTTCATACAATCTACTTGGTCTTGACAATGCGTCCAACCACATGGACTTGTATGACAACGTTCCGGCCAAGCACTTAGAGTGGAGTAGACGGAAACATCTCATATGTAAGGAGATTAGTCGCTATAATGCAAGCATCTTATGTCTTCAGGTAGGTTTGAGGTTTATTATATCCGCTTGCATATTTTATTGGATGTTTAACATCATGCTTATGATACGTAAGTCTGGTTGCATTCTCATGTTCCAATTCCACTGCAGGAGGTTGACCGCTTTGATGATCTAGATGGTCTTCTTAAAAATGGAGGCTTTCAAGGTGTTCACAAGGTATAAACGAGTCAAAAGCTTTACTACCTCATATGCATTGCAGGGCCGTTTTCATATATCTAGTATTTTTTTAGAGTCGGACTGGAGAAGCGAGTGATGGTTGTGCTATATTCTGGAAAGAGAAACTGTAAGTTCAGTTATCTCCATTTAGGATCATTTGTATGTGGTGGGAAGTCTCTCTATATGCTGGAGTCAGGAATATAGCCATTTGAACTGTCTAAAGGGAATATCTTTCTATTAGAGCGAGGGAAATGATTTCTTCCAGTTCTATTTAGTCTCTGTTTTGAATTGTTAATGATAGGTTCACGTTGTCTTACGTTATCAGCTTTGACCTTGGCTTCACAATATATATTTGAAGGCTTAAGCTTTGCTCTCTAATTGTTATCAATGTTGTTTATTTTGTATTAGACTCTTACTCTCCTAGTTTCATCATTCATGTTATATTTCTGCCATGAATGCAGATTTAAACTTCTAGACCATCAACCTATAGAGTTTGAAAGATTTGGCATGCGAAACAATGTTGCTCAACTTTGTGTTTTAGAGGTATGCACCATTTAAAGTAATTGCTGTATTGTCGCCTCCCCCCTCTGTTATCCTTAATTCCAGGAGCAGAGAGATTTGACAAGATCATTTTATATTTTTTTTCCTCATGTTTTGTTTGCATGCATGCGAATTGCCTAATTTTCTTTAGCTTCAGTCCTTGTCAATTAATTAATTTATTTGATTGTGTATTTTGGAACAGATGAACTGCGAGGACGCAAAGTCTAAATTATGTATGCAGTCTTCAGAGTATGTCTGAGTTCTGTTCTGATTCCTTTACTAGAGTGAATATTCAAGTTGCTGTTAAGATCCTTACTACATTGTATGCTCACTTCCGTGTTTGGTTGAAATCTAGGCAGACATCTACAAGTCCTCGAAGGCTAGTGGTTGGAAATATACATGTCTTGTTCAATCCTAAGCGTGGAGATATCAAGCTAGGCCAGGTACATCTAGCTAGATCCTTACAAAATTCTGATGAAATTCGCGTATCCATAGAATTTGTAGAGCATTGTTGTCGCTATGCTTCCTGAGTTTATGATTGTCAATTCTTTAATAGGTAGTATTTTATGGTATTCATCAGTGCATCCATGCCTGGCAGTATAGATAAAACTTCATTGAAATTCTAGTACGCTCATTTTGTTGATACTTGATATGTCATATCTGTCAGGTACGACTCTTTCTGGAGAAGGCTTACAAGCTATCACAGGAATGGGGGAATATTCCAGTGGCGTTTGCAGGTGATCTGAATAGCACTCCACAGGTGATCTATACCAATTTTTTGTTCTGTTTTTGTTGTATTACTTATTCATTTAGCTGAAATTGTTCTAAAAACTTAATCTCGATTTGCTGGACAGAGTGCAATCTATGATTTCATAGCTTCAGCTGATGTGAGTTTCATTGAGGGTCCTGGACTCTTTCTTTTACATTTCCCCTGGTCATCATTTTTTTCCTTGCTCTGGATAAGTTAGAATGAACTCTATATAATACTTTTTCATTTTGGACAGTTGGATACACAACTACACGATCGCAGGCAAATTTCTGGCCAGTATGAAGTGGAACGGAAGGAGAAGTCATTTAGAAACCATTATGCAGTTAGGTAATTTGAAACTTACTGAGAACTTTGGTTTCTCTGAATTATGTATCTGTATGCCGTTTTTGTTTACCTGATGAACTGATAGATTACTTATATCTCTTCTTTGGCTTGCGCTTGATCAACTGCTGTTATCCTCAGATTAAGTTTCTATCTCAATGTAGTCTAACTAAAAAACTTCAACTTCCCCTATCTTCAGAGCTGCAGTATCCATATCTGGATTACTACCCAATGAATGGAGTCAGGAAGAACTACAGCTTGCAACTGGTTCTCAAGCAACCACTCATGTTCAACATCAACTGAAGCTTCATAGCGCATATGGTGGAGTTCCTGTAAGTATTTTTGTTTCTTGTTCTCTACTTCTGGCCACATCGAGAAGAGTTAAAATCTGCCTTACAGAAAAGCTAAATTATGTTACCCTTACCTCATGAATAGAAAAAGAATTCAAGAAATCGTTGAACTCAGAACGGCTTTAGGAACTGTGGCTTTCTTTTATATTAAATTCTGAAAAATGTATAAAAAAAGCAATTGTGTTGTAGCTGATTTCTAGTATGCCTTTCAGGGCACCCATAGAACAAGAGATCAACGTGGTGAACCATTGGCAACAACGTATCATTCTAAGTTCCTCGGAACTGTTGATTATATATGGTAAGTCTGTTGTGATATCAATACATGTTATAGTTATGAAATCTTAGTCATTAATCTGAGGTATTGAACCAGGCACACAAAGGAACTTGTTCCTGTGAGGGTTCTTGAAACCTTGCCAACTGATGTTTTGAGAAGAACAGGTGGACTGCCAAGTGAGGTATTCATAAGTTTTCTTTTTCTAGGCTATCTATCTTTCGTTTTCCTGAAGCCTTTTCTTTCTTGATCATTTTTCAAGACTGTTCCCTGTTCAATTTGATTGGCTTAAAACTGCAGAAATGGGGAAGCGACCATCTCGCTATAGCATGTGAACTCGGCTTTATCAATGACTGACGATGAGACCAAACATTCAACAGAGCCACCTGACTTGAGGTTTTAAAATGCTCATGGAGGCTTGGGAACTGGAGTTTTAAAACAGAGTCGGTTGAAATTGTAAAACTGTAAGCAAGCAAGTTTTGGTGTAAGCACCCAAAACATTGTTTAGCTTAAAACTGGTTTTTACTTTTTAGTTTATTTTAAAATTCATTACGTTGTTATTGGTAAGTATACCTACTCTTTCTGCATTTTAAAAGTTACTACCAAATCCCAAGTTACCGAACGTGTACCTATGAGGAGCGAAGACTAGTTTTCTTGCCATAAGCAAACAATGTAAGAGACGCTAAGTAAAAAGTTACTCGAATATGTTCATTCCCAAGTGTTATTTGAAGACCACACGGTAGTATGGAAACAGGCTGTGCCCACGTCAAGAAAATAGAAACACTCATCTATCTAGGGTCCATTTTTTTTGTTGTCAAATAAAAATCCTACAATTTTATAAATTGATTTTATATATTTATTCTGAGATGCTTGATTTTTAATATAAGCATTACTTGTTAATACTATGTGGATTTTAATTCAAGATTTTCAAGTATCTTTCTTTTTTCATGTTTCATTTTTTTTATGCAATATCTCTTTTCTTTTACTTATAATTAGCTTTTAATTAAATATAAAATACTTTTATGTACATTTTTCTTTTAAAAATTAGATTTTTTATCTAAAAAAGTCTCCATATCTAATTTTAAATCTTTTTACTATAGTTTTTAAAGTATCTCAAATATTAAAATTAACTTTAATAATGAATATTTAAATGTAATTTAGATTATAAAATTTTTGGATATGTACTATTAGTCGGCCTCTGTATGGAAAGAGTCGTAAGCATTTTCTCCAAGTGACGCCATGGGGGACCCATTCACAGTAACAGATTACAAATCTATTTAACCACTTTCTTCTTCTCGACTCCTACACAACATTCCGACAAAAGAAAAAAATTACTACTAAAACGCTCATCATGACAGTCATCGAGGAAACCAACAATCCGACAAAAACCCATGTCCTAATCTTCCCATTTCCGGCGCAAGGCCACATGATTCCCCTCCTCGATTTCACCCACCGCCTCGCTCTCCGCGGCGGCTCAACCTTAACCATCACCGTCTTAATCACCCCAAAGAACCTTCCTTTTCTCACTACTCTTCTCTCTGCCGAAGTTAACATCGAAACTCTCATCCTCCCTTTTCCCTCTCACCCTTCAATCCCTTCCGGCGTAGAAAACGTTCAAGACTTACCTCCTTCCGGCTTCCCTTCCATGATCCACGCGCTTGGTGATCTCCACGCGCCGCTTCTTTCTTGGATTACTTCTCATCCTTCTCCTCCCGTAGCCATCGTCTCTGATTTCTTCCTTGGCTGGACTCACCACCTTGGAATCCCTCATTTCGTATTCTCGCCTTCCGCTGCTATCACTTGCTGCATCCTCAATACTCTCTGGATCGAAATGCCCACTAAGGTTAACGACGACGACGATGACGAGATCCTCGAGTTTCCGAAGATCCCAAATTGTCCGAAATACCCTTGGTTTCAAATCTCCACGATTTACCGAAGTTACGTTCACGGAGATCCAGCTTGGGAATTCATTAGAGACTCGTTTAGAGATAACGCTGCGAGTTGGGGACTCGTCGTGAACTCGTTCTCCGCCATGGAAGGTGTTTATCTCGAGCACCTTAAGCGAGAGATGGGCCATCGTCGTGTTTGGGCCGTAGGCCCAATTCTTCCATTATCTTGGGGTGATCGGGGTGGTCCGACGTCGGTTGCTGTTAGTCACGTGATGTCGTGGCTAGACGCACGTGAGGATGACCAAGTGGTGTACGTGTGCTTCGGAAGTCAAACTGTTTTGACTAAGGAGCAGACTCTTGCACTCGCCTCTGGGCTTGAGAAAAGCGGTGTCCACTTCGTCTGGGCCGTAAAAGAGCCCATCGAGGAAGATTCAACACGTGGCAACGTCCTGGACGGCTTCGACGATCGTGTGGCTGGGATGGGTTTGGTGATTAGAGGATGGGCTCCACAAGTGCCAGTGTTACGGCACAGAGCCGTTGGCGCGTTTTTAACGCATTGTGGATGGAATTCAGTGGTGGAGGCAGTAGTTGCTGGCGTTTTGATGTTGACGTGGCCGATGAGAGCTGACCAGTACACAGACGCGACTCTGGTGGTTGACGAGTTGAAAGTAGGCGTGCGTGCTTGTGAAGGACCTGACACGGTGCCTGACTCGGATGAGTTAGCTCGAGTTTTCGCTGATTCCGTGACCGAGAAACAAGCGGAGAGGATCAAAGCTGTGGAGCTGAGGAAAGCAGCGTTGGATGCGATTCAAAAACGTGGGAGCTCCGTTAAGGATTTAGATGGATTTATCCAACATGTCGTTAGTTTAGGACTTATCCAATGATTCACATTTCACAGTCGAACACAATTCAAATTATGGTTTTTTCTCTATATGTTCGTTCCTCTAAGAATTTAAAATCTTTTATTCCTGTATGCTGTTAAATATTTTTATGTTTATTTTTTTGGACAAAATTTGTATTCTGTTATATTGTTGTAAGATGATAAATCATATAGTGTATTTTACTATATCTGGAATTTTTGAATGTTTTTTTTTCTTTTCTTTTTTTTCCCCAACATTCATGTTTATATTCTTAAAAATATAATAGGCAAAAAAGCGGGTCAATTTGGATCGGGTTAAGACACGTCGGGTCAAGTTTAATAATACCCGAATTTTATTTTCCTTATCTTCTTCGATTCGCATATTTGCTTCACTCTCTCACATATCCACACAACTAAAAGAAATGGCACTCACCGTGAGCAGCGGTGGTGGAGGAGCTAGTATCCTCTGCAACGACCATACCGAATGTTCTCGTAATCCTTTCTCCACCTTCAAGCTCGTAAACTTCCCTTATCCGTCAAGAACCCGTCTTCACGTAGTCTATGCCTCCAAAAAAACCTCCTCCTCCTCCCCGACTGGTCGGTTCGATAGCAAGAAGCGTCGGAGCCTTGTCCCGACGACTACCAAGGAAGAATCGGAAGAAATTAACGGTGAACCACCGTCTCAGGTCGAAATCGACGACGAATACGACGGCGGAGATAGGACTGCGGTGAATACTCGCTTCAGAGGTGATCCAGCTGACGCGCCAAAGTTTGCGCTTAAGGATCTTCCTGGGGTTGAACCAGATCCTTGGGAAGGTGAGCAGTGGGATGGTCTCGGGTTCTTCGTTCAGTACTTGTGGGCTTTCGGAATACTTTTTGCGGTAATTTCAGTCACTTCAATTACAGTACTTTATAACAATCCTCAAAATTGAAGTCGAACCAATTTATTCACAATGCGGTTTATATGGTTTTAATGTTGTAACAGTTAATCTCCGGCGGACTTGCGGCGGGGACTTACAATGAAGGTGCGACGGATTTCAAGGAGACGCCAGTGTATAAAGAAGCGATTCAATCTCGTGACCTTCTTGATGAAGCTGAGAGTTCGAACTCTGAAGATGTGTTCGAGTCCAACCCAACAGAAGTGGCGCCTAGTTTGGAATAGTTTCAGTTCAGTGTTTAGAAAAAAAGATTGAATCTTTTTGCTTTTGGGGAGTTTTAAAAAGCCATATTCGAAGTTGAGCTTGAGCTTGTTGTGTTCATAATGTTATAGATTCAAAGTGAAAACTGATTGTTAAAAAGAAAAGTGATGTTCTTCCGATCTCATTTTAAGAACTGCAAACTTCTTTAGGAAACATACCAATAATCTCTTCTTTCACAAATCTAAGGTAAAGTAATAAAGTTGATCTTGATTCATAGAGAAAACGTTAAACAGGAGAGAGTAACTAAAACCGAGATGGTAGTTAAATGCAGACGGACTCAGATGAGTAGGAGAGTGCCGGGTAGGAACGCTGCGAATGCAAGGATGGTTAGCTGAATCTCAGACTTGAAGCCAGAGGATCTCAGACCATAACCTAATCCCATAAAACTGGTGGGTCTTGCTGCCACTTGAGCCACTGGAGTCGCTGAGGTAGTGAAAAGTAAAACTTTTGTTGAGATGTCAACTTTTGTTTATGTTTTGTTGAAAACGTTCGTAAAGTGGCTTACCTGCGACACCAGAGTTGTTCTTTGCACCTAGAGAGACTTGGGAACCAGTTGAGCTAGAAGGTGGTGGAGCAACAGAGAAGGAACCACGAGGCGCTTCTCCTATTAACCGACAACGATCTCATAAGTTTCAAGAAACCAAACAAACCGAGTTCTTTCTTGATTGTGTGAAGTGAAGTTTACGTACCTGGGGAGGAGGAGCAAGAGGATGAATTGGCTGGAATGCTGCAAAGTGGAGGCAATTGTAGAGCAAGAGTTTGATTGATTGGAAAAGCAGGAGACAAAGTAGAAGTGTTGTTGAGGAAGAGACAGAGACAAGTTGGTTCTTGGCTATAGATTTGGTTTAAGCTGTCACAGCAAGGTTGAGCCGGAAGCTGGACAAAGCCTTGAACAAATGGACCACATGGAGCCAATGAAAGCAGCCTGGAGGCACATGTAGCCGGTACTTGAGCTAGAACCAGTTGGAGAAATATTGGTGACATGAAGATAAAGAGAGTGATAAGGAGAGTAGAAGAAGCCATTTTTATGGGAGAATAAGTTTCTTTCTTCTTTGTTTGGGAGAAGTTTGGGGTTTTGAGTATTTAAGGTCGGAATCAATTGGTTTGGTGTGTGACAATGAACAGATATTGTTATTGCACACATGATGTGTGTTTAATTTGGTGCTAACTGCTACACTTGAGTTCTTCATGTTTGTGTCCTTATTGGTGCTTCTGATTTCATTCGTAAATTATGCTTCTTGTTTCAGTTGACCAAAAGAAAGTTACCGGAGTTACCATTAACAAACTGTTTTACGATGTGAAAAAACAAACATAAATAGATATACAAATAGTTAGTCACCCCAATCAACAAGGTCGTTGTAGTATAGTGGTAAGTATTCCCGCCTGTCACGCGGGTGACCCGGGTTCGATCCCCGGCAACGGCGAATCGTTTTTTATTTCTATTTTTAGTCTCGACCCTTTATTTTCATTTATAGTCCCTAGTATTTCAGGATTTTTGTTTTTAGTCCTTCTCTTCCTAATAATATTCACTTGACAATGATAGTTACTTCCGGTTCCGTTGTTAAACCCTCCGACGAAGCTCCGGTATTGAGAATATCTCCACCTCTCGCATTCTCAGCAGCTATGTACGGCGGAGGTAGACATTCTTTTTTCCCTCCCTTAAATTTCTTTCTGAGTGTTAATTTCAGCATTCTCTTGACTTCGTCTCGTAAAGGTCTAAACTTTTCCGTGGTGGCTTTCGTATCTGTTGTACAGATGAAGTGTCAGCTATCGTAGTTGACTTGGGTTCACACACCTGTAAAGATGGTTACGCCGGAGAAGATGCTCCAAAAGCTGTGTTCCCCTCTGTAAGTCTTAATTCTCATTCTTCTCTTCTTCTCTTTGCAATTTGAATTTTATCTGCCTTAAAAGTTAAATCCTTTTAGTGTAGCACAATTCTCGAAATTTAGTTTTTTTTTTTCTGTTGTTGTTTTGATGTGTCATAAGGTTGTTGGAGCAATAGATGGAATGGATATTGATGCTGCTGCAAACATGGAGGAAACAAAAACCAATGTAGTGGAATCTGACAAAGAAAATAGCAAACGGAAGCTTTACGTTGGATCTCAAGCTTTGAATTCTTGCCGCGATCAAATGGAGGTCAGTCTTTTTGTTGTTGTCATGGACTAATGTTCAAAACTCCAGGGAGATATTTGCAATTTTTGCATTTTTTTTATCCAGATATTGTCACCCATAAAGGATGGTATTGTAGCTGATTGGGATATGGTGGACAATGTACGGGAACATGCTTTTAGGCAATTTAGTTTTGTATTAGTTGTTTTAACTTTTTCTTTTTTCATTTATGGTTTGGTTGGTGATTTTCATCTGTGTTAATTTTATTTTTCTAGGAATTGTTTAATGATTGATCCCAAGCAGCACCCAATGCTGCTAGCGGAGCCTCCTTTGAACACACAACAGCAGAGAGAAAAGTATGGTTTCTCTATCTTTTATCGATACTGATTTTATCTTGGAATCTGGAACTGATTCTTTCTTATGTATCATATTCTTCACAGGGCCGCTGAGATAATGTTTGAAAAATACCAAGTGCCAGCATTATTTACAGCTAAAAATCCTGTATTTTCCTTTACCTTGTGCCATCGCTTCTTTTTGTTAGTCTTCGTTTATCCTGGATTCGGATAGTCTATTACTGTCTCTGTTGACTTTTCGTATGCTCTTGCTTTTCATGATTGCTAGGTTCTTACATCGTTTGCTTCAGGGCGTCATACTTCTTTGGTTGTTGACTGGTAAGTCCTGTGGACATTCGAGTTTTTTCTTTTTTTTCTTCTGTTTTGAAATTCTTCTTGACGTGCCATGTCTTTCGGTTATGATTTTTTATATCAATGTGGTATTGTTTATTCTTAAACATCTTGTAGATTAATCATATTTTCACCACTTCATGTTTTAGCTTTCTCTATATCGTCTTATGCAATTGGAAGCAGCGTTTGTAATTACCTTCTTGCTAAAGAGTTTTTTCTCCACTCTTTTATCATACCTTTTTGGTCTAGTTTTACATGCAAAACTCATCATGTAAAGAAGTTAAAAAATAGGCTTTTCATATACATTAAACAAAAAAAATTAGTCTATTTCTCTCCTATATCTCGTGAAAGCTTACCTTGTTCTCGGTTTATGGGATTCATCTGGGAATCACTGATCACATACACACTTTATTCCCTTTCAGTGGTGGAGGATCCACGACTATTGCACCAGTACATGACGGTTATGTTCTTCAAAAGGCTGTGATATCATCTCCAATTGGAGGAGACTTTCTCACTGATTGCTTACTGAAAAGCTTGGAGAGTAAAGGGATTAAAGTAAGTTGCAACTATTGTTATACCGTTCTGGAGCTGATTCATCTGATCTTTATGGGATCCTTCTTTTGTAGATAAAGCCTAGATACTCTTTCAAGAGAAAGGAGATACGACCAGGAGAATTTCAGGTAATTCTGCGCCTTTGAGTTGCAGATATGTTTAAACCGCGGCTTTCTATCTATTATCTAAAAGAGAGAGATATATGGTTTTGAGAATATGTAGACTTGTATGTTACTGGATGTGGTTCTTTTTAGTGGCAATGAAACAAAGCACTCTGAACTCATAAGATTGATCTCATTTCGCCTCTTCGAGTCCTTGCAGGTTACAGATGTAGAAGTTCCCGTTACCACAGAAAGCTACAAACTCTTCTGTCAGGTCAGTAATTAATATCGGTGTCTCGTTTTAAAATTTCTTTTGTTTTCTGATTATGGTGGGTTAATTTGTTTAACAGAGGATGATAGTTAGTGATATCAAGGATTCTATTTGTCGAGTTCCAGACACTCCCTGTGATGGTATCTCTCTTTGCCTGTCTTTCATTGGTCTGATTCATTTGCTCTTCTTCATAGTTTAGAGTAGTTTGAGAGTTCTTTTTTAGAGATCTCGTTTTTGTTTGATCATTAGTTGTTTAGTAATTCTGGTCATCTCATGCCTTTCATGTAAGCAAAATCATTTTCCTACAATTCTCTGCTCATAACAAACAGTAACTTGCTTGTATTCCTGTATTGTGCCAATTTGTCTATAGACAAAGCATATTCAAACATTCCGACGACGTCTTATGAGCTTCCAGATGGCCAGTAAACCTCAGTTTATCTGTTTATTTCGGTTTTTTTTTTTTGCTTGAAATGTAAATGCTATGGTGCATAACTTAGATTAAAACGATAACTGTTATTTTGACGATTGAGACGATATTCCTTTCTCACATGAAACTTGATTACTGTCTTTAATCAATCCTAGTATCTTATTAACTTCTGCCTTGTAATGCAGGACGCTCGAAATTGGTGCTGATAGATTAAAAGTTCCTGATGTTATGTTCAACCCTTCCATAGTTCAGGTATATCTACAACTTGTGTTAGACCATGTTCCTCTCCAAGTTGCCTCTAACTCTTAGTCAAAAGATTTCTGATAACTAACTTCCTTTTTTTTTTGTTGCAAATTGCCAGATGATTCCTGGCATGGAGAATTACACAGACATGCTTCCTTGGGTTCGAGGGTTACCACACATGGTACGAGTATATTCTTTACCTGTACAAACCCATCTCTCCTTTTGATTAACAAAGATAAAATAAATTTCCTTTCTGCAGGTCATAGAGAGCATTAGCAAATGTGATGTTGATATTCGCAGAGAGTTGTATAGTAGCATACTGGTAAAAAGAAAACCAGTTCAAACTTTTAATTTCCTTCTAGTTGAATTTGTAAAATATAATATTAATGCCATTCCTTTCTTCTCATTTAATATGTAGCTGGCTGGTGGAACATCATCGATGCAACAATTGAAAGAACGACTTGAGAAGGACTTGCTAGAAGTAAACGCTCTCTCATTTTTTTTTTAATTATTCCAGCTTGGAGGCTGTCTTATTATATACGATATGGCTAAAAACAATCCATTGGCTTCTTAATATTTCTAATTGTAGGAATCTCCTCAAGCAGCTCGAGTTAAAGTGTTGGCAAGTGGTAACACAGCAGAGAGGAGATTCAGGTTTAGAACACACAGTTCCTTCTTCTTCGCTTAGAGGCTCATTTATGTTTAGTAAAAGAGTTGAGATTATTGGTAACCAAAATGGCAATATGATGTGTAAATGTGCAGTGTGTGGATAGGAGGAAGTATACTGGCATCACTAGGTTCATTCCAGAAAATGTGGTTCTCCAAGTCTGAGTAAGTAAACACATTAGATTGTTCTGTCAAGGTCAGTTTTTTTCTTGTCGTTCAGATGTGAGTTTTTTTGTGTGTGTACATTGACAGGTATGAAGAGAATGGAGCTTCTTACATCCAGAGGAAATGCCCTTAAAGCTAACCTGATATATATATAAAAAGTAAGAACAGTGTTATACTTCTAAATTCCATGGTGTATTATATTATTAGTTGTCTTTGTTCTGTTGTTAAGATAACGAGGACCTTTGGAGACAATCAAAGTGTTTAGGGATTATGTAATTCTTTTGATGTAGCCATGTAGGTAAGAGTAAAACGAATTCATTTTTCGAAGTAAAGAATTCGGGACTGGGGAAGTATTTAATGATTTCACGAGTAAAATTTGGAGATGTGCGTGTGACAAAATAAAAACAACCACAAGTATTTTTCAATTGCTATTGGCCACATTAATTTTGTGCATATCTAATTTGTTGACAAATAAACAAATCACAACCATCCACGTCACCCTTTTATAAATTGACGTAAATTATATTTCGAAATAAAGAAAAATTATCGAAAAAGGAATGAGTTCTATAGAAAAATTTAACTGTGTAAATAATAAAAAAAGGGAAATTTCTTTACTTTTGCCGACATTTGAAGAGAAATTTAATAACCAGAGATTTTAAAAGCGTGAAAAATATCAATTATTAATTTAATAAGCATTCGTCTGTCGTGTACTCATTGGTCTGTTATGTATGTTGGGTAAATTGACCTTCCCTGTCTCCAATCGCCAATACGTGGAATCTACGTGTCGTAGTTTGTCACATTCGACTTAATCCAATAACATGTATCCACGTGTCACCCCTTCATCTGGACGGCAAGAATCGCCGACGTGCCCCTAATTTACCGGATTATCCCCTAAATAACATAAAATTCATCAGATTCTCCCCCATTTTTTTCTTATTTGTTTTTTAAGATTTTTGATTCACGAATCGCGGCTTCGATTTTGTGGGTTTCTGTGTTTTCCTTAAATGATTTCGGAATAAATCTCGATTTGCGATTTGTTCAAATTTCTCAAAGCAACAAGCAAAATCGGGGATTTATATTCTACAAATTTTATATCTTCTCAGGTGGATACAATTTTCTATTTGTCGTTTTCTTTGGAAATTTTGCAGATAACACCGAATCAGAGTTTTTTTTCTTCGAAATTTCTGTTTTTTTTTGTTTTTTTGTTTTCTTCTGCTAAATTTTGGAGAAAAGTGATGCAACGGATCGTAGACAACGCTCTCGCTGTCACCAAAGAGTAAGTCCTTTCTCTTATCGATCAGTGCATTGATGCCTTTAGTTGTTACTTGCATGCACCTTACTGATTTGATGATGATCTCTGATTTTGTTGTATGTTTCTTTGCTGCTAGGGTCGTAGGTTGAGGTTTACTCTCTAATTTGGTTTCTCAGTTGTAAATTATGTTCAATCTAGTTTGCTAGTGAATTAACTTTATTGATAGTAGATGATTGCATGGTAACATGTCAAAAAGTTTTCATCTTTTCTGTTTTGTTTCAGCTTGCTCTTTGGAGAATCTATATATTGGCTTTTGTCATTGATACTTCCTCTTTTTGGTGATTATAGTAAATCTCTTTGTATTATTGGTTGATTGAGTTTTACTATAGTATTCGTTCAAAGCTTCTCTATTTGATTGTTGATTTTGGCTGTTAACGTTTGATTCGGTAACATTACTCTTTTCTTTTTTGGTTTGTCTTGTTGTTAAGTGTTCTTTATTCCTTTGTGTTTGCCTTGCAAGCCTAATTTAACTATGATTTTTGTTATGTTTTGGCTTTTAGTGCAGGTCAGTGAAAACTGTGACATATGAGTCTTTGAATAACATTGCTAGATGCATTAATGGAGTATCAGCTCTTCTCTTGACTGTTCTCCCGGGGAAGGCTAAGGTTCTTGAAGGTCTCCATGGCTGGGAACTCAGGCCCACATTCCGTGGACCTCGTTTACCACGGTGGATGCAGAAGTAACATTTCTGAACCCTGTTATGATTCTTTTGTTGTTAGTAATATATGCAAGCCTTAATTATAGTTATAGTGTATATGCTAATTTATTCTGTTCTGATTTCGATGGCAGTGGGGCCTCTTCTTTCAATCAATTCGTTCATGAGCTTTCTGTGGATTCTGATACTGAAAGCTTGGAGTATTCTTCTGGAGAAGATAGTGATGGTATACTACCTGCATCACCAACATCTCAAAACTCACGCCTCTCTTGGGCCAGCTCTTCTGCAAATTCTGAAAGTCACTGGACAGAGTGGATTTTGTTCATTCTTCGGTGGTTAATACTTCCTGTACGGATCTTGCTATGGATACCACAATACTTTCTGCGTTTATTCTCTAAACGAAATTCAAGAACTCCTATGAGCCCAAGAAGGCACCAACATTCATCTAGACCTCGTTTTAGCAAGACAAATTCAATCAAAGACCATGATGTTCCCAACCGAGCTACGGATAGAAGACGTGGAGTCATTGAGGTTTGTGGATGCACTAACAAATAATTAATATTCCCTCTGGAATGCATCAAGCTTACGTTTTGTGATTATAAAACTTTTCACACGTTCTTCCTACTTACTGTGCTTTATTTTCCAGGATCTTCATCTTGCTATTGAGATCTGCATAGAAGCCATATTTGATTTTTTTCACAAGGCTACTCATCTTATTCTTTCTCCATCAGAAGCTTTTGCAATATTCTTATCATGGTTCTCATTTCCCAGTCACAGCCCTAAAGAAAGCCGTGGTGACATTTCAGATGATGAAATTGTGCCGACTGCTATTTTAGGAGATACCGATCCATCCCCCACTGAAAGGCCCACACGCTTATACAACGCTATGAACACAGATACTAGAACGTGTCAAGATGTCATAACAGAGCTGGGGTAGGGGCAGCTTAGATTTCTCGTGCTTCTCTTTATCAAATATTTTATTTGTACTTAATTTCTGTCCTAATTTTAATAGGTATCCTTATGAAGCTATTCGTGTTGTTACATCTGATGGATATGTTCTTGTCTTGGAAAGGATACCAAGGTATAACTTTCTTGTGAGACGTTATGCTCACTTGTGCATCCTTTCCATTTCCTGTTTTGTTGTCTCTTCCTTAAAATGTGGTCCTTGACTGCCTCTCTTGTCCTTGCAGACGGGATGCAAGGAAAGCTGTTTTTTTGCAGCATGGGGTTTTGGATTCTTCAATGGGGTACGTTTCATGGTCTAGTTCTTAAATGACTCGTCAAATTTGCAAACTTCTTAAGTTGAAAAGTTGAGGAAGTATTGTTTTTTATGTCCACGTAGCTTAAAATTTCTGGGGGTTTCTATGTTCCTGACTCTATACTCAACAAGAATTTTTTTCCGTTATTTGTTCTCCGCATACTTTGCATGTGTGTTTGATTTGCTCAAAGACATAAGAATGGATTTGTGAAAATGAGATTAAGAGGGATAGCGCTTTCTGCTTCACGTTTTCAGTTACTTAAACATCTCATCTTCTTTTTTCCCCTTCCTTCCCAACTTCTTAAAGATTTCAGTTTTGACTTAGAACATCCTGTAATCATCTAAGGTTTTGATCCATACATGTGCTGTGAAACATTATTGATTTCTTTTTTCTTCTCTTCTGCTGTTCTTCTTCAGATGGGTATCTAATGGAGTTGTTGGATCTCCGGCTTTTGCTGCGTATGACCAAGGTTCAAGCCTCGAGTTTTTTATTCTTCAATGTTTTATTAGTTTAGATGCAGCAAAAATATATCAGATTCTTACACTCTTTTCCTTCACAGGCTATGATGTTTTCCTGGGTAACTTTCGGGGTTTAGTTTCACGAGATCATGTGAACAAGGACATATCCTCAAAAGAGTAAGCTATTGCTTTAAAATTCGCTTCTTACTTCATCTACATGCACTCTCTGGTTTCTGTATGATAGTAGAGTTTCATCGTATATATATTTGTATATGTTTGCAAGTTGTACAAATGTTCACTGATGGTGACTAAAATGCAGGTTTTGGCGGTACTCTATTAACGAGCATGGTACTGAGGATATCCCAGCGATGATAGAAAAAATTCATGAAATAAAAACTGCAGAATTGAAGCTCTGCCAGCCTATTATTGATGAGGCAATCAACCAGGAGGAGCCTTATACGCTCTGTGCACTCTGTCATAGTCTAGGCGGTGCTGCAATTCTGATGTATGTCATTACTCGAAAAATCAAGGAGAAACCACACAGACTCTCGCGACTAATTCTACTTTCACCTGCTGGGTTTCATGAGGACTCAAACTTAGGTTTCACAGTAGTTGAGCACATATTCCTTTTCGTGAGTCCGGTTTTGGCACGCATTGTGCCTGCCTTCTACATACCGACAAGATTCTTTAGGATGCTTCTGAACAAGTTAGCACGTGACTTTCACAACTATCCTGCTCTTGGTGGATTGGTCCAAACTCTAATGAGTTATGTAGTTGGTGGAGACAGCTCAAATTGGGTTGGAGTCTTAGGTTTGCCTCACTACAACATGAATGACATGCCAGCTGTCTCCTTCCGTGTGGCACAACATCTTGCTCAGATCAAACACAGCGGTAAATTCAGAATGTATGATTATGGAAGCAGATCAGCTAACATGGAGGCTTATGGCTCTCCTGAACCCCTTGATCTAGGCGAGTGTTACAAGTTCATTGATGTGCCTGTGGATTTAGTCGCGGGAAGGAATGACAAGGTGATTCGGTCTTCCATGGTGAGGAAACACTATAAGGTGATGAGAGATGCTGAGGTTGATGTATCTTTTAATGAGTTCGAGTATGCTCACCTTGATTTCACATTCTCTCACCGCGAAGAGCTTTTGACATATGTGATGTCGCGGCTTCTGCTTGTGGAACCAACACCTCTTCAACAGAGACAGACCAGTCAGAAAGGTATGAAGTTGAAGAAGAAGAAAAAGGAGGAAGAGTAGTTTAGCAGCGAATACCAAACCATGGCCGATAGTGCCATGTAGAGAGTTTGGCCTATTTGTATTGTGATGTTGTGTGTTTAAGCTTCATGTGTGTGATACTGTACATATAAATGTAAAGTTTGACCTCTTGATAAAATATCTTGCTGTGAGAGATGCTTTTCTCAGCAGTATGATACATAAGAGTGGTTTCCATGAAAATTATATGATGTCGAGAAAATACAGCAGTGAATCCTGTGTTGCGTGATTCTCATGTTTAATGAGCCATGTAAAGAGAAAAAAAAGAGACAATTAGGGAAGATGAAGAATTTTTGATTTGTTTGGATAGTTAAAAACATGAAACAGAACAGAAGACAAAGAAATAAAAAATCCTCAAAAGCCCTAGTGAAGAGGAGGATTCATTGGAGCTCTAATGGATCTTGAAGAAGAGATGCTCTCTGCGGATTTGAAAGCAGAAGTTGTTGCATGTCCCTTGGAAGCACACTGAACACCGCTTGTAGATCCTTCTTTAGTTTCTGAAACATTCCTTCTGAATCTGCACCTCCTCCTGATTCCCGCAACTGCAAAACATTTGTTTTCGATATGTCACAAGAGTTTTGGGTTCTGCAGAAGAGAGAACTGATTTATACAAGCCTATCATCAAAGAACTCTCAAAAACAAATATTGCTAACTAAATAACATCTATTTTTACATCTCTGGCATGGAAGTATCAAACAGGAAGGTCTTGTTCACATGGGAATTTCCAAGTCAGATAGCGCATTCAGACCTAAATAGAAGAGTCTAGCACAGAAGAAACATGACTATGCAGTTAAGAGTCATAGAGAAGATAAACTTACCATGACTTCATCACTAATGTATTTCTCAATGGCATTGAAGGAATCCACAGCTTCCAATTCATTCATCTGAGACGTAATCTGCTTCATATCAGTCTTCATTCTAGCTAGCCTCCATAATCTATGTTGTTCTTGCTCGGCTACAGCACGCCGTCTTTGGAACCAAGGCATAAAGTTGGGCCCTTGTAGAAACCGCCTGAAATAATATGAATCATTAAGTAAGGAAGCTAAGTTTTGGTAGACCGGAATGAGACAATAAATCCAAAGACTGCGAACTCAAATGATGTTCTTAATATGGAAAAGAAAACTGTATATACCTATACAAGTCGGGCCAGTTGTATTTCATGCGTTTAGACAAAAACTTTCCAACACCTCTCGCAGATAAATTTGAAAGGAATTCATCAGCACCAAATGATGGGAGCGAAGGAGGGGTGACGTATGGGGAAGATCCATCAGAAGGAGCATTGACCTGGAAATATGGACCAAAAGGAGCCAAGAAATTCGTAGTTAATTCCAAGAAATGGCGTCGCAGAATCTCATTATTCACAACTGACATTGACTCCTCAACCCTCGGCGACATCCCAGCATCAACAAGTCTATTCAAAATAGAAGTGTCTGGCTTGGTTATTGCAGAGTAGGTGGTCCAGACAGCTTCCTTGTGCTCTGTCATGAGACACAGAGGTCCATCTCGCCTAAGTTTTACTGCATTTAGCAAATTTGTAGGAGAGAATCTTCTTAATGAAAGCGGCTGGATGCCTAATCCTTCAGATTTAACAGATAGTTTACCAGCCGATCTACTTGTAAGGGCTACACGGTTTGAGTTTGGAGCAGGGGTTCCAACTGAGATAACATGAGGGATACTGCGAAGAGCTTTCAGGAAAAAGAGATTGGTGACACCCAAAACCATTGGTGGGAAAGTGTCTCCTTCTCGGAGTGAGTTTAGTCGAGCAAATCCTGGATCATGTATAGTGAAATAGGGTCTAAAGTCGACGCTACAAAATAGTGGCGCAACCAAACTCACGAGACAAGCAACTGCCTCGGAACATTGCGGAGGTGTTGGCGCTATGATAAGTATAGGCTCACCTATGAGTAACAATTCCCATAATGTCCATAGCTGCAACAATAGTCCCCGGTAAATGCCAAAAAGATCTGCATCATGAAAAAGACCTTGAGGAACAGACTGATTTGTAGGAAGTAAAGGAGCCATTGAAGAAGCAGATTCCTCATATAAAACCCCATTTTCCAAGGGAAGGCTATGAGCAGGCGGCAAATTCACCTTAAGCATTGCATTACCAATTGGCAGCTCCATTAGCTTACCGGGCACAGGAGCAGGCCACATAGAGACATAACCAGCAATATGTTCAATAGCTTTATTTCCAACATCAAAATACAAAGGACCAATGATTTGCAACAAAGGCCTAAAAACACTCGAATAAGGCGTATGCGATAATATCACCACAGATTTCTGTTCACCTCCTCTTTTCAATCTTTCATCATGCCTCTGCCTATTAAACACATAACCATACAAGTACCTATAACTACCATCTCTCTCCTCACTGTTCTTCTTCGGTCTACGAAACCGGAAAAAGAAAATGCAGTCATGTATGCTTGCCCGGTCATGATGCTGTGAGACAGAATCAGGAAAAGAGTTGAATGAAACCTCAATTTCCTCCTCTTGTGAGAGACAATTTGGTGGATAACACTCTTCTAAGAGCTGACCTTGCTCAAGATCAAACCTCATAATACAAAATGCGTGAATCCATCGTTTCAAAGACTCAGGATCAGGCTTTAAACTAAGCTCAGACTTCACAGAAAACGATGGAGAACGACTCATTTCAAATGTAACCAAGAAATTCTCCAACCCATCAAAATATTTTTCCAGTTATGGGATCTTCATCATCCCTTGTACTTCTCCAATAAAGAAGATTCATCAAAGCTTGAATTTTTAGCTTTATTATACTAACGCCTGAAAATTTTAGCTCAGATTTGGTGAATTTGCTTCACGAAACACTTCCTCTTACCTGAAATTAAATGCCAAATAAAGAAAATTTGTAAGCTCAAAATGTTAGATCAAATCAAGATCAGATATTTAGCAGCTCCAATGCCTTCAAATCGAATACAATAACAGAGCCGGTTCTGAAAACAGTGCGAGAAGAAGATGTCTTACAGGTGATAAAATTAGAACGCAAAGTTTGGGTTTTTTCGATTTGAAGGAAGGAGAGAATCATCGGAAAACGAAAAGGTAACTCCGAAATGATGATTCATGGAGCATGTTAGTTGTTGTTTTTCCTAAAATCAGTAAATTGCATCAAAGGTACTCTCATATTTAACACTTCAAAACGGTAGGCCCAATAAAATCATATTGTCAACTTGTAAAGGCCCATCACTGATTACAATCTGACAATAAAATTTCTATTGGACCTACCGTTTTGGGCCCATTAATGATTCGTAAAGTTTGTATCTTTAAAATTATCCCTTAATATATCATTCGATGAAAATTTCTAGGGCCACTAAACTATGTATATCTGTTAGATTAGAAATCTGATTATGGATGGTATCATGATATCATCTATGATAACTATGTTATACCAAAGATACTGAAATCAAAATTTGGACTTGAAAGCAATCTTCTGGAGTTACTTAGTTCACGTAATTGATCTTCTTTTATTCAAGGAAACGGAGCTATGATCAAAACAAGTACTCACTTTCTCAAGAATTTCTACAACAGCAACTTAAAAATGTTTTCTATCGGAGTCAAAACAGATAAAAACAATTCATTCCCTTGGGAGACAGATCTTTTTTTTTTAAAAACGAAAGAAACAAACAGAACATAGTCCACAGAGAGATTTGCTCTCTCCAGTGTTGTTATTTGCTTCGTTTCTTAAAGGTTGGTTTGTGTTTCTCAGTTGCAGGAACCTCTTGTTGATCTTGTTGAGGATCTTCAGGTACAACGGCGTGAAAAAACTTTTTGGAAGAACCAACTTGGTTACAGATTAACTTTAGCATCTTCTTCCCTCTCATCCATTTCAACAATAGCTTCATATGCGTTTTGCTGTTTAGTCCACTAACCCCAGCTTCCTATTGTTATATGTAACACAATCACCAAACCATTGAGTTTATCACAACATTTCAATCCCTAAAATTCTTATAGCAGAGTCAAACCCAATACACAATCACCCAAGTAAACTTTGGATAAACTAAGGATCTAGATCACAGGGACTGTTACAATTTCAGATCAATTGATTCAGAAAAAATTGAAACGAGGAGAGAAAGAGGGGAAAAAAACCTGAGCGCGGAGCCAAGTATTGGGAACGGAAAGAGGTCCATGTTGTTTGAATAGATCGTAGAGAGAATTGGAAATGGCGTAAGCTTCTTGGATCGGAACTTTAGGGTTTATCTTCCGGACGTTTACAGCTCGTTCTCTTGACATGTATCTCACCAATAAAGAATTATAACTCATTTCATTATCGAAAAATGCCGATGCTCTGCAGAGCTTCCACAGTCCACCTCCTCCTCCGCCGGCGAACCACATCTCTTTTTACTCGCCGTCACTCTCGCTCTCTTTCCCTCTCTTCTTCGATTTTGTTCGGCCGGAGTAAGTTAGGTCTCTCGAGTCGCCTTTGATATTTTCATAAAAGCCTTTAAGCCCAATGGGCCAGATTTGGCCCAACTCGAGTTTCTTTTCAACACTCTGTTAATTACCCGCCGCAACTGCTTGGTCAGTGAAAAGTTCTTGATAGACCCTTTCAATTTTTTGTTTATTTTTTTTCGGTGTTTCTTTCCTCGAATAGACGAATATACAAAGAAGATGTCTACAAAATTAGATCCAGAACTAGAAATACATTATTATAAACAGATATTGTTATACAAACAATAACACTCCATGGAGTATGTAATAGATTTATCTACAAAAAGCCTAAACTTATCCAACAGACTTGTGCTTGACCTATACTCACTGCTGATTTACACAAATACAAAGACTCAGCAAAACGTAGAGATGGTAATAGGAGTTTGAATCATCATAACCTCTCTACATTTATATATACACTTAAATCTTTGATCGAAGAGGGTCATCAAGTTAGATGTTAAACATCATATACAGGGAGCCGCTCTTCAATGGCTACACGGCAGAAGGGACATTTTTTACACTTATCTGAGCAGTTTCTGCAACAAACACATGAGCATAAACATCAAGTAGATATGATCAAAGAGTACTCAATATCGTAAAATTTCTATAGCAGTTAGAATAATAACCGAAGTAATTTGGTGCTTCAGTGTATGATACCTGCAGAGAACACGGTGTCTACATGGAAGCAGTACCACACTGATTTCTCTTTCAAAACAAACCCTACACAGCACTTTCTCCTGGAACACAGAGAGCATCGAAACATGAAAGTCCAAAGGATAAGCAATACTAAAAGAGAAACGAACGTGAAAGCTTTACAGTGAGAAATGTAATTATTAAGGGGTACGAGGAAAGAGCATTACATTTTGCAGTCTCTCATATTCCTGCTGGCTGAATTTCGTGATTTCAGTTTGTTCACCAAGTGCTGCTTGAAGTCTCCACACCTGACATAGAATTAGATCAAATGCAAAACAGGTGAATAACACTGAGAAATAATGAAACCAGAGGAACAAAAAAACTAAACAGAAAAAAAGGACTGACAACAAATTTGCAAATTGCAAGTAAGCGAAAAAGTCGAAATACCTCTTCAGCAAGCTCTTTCTTCGGCATTTTCTTGACTATTTCAGGCGGATGACCACAAAAGGTATTGTAACTGCGCCACATATTTTCATTAGATCTTCAGCAGGTGGGATATAACCATTTTCATTGGACGATTTAGAAGGTTGAATTCTACTAACCCAGAGTCTTGAGCAAAGTATAGTCGAGCTTGCTCCTCCCGGCTTCCTTCATCGATTGACCACCAACCTAGTAGCCTGAGGGAGCACATAGAGGATCAAATAATAGGCATCAACTTGCTATTTCTTAGTATCAATGGCAGCAAAAAAATTATACTTGGGGGTCAGCCTCCATAAGTTTTGAGCATTAAAACAGATAAGGAAGCAACTAAACATGTTTATCACCTGGATCCATGGTGCAAGAAACCCAAGCAATCATGGGCTCTAGATGAAACTCTAAAATATAATCCTGTATCATCTTCGCCGCGCAACAATAGAACAATCTTCTCTATTACTTTAGAAGCAGCAAATAGAACACCAACACCTTGCAATACGAAAAGTGGAGAAAACAGAACTGGAACAGGTATATACTTGGCATCTTCAGGAGTCCCCTGAAAGTTCAAACCAAAAGTTTTTTGGTAATGTTCAAGAACAAGAAATGTAGGATTGATAAGAATGTTATGTACCTCTAGATGCATGCATAGAACCACTTGAAATAAAATAAGGGGAATTTTCATTATATGACCACCAACGTCTTGCAGGTCACATGCTGTATCTTGGTGCCTATCGTCATCTGAAAACACCCCAAGGCCACTGTTCCACTCAAGATATCTAATACTGGTAGAAGATGACCCGGTTTCGCTGTCACGTGAGCTTCTATGAATTACTGGATTAGACCATTTTGTACAAACAAGAAAAGCAAAGCACTCTGCAATTCTGTAGGCAAAACGTACACATTAATTACAATTCCACCAATAGCATTAGGGAAAATACATATGTAACAGAAAAGGCAAAGACAATGCATACCCGAAGTTAATGAATAAATCCCACCAGCCAAGAGCAGCTACATCGCCTGGTTTGAATAAAATAAGAAAGAATTAATAGACATCGTTTATATAAGATAGGATTTAGATAGGTAAAGAGATGACAATATCAACATAGTTAGGGAGACCGCTGAAGTTAAATATGATTATATGAATGTCAGTTTCTGTGCAAACAAAATGGAATTCCATGCAAAGGATGTTTATCATATTGAGGAACGAATATTAATACTTGACTTATTCCACCAATTAAGAAATTCACTTTTCTGTGCATCCCTATTCATACAAACTCTTACAATGATTCATTCTGCAGGAATTCAAGGTTTTCCTTTCTGGAGAAATTATCTAATATAATTGATACTAAACAGAAAAAGGTCTAGCTAGGAATATGCTTGTGAATTCCATGAAGTACAACGCCGGTGGTCATCTTTAGATTAGGTACAATACTTGAAATTTAAGCCAAAAATTTAAGAAACTATAACAGCCGCAAATTATTACCAGACAGCTTTAGGAGGGTAAACACTGTAGCAGCCAGAAAGAACACCATGGAAATTGAAACCCAGAAATGCTGCAGAAAAAAAAAGCCAAAAGCATCTGAAAAGTTTATTTTAATTATGAAGTAGCCTTCCCACCCACCAACAAAGATCAGAAATTCTTCAAGCCTGACTTTGTGTAAAAATAAAATTACAGAAATCAACAGAAATGAGAACTTCTATCAATCCATGACTTCAGAATCGAGTCCAAAGTTGTGTTACTAGACGATAGAGAATGGAAACTAAATGTAACTTAAGCAAGTAAAGAAAGAATAGTCGTAATCTTAAGCTGCTGAACCAAGTACATTGAAAAGCAGCTTAGAACATAAATGAAAAAATGTAGCATGACTTACAGGCAGAGCTTCCCATATTGCTTCCTCATTCACGCTCTCTTCATCTCCAGGCATCAGTGCCCGGCACATTCTGAAGATAAAACATGCGGTAAATTAGGAATTTCATATAGGATAACAGATAAAACAATTCCAAGAGCTCTTCCAACTAAGAAAACAGTAAATTTACTATAAAGGTCTACTTGCAGTCACTAAACCACATCACTAGTACCACTTACCAGCTTCATATGCTAAAGAATATCTCAGTCGCTCCACTTCTCAATTGAGAGATGTAATACAAATGCAATAACAAATTATAATTCATATATAACAAATCAGCATTAGCCTCTATAAACCATTCTAATCCAGATCCATTAACCCACAAAATGAGTAATCATGAACCGGTAATTAAGAAGAGACCATAACCCCAACACCAGCCCATCTGTTACTAGTCTGTTCTACGACCTAAATAACAAAGTACCTAATAACCTCCATCTTACAACATTATCCGAAAAATTAAAGACGTTTTTCCCTTGTATAAGTTGTTCACAAAATGAAAGAATAAATAACTGGGATAAAATAGTCGGGTAATACATATCCTATCTCAGTACCTGGCATTGTCCACCAGTATTATTACTTCAAACGCCAGTAAAGGGAGAAACACAATCTTCAAGCTCACAGCTGGCAGCGAACGAGCTGCATCTCAAATAGAATAACATAAAATACATCAAGAAAACATTGAAGAAGCTTATAAGTTCTTTTTGATGCTATACAATCTAACCATTAAATCCAAAAACCAAAAATCCTAACGAGAAGCTTTCAGAGTCATCATCTAATTCACCGCATGAGTATGAACATAAATAATTCTTTTTGCCTTATCAAGATACTTAATGACAAGAGGCTTTAAATATCATATCATGACATCACCAGATCCCATGAGAGTAATCCGTGGTTATATACCATATGCAGTCTCGAGGTATACACAGAGGAGCAATTCGAAAGCTACAAGTAACGGTGTTGCAACAACAGTGTGACATGGAGCCCACTGTACATTAAAAAAAATTCATCAGAAGCCAAAAAAATCACAAAGTGTCATTTAAAGGTTAATCCTGACATGACATCAGTTATTCTTAGCTATGATTTACTGGAAATCATAACACTGACTTTGAATAATATTTTAGTAATAGAAGTAAAGGACATACATGACGGTTACGAGGAGCTATTGGAGCAGGAAGCGAGAATCTTCCCCTTGCAACAACAGCATGGAAAGCCCATAGAGGTAGACACACAACCCTACATGCCAAAATCAGTGGAACAAATACATTTTGTTATGATTTAAACAACATGAATGTTACCAACACCAAGAAGTGGATAACAAACCAAAAAACACAGTAACAAAAAGGAAACAAAACATAGAGTCAAAGAAAGCTGAAGCCTAAACAGAAATTTCCAACGACTCAATCCAGATGACATCATATCCCCATTGCAGTCATCACACAAAACCCTAAACAGTGTCTTAATATAGACATACTTGATACAACAACACGTGACACAATCTGGCAAGGCTTCTCTGTCTCAAAGTATAGCTGATAAAGATGTACTTTTAATGTCTTGTACACAAAAATCACACAAGTTTCCAAAAACGGCAATATCCTATTTAAGTAGATAACTACTCGAGCTCGGGAACCAAATTTCAATTTCGATAGTTGAAGCAGAAGCCACATGCGACCTCAACATCGCAATTTCCAGAGCATATAAAAACAGAAACTCCCCAACTTGTATTCAACAAAGCCTAGCTCTGGATTCGAAATTCAACGAGTAAAAAAGGTCTGAATCCAAATCCTCAAATCTTAATCATGTACGAAGCTAATAAAGATTATCTCGAAGCTTAACGAATAAGAAGAATTTCGATTGCAGACAATTGGAGTCTCAGAGCTAAGGAGAAAAAAAGAGAGAGAAGGGAGAAACTAACCACCAGGAGTAAGTGAAGGTGTGATCGAGCTTGAGCACCAAAGCGAGAGTGAAAGCGAAGAGAGAGCTGTGAGCGATCAAGGCTTGTACGGACTTCAACACTCTTCCACAGTTCATCGTTTTTTTTGTTTCTATTTCCCTTTCTCTCTACGGAATAATGATTTCACGCTTTGCCTCCATTCTCTCTTTTTCTCTTTGACTAGTGAAGACGATTGGTTAGAGAGAAAACCCAAGTTGAGAAATGCAGAGCAATGTTTTCAATTGCACAGTCTTTCTTCTTCCCTTTCCCCTCTTTCGTTATTTCTCTTTTTTCTTTTTTTTCCCAACAAAACCATCTCTCTTTTCACTGTCGTATTTATTATCGTAAACAAAAATCCAAAAATGATGATTGTTTTTATTTTTATTTTTTTTCTTCCAGGTCAAATTTTCGATATACAAAAACGAATTCTTACAAGGATATTAACAGCTCTTGAAAAACAAATTCAATCTCTTATTGTTTTTGTTGTTCTAGAATTTTTTTGAAATTTTAAACTTTGGTGGAGGATAAAATTGTAAGATTTTTCAACAAAATTATTATTAGATATTTTGAAATGTCCAAAAAAACAATGATATTTTTAAAGTCGATGTTGTCGTTTTACTGGAGCGTTTAGGAAAAAAGACATAAGTATTGAATTATGCATCCACGTCAAACAGTTTGAATTTTTTGTGGAGTTAATATGAACTAGTCCCTTATGTTTTTTGTCAAAAAAAAAAAAAAAAAAAACTAATTCCTTATGTGGAGCTCAGGTGCAGCTCAATATTCTAGTTTTGTGTCTTCATTTTTTTTTTTTGATAAATGTGTCTTCATATTATATCATATAGACTTTCTATAATTGCAAACAAAAAAAAAAAAAACTTGGATATCTATTTTTTTTTCTTTTTTTTTTTTGATAAAAATGATAATTGAGTATCCGTTGAGTATGAGTATTGAAACTATTTTCTAGTTTCTGAAAATCTTCACACTAAAACAGAATTTTTTTTGTTGTCTCCTGGTATAATATTGAAAGTGAGAAACTCTGAAAAAACCAAAGTCGTTGAAACACAAAAAATCCATGTTCCAAAACTTGTTAGGCAGTAGTCGGGCGGCAAGGGTAGACCTAGCGACTAATCAATAAATCGAAAATTAAACGGAGATTAATCGGGGATTAGTTTTAGGGTTTTAAGACTATTTTAATGTTTTTAAATATACTAATCCATTATAATTAAAAAATTTCTATAATATTGTTTTTAAAATTGCAGTAAACACATAAAAACGTATTTTTAAGAAATTTTTTTATGATTTTCATTAAAATTTTGAACATAAGTTATTGTAAAATATCACAAAAACTTCTAATATAAATGTCTGAATAAAAAAAAAAAATTATCTAGCGGTGAAGGTGGACCTAGCAATTAAACGCCAGTTGGGCGGCGAATATGAGTCGACTGACTAGACGGAGAGTAATCGGAGCTAAGCGGAGATTTTTATAACAGAGCAAAAAACAAACAGAGTATAAACTAGGCAACACAAACGATTAAGCTGAAGCGCGCTCCACGTCAGTTTCATGAACTAACGTAAGGATTGAAACTAGTCCGCATTAAATACTAATGCTCCCATTCAAGTGCCAACTAATTTACCTGCAACTTTTATTTAAATATATAGCGCAGCAAGAAGTCAAATTCCACGAATTCAACGACCAATACCAAATTAAGAAATCACAGTTTCTTTATATTAAATAACTCGTCAAATTAATACAGACAACATTGGTTCTAGTTCTGATTGCTTATGCTCGTGAAGTTAAGAGACCACATTGACATATATATATATATTCACACCCTGCAACAACAAAGGTTTCACCAACATGTCGCACACCTCGGATCTATGTATTACTCAGTTGATGAATGCTTTGCTTTTCACTTTGATTCGGAACTTGGGAAACGGACGAGCTTCTGTTGCTGATGGCTCAGCCTTTGTTTCAACCTTGTTCAATACAGCACTATCACTTGGTTCTTCTGGTTTAGCCTCCACGACTCTCTCTATCTTCTTTGTAGCTGGATCCGAAGACCTGCTCATAAGCTTTGCCATTTCCTTCTCTTTTCGTTTCTTCTCCTTCTTTAACCGTTTCTTCTCCAGATAAACCGGGTCTTCTCTTTTCCTCTTCTTCTCTTTCTTTTCCTTGCCTTTCTTCTTTTCGCTTTCTTTACCAACAGAAAGTGTTTGAAGGCTCGCGTATTTCTGCTGCGCCTCGTTGTCTATACTATGGTCTTGAGGTAAAAAGCTAGGCACTACAATTTGGTTGTTATTATCTGCTTTGTGGCTCATTGAAGGGTTCCCAGACTCCGCAGTGCACTGCAACTCTTTCCCAAAAGCATCACCTTCGCTTACAAATTTTACACTGCCGATACTTGCAGTCATGCGAGATCCAACGTCATGACACGAGTTTACTTCCTCCACATGAATCTGATTGCTTATGCTCACAGCATCGGCTGAGATTCTCTGTGGGGCGTCCACTGAAGCTGAACTAGTTTGTCCTCGGTCTGTATCATGGCGTACCAAAATCCCTTGCGATCTTTCTATGGTTCGTGCTGATCCCTCCGCTCTGCTGGTTGCACCAGATGGTCTGACCTTGATCCGTATAACAGACTTCTTGACCTCGTGACTAACAGGAACAGAAACCACATCAGGTTCTTTTTGAGGTTCTTTTGTTGGAGGGTTTAATTCCCTATTAGCCAATTCTTCTGTTGGGGCTTCACCATCCGATGGAATCTCATGAACAATGGGATTTTCATGCAAAGGTTGGTTTTGATTTTCCATGAGAGGTTCAAGATGTTCGGTCTCATACACTGGAGCAGGTTCTGGCAACTGCGTTTCAGGAACAATAGACATGAACATATCATGTGATCTTATCGGAACACCATAAGGAGCAACATCCAGCGATTTTCCTTTGGAATCTCCAAGTACCAATAGCGAAGGCCCCCCTGCCTCTGCTCCTGGAACTGAAAATACATTATTCGGCTCAACGCAGGCCTCCACATCAACAAGCTGCAAAGGTTTTTCTTTGGGCACTCCAAACAACGTTGGGGGTCTGAAAATGAGATATAGTGAGTATATTCTGTTCAGAAGAAGACCGAGAAAATTTTCCCTCTAGCTTAAAATGAAGACACTTGGATTCCAAAAAAAAAAAAATCCCTAAAGGAAGCAAACTAATGTACCCAAATACAATGCATCAGATAGAAAACTTCTTCATAGCTTGAGAGGATTTGTAAATAATATAATATGATTTCTACTAAATCTTGTCATTTTGGCAAAAATTAATCAGTGGACGCCTCCACCTAGGATAAACAGTAATATATGGTAAAAGAGAATGAGAAGAATATTGCCCGTCGAAATGGGTTTCACTACAAAAAAAACTGTTCATCTCAAGAACGACTAAGAGCTATAAAATCATTCGGTTTAACTGCTACCTACAAGCAACCATAATGAACAAGGAAAAAATGCACCACATGAGAATGAGTACTTGTGAAAAAAAATCTGGCAGGCAATGAAAAGTAAAGGCCATGTACCTTCCAGCGAGGATTTGAAAAATGCAAAACAAATGGTGGCGAAGAAATTCATTGTTGAACACTATATGGCTCTTGAATAGATGTAGCAAATCCAGAAGACTAACACTGTCGACACAATCGTCTGAGTCATATCCAACTGCTATTTGACATAATCGCATTGTGTGTACACACAATTTAACCTGCCCTGTAATCAAGGGCCAAGTATATAAAAAGCAATAAATGAACTCTACCAGAAACAGAAAGCTGCTATGTTCTAGCAAGAGAATGTAACCAACCTCTTAATGACGATTCTTCTACCACATATTTCATAAACAACAAAAGTGCAGAACTTATGCCTTTGGATTGGTACTCAATGTCAAGAAGTGCCCTACTTGCTTCTACACGAACTTGCAATATCGTATCCGAATTTCGGATAGGTTCGATAAGTTTACAAATGTATTCCTGAAGTCAGTAAATTGCAAGCTTTCAATGCTATCAGAGGTGGTATCCATCTTATAAGGAGCACTTGGAGAAAAAAATTGAAAGGAAAGAACTTACAAAACTGATGGAATCAGAAAGCTTGAGAGCAGTTTGGGCTAATGTTCGGATGCAGCTAACTGTCAAGATGCCATTGTAGCTTGGCATCAGCCTAGTACAATAATCCCCAACAAGCTCTCAGTAATAAATTCTGATACAATCTATCAAATTACAAACATTAATCACGAGGTTACCTGTCAAACTGCAAGAGTCTGTCAATGCGCTTCAGAAGAGGGGCCAAAAACGTTAGATTCTGCGAGGGAAACAACAAAACAAGAAGTATTGAGTAAGAAAAAATGTATCAAAACAAGAGTATGTTGAAGTTCTAAATTCACATATTTGCATATGAACTGAATAGGATTTGAATAGTGCTCCAAATTTTCTGATAACCACCGTCATCCTCCAAGACCAAATATTTTATTTGTTTATAAAAGTATGAGACGTCCATATAGCTACATGAACCAAGAAAGCTCAAATGTTATATAGCTAATATAGTACATGAGCTAAGTACCAAATATTTTCTTGTCTAAATATAAATGCTGTACCATTTTTTTTTGATAAAATTCAACGGCCTTTTATCCCTTATAGGGTCAGCAGGGAAAGACCAAATTAAAATATTATAATACAGCCGATAAATTGTAGAGTGGCCTTCACAAGATAACAATCACAGACCTGTTGACAGAACTCGAGATCACCAACTGACTGAACAAGCACAGCAAGCCAGAATACATCAGAATAAGGATTTCCACTGTTGTCATTGTACTATAAAAATGGAAAAGGAAAAAGGCAAAATCAGTAATGATGACAATATGGACTGGAAACTAGGGAGATAAACCTAATATTTCATAGATGAAAGAAAATCACAGCAGCACAATCAAGACTAGCTTCTTTTATAAGAAGGCTATATCTACAAAGGTTTCACAAAATTTATTAATGTATATACCTTCAGAAGCTGTAAGATAAATTCAACAGCTTCTCGAGGGCTTTTCCCCTCAGCACCTCTAACTATTGCAATGGCATGTGGAATTGCCTACGACATAGCAAATAAACAACGAGTTATGATATATACATCCAGAAAAATCAGGGGTATAACCATGGACAAACCCAGAGCAAAGCAGGCTAAGCTGCATAAAGAATTTTCCTAAAAATTTGAACACGAAATGAAGCTTGGGACATATCCTTATGCTCATTATCTTCTATTACAGATGTTCTTCGTCGGCTCAACATTCATTATTTTGCTGTTTCACCATGGCGTAGTAATTGGTAGCCTAATTTTTTCAGGAGGTACCCAATCTACATACTCAGCAGAGCAGTTACAGTTTCTGTCACATCGAAGGGACATGTAATAGCATTTCCAGCTAACAGCTGAGATCAATGCGCAACACTATATCAAGCTCATACCCTACCTCAATTCATTACCTCAAGCACAAAATATTCTGGGAAATCGCGGAAGTCATTCGGCCTGAAAGGAGAATATCAGTTTTATGAGAAATCTTCTGCTGATTACCAAAGAGAGGTCCAAATATTAAAAGGCTCCAATCTCACTTAGGGAGTCCAATCTCTGCATCAAATCTTCTACTTTTATAAAACTTTATTAGATGTTGCAAACCCGCCCAGTCAGTCTCCTGCTCGAAATAGAAATGAGCCTTAATCAACCATTGCACTAACACTTGTTTCAAAGAGCACAAAAAGCAAGGCAGGTGACCTTTAGGTAGGTGCAGTTTACAAAAATAAGTTGAAGATGGCATACTATGTAGTTTAAACCAATAGATATACACTCATGAAATCTCAAAAGAGAAACAAATAAATACTGGTAAGCATGCGACGAATAAATGGAACTAAGACAAATGGATATGGAGATTAGAGGGATTTTTATATTTCACTCATTCCTCTGCGATTAGTAGATGAACATTATCCTATTAAAGTTGTTCCTTTTTCATTCTTCCCAGCTGGATGAATGAAAATTTGTTCCTAAAAATTTTATTGTAAATAGTGGAATTTCAGCTGAATCATTAGTTCAGCTAGTTTTCTTCCTCTAACAACATAACAGTTTGCACACAGAAAGTTCCTGATCTAATACTTTTGTAGAAACGCCTTTTGCTAGTCTTCATACTATGCACCCTTTTGCAATCTCAAACATCAAGTTAAAATTTGATTGTTATACATCTAGTCCCTACGGAAAATTAGATTGAACAATTTATATCATACCTCTGAAGCTGTTTTAGCCAATGCAAACGCTGCCCCAATACGTATTCTCCAGAAGACCTATATGTCATAATAATTGTGTGTAGAAAAGAACTTTAATCTTCAAACTGGTATAAGATACAAGACACAAGACATGGACAAAACCTTGGAGTCAGTCAGAATATTGTTGAGCGCATTCACAATGGAAAATGAGTGTTGTTTTAAAGCTTCAAGTGAAGCAATTGCTTGTGCCTGAGCAACAACATCTCCGTCCTTCTCTAGTTGATTGACCTGATCCAGAGTCACAGAAACCCACATGAGTGAGAAAGCATAAACCTAAAGCGTAGCCAACAAAAAATTGTTGGATTATCAGATGGCCAGAGTTTACAGGACAACACATACACAGATACAAAAAGACTCAGTATGATAATACGCAAGCAACATAGTTCATGAGCTTTCTTATCCTGAACAAACGATGCAGAGACAAAGTCGACCATGATGTATACAATAGATGTTCAAGAAGTGTCAGGGCAGATCACTTACCCACATTTGTAGGGGTTGATGAAGGTGAATCTCGGCAATATATTCCATCTCAGGGTCAGCTTTAATCCAAGCCAAAGGAGATTCAATGCTGCAGAGAAAGATTCAATCTCTCAGTTCTTTTTCTTGTGTTGGTGCAAACAGACCAGGAATGCCAGGATAGTTTATCACATCAACCCACCTCGTTTTATTTTCTAAAGGTGCTATAGCATCAACATTGTCTTCGGTCCCATCAGGTTTCCCTCCCTTCTTTGGCTTTTGATAGCGTTTAGCAGCAAGTTTGGAATGACATGGTAATTCCAGTAGCTGCCATCTATCTCCAGCCATAGGCAACTTCGGATGATCAGACATTCCATCGAGTTCATAAACTCTTATACTCATAATACCAGGCCAGCCAACATCCACATCCCGGCTTTCTGAATCAGAAGTAGCCCCAATAACTGATAATCTTGCATCAAGCGAAGCCGTGCACTCGCGCAGAGCAGCCATTTCAACATTGTTTTTCCGTTTGTTGTAAGACAAACCAATCCTGGTATATTAAAGCACCAGTAAAGAAAAATGAGATAAGATTTAATGAAGATCCAAGTATCCATTGAATTAAGTTCAGAAGAAAGAAAATCATAATACAAAAGGTACCTTAGCACGGGACAACCACAAGATGCAACCCATCGCTGAAAAAACTCTTTGAGAAATGGACGCTCAAGATTTCCAATCTTATTAGCAAATTGCCGAAACTGCATCTCAAAAGTGATATTTGAGGAACATACGTATTAGAGACTGACTTAGAAAATCCAAGGTAACAGATAATCAGTTGATCACCAAGAGAAATATATGAGAAATGGAGGAGATGCTTTGTATTTGCTTATTCTTAGGTTATGAGTTGTTGAACCAAGTTACTAATGAATGGCCGTCTAAAGTTATGGTTGAGTGGCAAATAGAGAAGTGAATCAAGTTACACCTGAGAGAATGGTAATTCGATAAAAAAGATATATGATCTAGGAACAAGGAAAATAGTCAGTTCAGAAAAGCTCCCAAAGAGAAAATCCCAGAATCCGAGCTGACCTTTTAGTGTTATCAGCTAACCCAAACGATTAAGTTAGATGACTATCTTAGGACTGCACCTATCCCAGGTACATATATACTTTAAACTGAAAGATCAAAATGCTCTCTAATATATATAAAAACTTTCTATATGTTCACCAACTACAACTAAAGGAATTATGCGGATCTTTTCTAAGATAACTTGTAACAAACAAATACATCTTATCTGGATACAGTCATGTTACCTCCTTCGTGCTAAGGGACCGTATAGCATTAGATGGATCCTTGGCTCGAGTAATAATTTTCTGCAAAATCTGAAATCATCGAGTAGAAGATCTATCAATCACTTGGCTAAGAAAATTGACAAAGTGATTGCCTGAAAAACGATAGCGCTATTTCCATACTTTACGGAATGAGTCTGAGCCCATTTGCTTCTCCAACATTTGAAGGACTGCCCCCTTCAAAAATACGTAAGAGAAGAATTATCCTTAGTAACAAACAGACACATGAAAAATCATGTACATTTATCCCAGCAAACTCATACAAGCCCACAAAAATTTGAGAGTATGGAATGATAAATATGAAGAGAAGAAGAAGGCTTACTGATTTCCATGATCGTATCTTCCCATGCATCCCAATAGAATGAGTTCCAAATAGGTCCTTGCAAGAAGGAGATGCGCTCAAGCACATCGCACCACTATCATCAGCTTTACAGACAGCACAATTTGCCTGCACTTGCATCAAAATAAGAGAATCCAGATCAGAGGTTCATGGTTTTGTTAAGAAATAGCTCGAGTAGTAAGGCAAACCTTGTATCTCCGGTATCGTGCTTCATTATTTCCCAAAAACTGCTTGATAAACATATCCGTTAAGAAACCAGAAAGGCCATCGAGGAGCCAATCTGTTATAACAACATAACAAATCATGAATCACAAGATCACATGAAGATGATATAACAAATTGTACACAAATCAAAGTGTGGAAAAATGTCACAAGCCCACCATCATTTGGTGACTCAGGAGTAATGTAAACACCAAACCACTGTTTCGCTAAGGCAGAAGCAAGTTTAATGCGTGTATCTATTGTCTGCAAAGACAATTAAAGCTCTATTAGATTTGTGCATAAAGGAACTAATAAGATGACAAAACACCAACAGTGACAGAAAACTTCATGTAAACTTAATTGAAACCTTCTACACCAGAAGCCATATTCCAATGAAGTGGTGAAATGCAAGAAATAGATGCACTCAGTTTGCAACATTCAGAAGAGATAATGCAGAGATATACTGAACTTTCTCGGATAAGTGTTTTCTTATAACTTTTCCAAATATGCACCATACAAATTCTGGTCTGGTGCGGCTTCCGTTATAATATTGACATATACAAACGACTTATGTGCATGTGTCCAATGAACGTATCATCTAACCACAAACCAATTTACCAGCAAACAATACCTGGTCGAGAACCCTCTCATCATATAGCATGTGGGAGCTAAAGACACTCAAGGAAGCTCCCAAGGTCGAAGAGCAAACCACCATTTCAGGAGGTAAAAAGACTTGCTTGTAGAATCCAAATGGAAATTTTGCGCTTAAATAATCCTCATAGTAGCTGTAGAAATTGGTTGTTCAGTAGACAGAATAATACTTGAATTCAGTTTGACTACAAAAAGTTGCCAGAATACAAATTTACTGACCTATAAGCTTCATGGAAAAATTCCATTGTATTCTGAAGCCTCGAGAGGTCATACGGCAAACACAAGTGCGATATGAGAAAGTTTGTTTGATCTGGAAGGATTTCCAATGGTCCCGCAACTAAAGACACCCATCGCGGAGCAATAGGAATAGCTAGTTCATAAACATACGTTTTTCGAGTAGTATCTTCTTTGCACATAACCTGAAAAGTGTGAAAGTTTAGAGAACGCACCCCTTCCACCTTCTTGTAACAATATTGATAAGATTGCATGAAGGGAAATGTCAAAATTTCCACAGATTTTTAGCTTTCTAAATAGTTATGCCTACAGTATAACAAGAAAAAATCTTTTGTTTGATCCAGATTCATAAGATAGATTTACTGAATGAAAAAAGTATGCTGATAACCTAAGGACAGAACAATTAACAATCAGAGATAGAAAACTGTCAGATTAAAAGCGCACTGGATATGGCTTATTTTCTATAAAAGCTGAAACCAAATTTGGGCACAGATTATATGAATACGTCCATGAGTCATGGGAATCACTTTTTTTTTTTTTTGGGTCATGGGAATCACAGCTTTCTTGCAAGTTTTTCCATTCAATCCAGAATCTAATGGAATGTGTCTTGGACGTAAAATGCTGGCAGAACAAAATCTTACTTCCTCTAATCCAAACACGTATGAAAGATATACCAGCTTACCTGGTAAACTAATTTCCCAACACTGACAGCTACAAAGTTGTGTGGAACAGTGAATTCCAAATCAAAACTGCATCCACCACAAAGTTGTTAAATGAAAAAAAAATAAACAGGTTGAGATACGCACTCTTGATCTCAAGAGACAAGAGGCATGACAACAGTGTTACTTCTTAAAAATGAATACCTGCAACGATGGTACTCATCGTCTATACAAGGAAACCAACATCGGGCACGTCTCATCTGGTTATCGGTATGTACAATGTTCTCATCAAAATGAATTCCTGACTCTACTTTCTCTACCCAGTAGTTAATCCGAATCGATTTAACATTCTGCATCATACGATCATACGTAAATAGTTAAACGAAGGACAGCTATCTCTTGTAATCCATAGCAGAACATGGGATTCAGGGATAGCACAAAAGCATTGATAGCTACCATGTTAATCGCATTAGTTTTTCTTATATCAACTACCAATATGGTAAATTCTTATTTAGCATTAATCAAGTCAGAGAATAGCTAGCTTAGTATGTGTAATCTTTGGTCCCAAAAATGATCGAAGAGTAAGCATAGAAAAGGTGAATACTAAGTTTAAGTACATATAGACATAGTTGCTTTTAGTATACACCATAGTTAAATAGTCAAACAACCATAGTTGAAGAGTCTCAGAAATATCACCTGTTTTGCCTCCCCGGATGATTGGGAACCATTTTCTAAAGTCACATTATCCAGCTGTTCAGATAAATCTTTAGAGGGCTTGCAACAATTAATCAGTAAATTCGCAGTGTCTTCTCTCTTAAGAACCCCAACATATTCCATGGCAGCAGCATCAGCTGCTGAAGCAGGATCTGAGACCGAGTTCCAGTTACTCTTAGTTTCAGAGTTCTGATGATGCGGATAGTACTCAAATACAGTAGATTCCCCATCTACCAACACACTCTCGATTCCCAAATTCTCAGCGTGTAGTCCCACAATACCAATATCTGGCACACTCACTTCTAACTCTGTGTAACTATACAAACCCAAACAAAAATCTGTAAAAAATCCATGAAAATACAGTACCGAATGATAAAACCAATGAAGAAACGGATAATAGATTTGTATCTAATTCAACCGAAGGAATCAAAAGCAAACAATGCTGAAATTAAACTTCCGCACATAATTAGGGTTTCTTCATTATGAATTACATTTAGCAGACGCAAATCACATTCTCGCGAATGGGAAATCGAAAGCAAGAGAAGGAAACGGACCCGTAGATTTGGCGTTTATTGAAGTCGATGGAAAGAAAGAGCTTCTGGTGAAGGACTTTAGCTCCAGTGTTCTCCGAAGTTTTCGCGCCAGAAGCTTCCTCGTTCTTCGGCTTCCGAGCCTTGGCCATTGTTCCTTTTTCGTGGAGATGTTCGCCGAAAACCTTCTTATACAGCCATCGATGAGCCGGTTCCTCTAAATTACAAAAAAACTCCTCTATTTTAAAATTAATAAATATTTTGCTTATTGTTTTCTAAATGAATCAATCTTACCCATGGATGTGTATCTGATGGGCTTTATTCAAACATTTTCAAAATTGGCCCATTAATATGGATTTCCATTATCTTTGACCTTTTTGTCTATTTTTATATAGAAAAGTTTTTAAATTCTTTTTTTTTTACTAAAGTATATATTTAAGCAAAACAAAACAAAAAAAACTATAATCCACTTTTAAAAATTTGAGACTTATCATGTCAACTTATGTCGTAAAGAAAACATGTCAAATCCCAATTCATGAGACCCTAATTAGATGATATGTCTTTTTATATTTTTATATTTTTTATCTGTTCCTTTGTTCGTTCAATTTTCACGTTTTAATCTAATAATTCTTTTGTTAAATTAGTCTTGTTTTAAATATATTTTTTTTAAACGAAACCATGGCTCTTGCCTTTTACAAATGTCTAGGTCCTTTATAATATATATTTTAATTTTAATTTTAATTTGGTCATCCTATTTTAGGGTGTCAAACTTATTAGAGTATGAATGGAAGAGTGGATAAAAGATGAATTTGTTGCAGACGTGGGGTGGTTAGGATGCTTTGTGCTTTCATTCAACATAATAAAATTGATATGCAAAGCTTTATTAATAAAATAATAAAATCACAATTCATCCGCAAGTAGTTCAGTTTTGTGAAGAGAATTAAAAAAACACTCGTTACAATATAAACACCTCAAGTATCAAGTGTTTTTAATATGTTTCTCACCCTCAGCTTTACTTGTTATTATCTTTTGGAATAATTATTTTTTCTAGAAAAAATAATTCACCTAATAGTTTTATAAAGGAAACATGTGATCTACCAACCTAGAGGTTTTTAGCTCATGTATAATTTATATATAAATATGCTTCTACTACTTTTTATTCTATATCAATACTACAAAAAAAAATCCAAGCCAATATTCTAAAACTGACACTAGTATTTTTTTTTTCTTTGTTTTGTAAAATTTTTGTTTCTACTGGTTTGATAGCATTCTTCTTTTTCTATCTACACCAGTATTATAAAAGTAATAGAAAACATTTGGTAAGTTTGTTTCCTTTTCAGTCTTTTTTTTTAATTTCTTATTTAATTATTAAGACTATTAGATAGGTGTTGAGGAATCACATAATTAAAGAAATAAGTATATTATGATTAATAATATTATTTTCAACTAGTAATAAATTAGGATAATTGTAACTAATATAAATCTTTCATCTTCCATCATTATATAAAACCAAAAATTTGTTCTATCAATTTATTAATCTATAATTACAATTTTATATTTTAAATAAACTACATAGTATTAAAACGATATTACATAGTATTAGACTATAATTTTTCATTATTAATACATTGCATGTTAAAATATTATTTATTTAATTTTTAAATTAATAAATCGTTATTAACATTTACAGTATATGTATATATAATAATAAATTGTGTGAGAATTAAAATTAAGGTAGATATTCCATCATTATTTAAATTAATTTAATAACATAAAAATTTGAATTTCTATAAATTTTTGATATGTAATATCTATGTGTATTTTTAGGTTCAAAAGATACTTTACATAGGAATAAATCAGTTTTATATATTTTATTATATTATCTAAATATTAAGAATTTACAAAAATTAATAAAACTAATTAACTCTAGTTAATATATTGATCTAAAAAATTCGGAGGATTTAATTACAGAAAATGATTATAAATAAATTTAAGTGATAAAAGTAATATATGTTTTTAATTTTAAGATTTTATATTGTAGAAATGGCATCAAATCGTCAATAAAGCACAAATTCTTCTGAACAAGCCAATACGAGTACTCACAATGAAACGACATCAAGAGTAATTTTTATTATTTTTATTAGTATGCACATTTAAATTTATTTAGGTTTTACATCAGAAATATTAATATGCTTGGAATAATCATAGAATGAAGACAATTTTAAATAGACTTATCAACGAAAAAGAAGACTCGTTGAATTGTATGACAGAGCAATTGCTATGAATAGTTACTCTTTTAAGTATCCGATACCGTTTGGTAGAGAGTATATAACTCGAAAGTTTAATAAGGATTTCAACATGATTGTTAATTACAAGTTTTTCAAAGAAAAGTTTCAGAATTTTTTAAAAAAGTATAAGAAGTGGAAGACTCTTATAACATCGTTCACTGACATTTCAGTTGATCCAACTACCACCATGATATCTGCATCTGTCGAATGGTGGAAAGACCATGAAGCGGTAATTACTTATAATTTTTTCATTACAACTCTATGTTTAGTAAATGTAGGTATACAAAAAATTTGAGTGCCTTACAAATTATATATATTTTTCACAGGAATGTAGAATCATAAGTTAACTTAAGCGACAACTACCAGAGTTTTGGGATATGATGCAATGTTGTTTCACATTATATGATGTACAATCACAACCTCAATATTCTATGAACCAAAGAAGAGTGGAGATGATGAACGAACGTGTAAATAATGATGAAGACCATGTGAACTCAGACACAGATAGAAGTGATATGGCACAAACTCAAGTTTCCGAAACCCAAAAAAACGAAAAGGTGTATCGTGTTAATATTGATAATGAATCACACCTTTCAACTGAGTTCACTTGTGATCCTATCCCAATTCCCTCTTCAAGAATTCAATAACGAAGGAGAGTAACCCGTGGAAAAAGTTCACAAAGATCTGCAGAAAGTTCACGAGTTGCAATTGGAAGTAATCCATGAACAGCTCGTAAGATACAATCTTCTGAGACAACCCTAATAGACACAATGGCTTAAATTAGAGAGTTGCAACGCCAAAGTTTTGCAAATTACACTAATTACAATTTAGCAAAAAATACACTAATTACAATTTGATGATTAGCCGGTTTACTTCGAACCAAGCGGTTTTATCCGGTTTTTGGTTGCTAGTCCGTCACGGCAAACAAGGCAGAGAGAGAGAGCTTGTTTTTTTCCGGCGGGTCTTTTTCTCTGAGAGAGAGAGAGCTTGTTGGGTTTTGTGGATGATAGAAGCTTTCGTTCGACACCGTCGCTTATTCATTTGGGTTTGTGTATTTTGAAGAGTCAATTTCATGAGTTTATGCTAAATTTTCCTTCTTTACCGTTTACCTCAGCGAAATTGTTTTTTCTCAGTTTTCAGTTCTGAATCAAACCCCTAATCTATCGTGATTTAGGGCTTATACTTTGATGAGAATCTACTTAATTTAGTCATAGTAAGATGGCGAGAAAAGCTAACAACAGTCCTTTCCTTGAAGAATGGTTAAGGACTATGAGTGGAACTAGTGTCTCTGATGGTTTGGTGAAGCCTAATTCTGCTCCATCTGCGAGGTCAATTATTCAAGCATGGTCTGAGATTAGGGAATCTCTTCAAAACCACAACTTTGATACACGTTGCCTTCAAGCTTTGAGAGCTTTGGTTAGCTCTGAGTCCACTATCCATGTTGCTGATCCTCAAGCAAAGCTACTTATTTCGATACTTGCTTTACGAGATGTATCTCTTTCATCTGAGTCTTACATTCTTGTTCTTAGACTACTTTATGTGTGGATTAGGAAATCTTTTCGACCTTCTCAAGCTCTTGTTGGTTCAGCAGTTCAGGCCATTGGTGGTGTTTTCGATAATAACAGGCGTAATCTCCAACCAGCTTTAGTAGCGCAAAGCGTTCTAGTCTCTGGTGCGTTTGCATGCGTTCCTTCTCTGTCAGGAGACTTGAAAGTCTTATGCTTAGACTTGCTATGTAGGATTTTGGAAGAAGAGTACTTATTGGTGGGATCTCATGAAGAGCTTGTTCCTGTAGTGCTTGCAGGAATTGGATATGCTTTATCTTCTTCGTTGGATGTTCATTATGTCAGAATATTGGATTTCTTGTTTGGCATTTGGTTGAAAGACGAAGGTCCTCGTGGAACTGTTACTCATGGTTTGATGATTCTTCATTTGATTGAGTGGGTTGTGTCAGTTTATATGAGGTCTAATTATGTCGACAAAATTTCTCTTTTTGCGAACGAGGTACTAGAGACATCTAAGGCAAAGTATTCTGTTTTTGCTGTCCTCATGGCAGCAGCTGGGGTACTGAGAGCTTCCGCGGCAGTAATCAGTAATGGTGCACAGAGTTTTGAGATTTCTAAACTAAGAAACTCAGCGGAAAAGCGAATAGAATTTGTAGCTCGACTTTTAGTTTCTAATGGTAATGTTACACTTCCAACCACTCAGAGAGAAGGGCCCCTGTTGAAGTGCTTTGCGATAGCCTTGGCTCGATGTGGGACTGTTTCTTCCTTTTCTCCTCTGCTTTTGTGCCTCGCTTCTGCATTGTTAACTCAGGTATTTCCGTTTGGCCAGATATATGAATCATTTCGCAAAGATCCAACTGGACCAAAACTCGTTTGGGTCAGGGAGCATCTTTCTGATGTTCTCTTCAAGGAATCTGGGGCCATAACTGGGGCTTTCTGCAATCAGTATTCATCAGCAAGTGAAGAAAACAAATATATTGTAGAGAATATGATTTGGGATTTCTGTCAAAATCTTTACTTACAGCACCGTCAAATTGCTCTGTTGCTTCGTGGTATAGATGATATGTTGCTTGGAGAGATAGAGAAAATTGCAGAATCATCTTTTCTTATGGTCGTTGTATTTGCGCTAGCTGTTACGAAACAATGGCTAAAACCAATAGTGTCTAAAGAAAGAAAGATGGAGACATCAGTCAAGATATTAGTTTCGTTTTCCTGTGTAGAGTATTTCAGGCATATTCGTTTATCTGAATACATGGAGACAATTAGAGAGGTGATTTCATGTGTTCAGGAGAATGATGCTACTTGTGTTTCATTTGTAGAATCCATTCCTGCCTATGATAGCTTGACGAATCCGAAAGGTTTGAGAAATCAATTGTTTCTGCAATGTCCATGTCACAATTTTCTCTAGGCTGGTACATTAGTAAGATTTGACGAATCTTTTTCTTTTCTTTTTCTGCAGACTTGTTTACGCAGAGGATAAAATATGAGTGGTCAAAAGATGATGTGCAGACATCTCGAATATTGTTTTATCTTCGAATAATCCCAACTTGCATTGGACAGTTACCTGCTTCTGCCTTCAGGAGAGTCATTGCGTCAACCATGTTTTTGTATCCTATAGAAAATATCAATTAGTCTTTTACTCTGTTTTGCGTAATCATGAGTACTATCTTTCACATTCCTTAACAATCCCGTGGCTAGATATATTGGGCATCCTAACAAAAAAGTGGCGCGAGCATCTCATACTTTGTTGGTAGCATTTCTCTCTTCAACAAAGGAATCAGAGGAGGACGAAAGAAACGAACTCAAAGAGCACCTTGTTTACTATTACATGCAACGATCTTTGGAGGTAAGCAAAGAAGAATAATGGATGTTGTGTAGCTCTTTTTTTATGGTACATTCATCATTAATAATGTATATGATTCGTTGAAATAACTGCAGGTTTATCCTGAGATCACACCTTTTGAAGGTTTAGCTTCAGGTGTTGCAGCCTTGATCCGGTATCTACCTGCAGGCAGTCCTGCTATATTTTATTCTATTCATAGCCTTGTTGAGAAGGTTTCTACATTTAACACCGACGCATTGCAAGGAAGAAAGTCTGATCCCGGTAATCAAATTCTTGAGTTGCTCATGCGACTTATTTCTTTGGTTGATATACAAGTAAGTTTCCTCTCTGTCATCTCCATCTACTTGAGCTACTAGAAATATGGCTTATGTGCTCATATTAAATGTTCTCTCTGTCTTTGTATGCTTATTTTTTGGGGGTTTCAGGTGTTGCCATATCTGATGAAGTCACTGGCACAGCTAGTTATAAAGTTACCAAAAGAAAAACAGAACATGGTGCTTGGTGAATTGTATGGTCAAGTGGGTGAGTCAGACGATGTGGTTCGCAAGCCTTCTTTGGTCTCTTGGTTACAGTCACTGGACTACGTATGTTCTAATAAACGGATTGAAGGCTCAGCTTCTAGCACAACGATCACTTCCAACCAGTTGGCTGCTCGGCTCTAGGGATCTTCTCATAGTTTTGCAAACATGTGAAATCGAATAAATGTTTGCCTTATGATTATATCATGGAATTATGTCAATAAATCATTTATGTAGTCAGACATTATAATAGTAGTGTCGTACTATGATCAACAGCCAAGAAAGTCATCAGTAAAACCGATTAAGATATGTTACGGTTTAGATTGAGTTAGTTACAAAGAATAACCGGATTGAAACTTAAACCGATAAAACGAACGTAGACTACCCGCGTCAACGGTTGATGTTTGAGATTTGGGGTTTTATTGACTCTAGGAGCCCTAGCTTAAACCCGTAAGGCTCAAAGTCCAGAAACTGCGAAGAGAAAGACAGAGCGAGATGGGTAGCGACAACGAAGCAGAGAAAGTGCAGTTAAAAGAGAAGAAGAAGGCAATAGGTTTGGCTCCGATTGCTAAACCTCTCGCCGGAAAAAAGCTAAGCAAGCGAACCCTCAAGCTTGTTCGCACAGGTACACTTCTTATAAATCGTTTCTTCCCTTTGAATCCTGAATTTTTCTGAGAGGAGCTAATGATTCAAACAAAATCTTCTATTTTCTGTTGGTTAACTGACAATTCCTTTGATTAGCGATACTAAGTAGAAAACTTTGAACTTTTTAGCAGTTAGCAGATTTGGTTAATCTCATCTTTTTACTTTTTAGCTGCTGAAAACAAATGCGTGAAGAGAGGAGTGAAGGAAGTGGTTAAGAGCATTCGCCGTGGCCATAAAGGGTTAGTTTTTGCTTTGTTTTGTTTGGTAATCTTCTTCAAATCAGAGCTAGAACTTGTTTGAACAATAATGGTTTATCATTGTTTCTTGGTTCGTGTTACAAGTTTTGTTATCCTTACGCAGAATCTGTGTCATAGCTGGAAACATATCTCCTATTGATGTCATAACTCATCTCCCAATCTTGTGCGAAGAATCGGATATTCCCTACGTCTATGTCCACTCAAAGGAAGCAAGTTCCCATCTGATTTCTGGACTCAAACTATAAGAGCGCTGAACTATCTTTTAACTCTCGGATTTTTTTAAGAGATTGATTATCTTCTCATCGTTACCAATTTCTCCTTTCCCTAGGATCTTGCCACTGCTGGAGCGACCAAACGGCCAACATGTTGCATTCTGATCCAAACAAAGCCTGTGAAAGGAGAACTAAGCCCAAAAATCCAAGAGAAACTCAAGGCAGACTATGATCAAGTTGTTGAAGATGTCAAAGAACTTGCTTCTTCTACTGTGTATTAGGATTGCTTAATGATACAAATCGCTCTTACTGCTTCATGTTTTGTTGTAGACTCTAGTTTCTTCCCTGAGAGAAAGAAATATTGAGTTTTTCAAAATGGTAATGTAAAACGAATCAGTCTCGTATTCTTGGTACATGTTACATTGTCAAGACTGAATTGGTCTAGTGTGTATCCCAAACCCTGTTATTTACATCATTGCCACTATTTTATGAAGCCAGGGTTTATAAGTGAAGTAACCAACTGTTACAGCAACTATTTCAGACGACTGTAGACAAAAATGCCGATACAGCCAATGGCCAATCCAAGAAGAATAGGTACAGTGGAGGATTCGATGTTTTGTGTTGTGCTGGTTGTTCTGTCCCTGTCTAGTCTCTCAATGCGAGACCTTTCTCCAACATACTCCCGAAGAAGATTGCTCAGTGTGTCCATTTGATGCATTATCTGACGTTGTCCACGAGCAATGAGTACAACCTGTCCAGATGATGATAATGGACTTAGAGATCCCCTATCTTATATTCATTTTTTTCATTGTCTCTATCGAGTCTAAAGCTTTCTCTGATGCTCTGTTGTTGTCTATTAGTGTGAAGCAATCAATAATATAACTTAGCATACGGATTCTGATTATTGGAGAGTTGTAAACATACCTCTTCCATCAGAGGAGTTTCCCTTACGAGCTGAGATGCGGATGCAGACAGCGATAGGACGGACCCGTTACCGTTTTCCATTGGTAAAGCCAAGTTATGCTGACTACCTGAAGCGGCTATCCTGTTTGGAATCTTGGAATTCAACTCTTCAATGCGGGATGTGAATTCATCCATCCTCTCATTCAGTGTCGAAATTTGGTCTGAAAGCTGAGTGATAAAGCCCTATGGAACACCATATGTTCAGTAGTATAATTGTAAGCCAAAGTTATTACTTCGCAACAACAGAGCAATAGATTGAAAGATCGCAGGGGAAAAACAGAGAGACTCTTTTACCTGATTTGGAAGAGTGGCTGGTGAAGCAGGGGCTCTGGCATCTAACATTCTATTGTTAACAGCAAGTCTTGTCAAGTTAGGCAAGGCTTTGTGTCTTTGGTTTGTGTAAGACTTTGATACACCGCTGTTAAAACGTGCATGTGCATCGTTACAAAAGTCAGATGAATCCGTGACATCAACATGTGTTGTCTTTATTCTTAGATTTTGTCTTTTTCTTAAACCAAGCCAATCAAGGAGAAGGGACTAGAGGATACCCGTGAAGATATTTCATTCTACTATCAACAGAAGCTCTGGTGTCTTTAGGGCTAGAAACTGTATCATCATCTATGCTAAGTTTGGTCTTCAAGTCATCTGGCAAAGCCTGAAACATGATCAAGGGGCCCAAACATCTCAAATTACCATCACGACATAATCGACCGGATCTGTGTGTAATAAACACAACTCCTACCATAACATCATTCACAAGCCTCTCCAGCTGTATCTGTTCAATATATGTATGTGGAACATATGAACCTTCCAATCCAAGTTGATCTGCCACATTTTTGACGATGGTACGGTCTTTACCTTGTACCTTCATAAAAGATTTGGAAAAAAGTTGACTTTTAGTTTCAAAATACATTTTTAGAGAGAGAGCTAGAGAAGAAGATATTACCTGTACGTATGTCCGATTCAGTTGTTCCAACCAATCAGTCTTCACAATAACCTTGTCACTATCAAAGATATGACTTTTTCTTTTCAAGATTGTTGCAATGGTATAACCCAGTGCCATTAATCCTCCGAGAAGGCGAACACTGACTTCAAAAGTTATTCTGGGTGATATTATAAATGGACGATCTGTAACCCATTCCTGAAAGCAATACATAGAACAGTAATCATCATCAAATCCATCACCCATTCATTCAGCTTTGATATGAGAGTAAAATGTATCTGTCCACCTAATTCTTAATCAGATATGGTGTTTATACAGAAGAAAAATAGTCTCGACAGGTATTGGCTAAACCTCAAACATGAGACTGTATTTTCCATCCCGGTTCCTCATTCTGAGGTATGATTGGCATGCTTCAGGATCCTCCCCTGGTGGTAGCAGATAGATGTCATAAGTTTCCTCTGTACGTTCCTTGAAATCTTCAGACATAGCTGCCTTCATTTGTTCTGGTGTTAAAGCCTTTGTTGACTACGATAAGATAACGAAACTCACTTCAACTCAGAAAATTTTGATGCTATAATAGAGCTAGTTGCAGATCATTTGAACGATATAAAAGGCTCTAACCTTTAAAATATATGTTGGGTTCTGAAAACCACTGAAGGGGTTAAACTTATTGAGGATCTTAATCTGAGCTGTCTTCAGATCAGGTTCAATAAACGCCTTGTACATAGGATAAACCTGGTTTGAGAAAAACACATAAACGAAATTTTACTCTCCAAAGACTCAAAACAAACAGTAGGATTCGTATCCAAATTTGAAGCGACTCCAAACACCAGGTATGAGAGCTAGGAAGATTAATCAAGACACAAAAAGCAAAGATAGCAAAAGATTAGCATGAAAACCGTCTCAGATATTTGATGAATTATTTCTTCAGGTTCCTGGCCAGCACGTTGAATGTCCCGCAAAACACGCTTGACAAGATCAAAATGCACTCCACCAGTGACAGAGACACGAAGATCGAGCAAAGGCCGTAGCTTCTCACTTAAAGCATATATGCCTTCAAGAATAACAATGCGAGAGCTAGGCACCTCAAGCGTTCTATACAAAGCATCAAAGAATATGATAAGTCATTGCAAATGTGTAGCTCTTAGCATCTAACAGTTGTTCAGAATACAGTACTACTAATTCATGTTGAGAAAACATACAAATCAAAAATTTCCCTGAGATGTAATGAGGACCATTTATAAGAAAGGGGGCTAGTAACGTTAAAATGAAAAACCATGAAATTAGTATAATCACTTTGTCCATCAGGCATCATCACTAAAATATCAGTACCTGTAACCAATTCTGGAACTCGACTTGAAGTCATATATTGGAACCTGGACAGGTTTACCCTCCCTTAGGCCATGTATATTCTCAAGAAGTGTATCATAATCAGTCAACCGTGGGTCTGCAACAAAATCATTAAAAACTTGTTCTTTATATCAGATTATACAATATAAGAGATGATTGAATCAAGCCAATAACAATAAGGGTGTAAGATAATACCATCAAAGTTTCCATCAATAACACGAGTACCATCATTATAATTATCCATGTTAATGATAGCAATACTAGGCATGAAATTGAGAATTTTCTCAGTGAAAATAGTTTTTCCAGCTCCAGAAGGACCAGCTAAACCAACTAAAATGAGCCCATCGTTCTTCTGAGCTAATAATTGGCAAGCACGAATAACAGCGTAGAAACCTTTTTCAAAAGACAACGGATCCTCAATTGGAACTATCTCATATCTTCCAGTGTCCTTTCTTTTAATAAGCTGAACCTGATCTCGCAACAGCCCATGTCTCCGGCGAGGTGACAGAGCAACAGCACTATCGAGCACCATTGAAACAACCAATGCCTCAAAACTGCAATGAAGAAGGAATTTTGGAAAGACAAGAATTTCAGGTTTTCAGTTCGATATAATTGCAGATGCATACGAATTATCACCAACCATTAGTCTAAGCAGATCAAAATATGAGCAGAAATTTCATTTTTAATCAACAAGATCGATCAAAAATTGACATGGGTGATAAAAAACACTCCAAATGCAAAGATTTGAGCTTCAATTTTACTGCAACACGACTGCTAAAACAAGTGTCCATGCGATCAATAAGAATAAATCAGAAAAATACTCAGCAGGGAACATCCCGAATCTGATCGTAAACAAAGGAATCAAAGAGTAATAAGGACGATAAAGTGAGAATCTCTAAATACACGTTTCAGTCTTCACCTACCGGAAGAAGAATCAAATCGGGTAAAACGTCGCCAGAGATTCCGGATATAGTTGAAGATATTTTCGGTAGCAGTGAATGAGAGTAAGAAAGATGGTGGAAAGACGAAGACGGCAGTTATAAAACGCTAGCCATCACGAGAAATCACTAGAGAGATCAAACACTAAACCACTCATACCATACCAGTTTCGTTTGAGATTGAATTTTCTCCGGTTATTAATTCACCTGATTCCTGATTAAGACCGAACCGAAACTTTCTGACATACATTAAACCAAATTCGGTTTCTACGTCGGTTCATATTGCTCTGATTCAAATGATAGGAACTAAACCGAAAATGGATCAGCGAACCATTGCGAGCCGTTAGTCTACGTAACGACTTTGACCGTCACACGTCACTCACGGTGAAGCAAAGCAGCGACGACGTGGAAGAAATTATACCTTCTCAATCCGTTCTCTCTCTCTCTTCTCCTTTCTCTTTTTCTTCCACTGGAAATTTCCCAGGGGGAACTTAGAAACAATGGCGAAGCTACTTCTTCTTCACGCGCCTCATGTATTACCTAAATTTAGCTGTGGTAGTTGGTCGCTGGTCTCTGCGTCGGCTTTATACAGAAGACCTCTACTCGTGAATCCCCAATTCTCCCATATCGGTCATCGTATTCGTTCTCCGTACAATCAGAGATTCTCAACTCGTGCCTTCGACGATTCACCTGTTTCCTCGACGGAGATGGAGAAAGAGCAGCAGGAACAGCCGCGAGATGGAGTTTCTCGGGAAAGAAATGAGGATTATCCTACCGGAGAAATGGAGTATGAGAATAGGAACGCGTGGGAGAGTTTAGTTGTGAAATTGAAGATGCTAGTTGCTTTTCCATGGCAGCGTGTTCGCAAGGGAAGTATATTGACCATGACATTGCGCGGCCAGGTTTCGCTTTTTTTGTTTCCTCGTCTCTTCGTATTCGTGATATTAGTAGTAGGAACTGTTGTTTTCTGATTCCGGATTGCGATTCTTAGTGAGCTTAGTTGATTTGAAGGCTACATTGTTGTATCAAATTTCCCATTGTTGTGGTCTTCATTGGAATTTTTTTGTTTTCTCTATGTTCAGATCTCTGATCAGCTAAAGAGCCGTTTCTCTTCAGGGCTTTCCTTGCCTCAAATATCTGAAAATTTCGAGAAAGCTGCATATGATCCTCGTATTGCTGGAGTGTACCTTCACATTGAGCCTTTGAGTTGTGGCTGGGGAAAGGTTGAAGAAATTCGAAGGCATATATTGGATTTTAAGAAATCAGGTAACTCTAGAATCTATATTCTCTATTGAATGTCGTTATCTAGCTTATTACACATGCTTTCTATGAGCTAATCAAACAAATCTTTATCAGGTAAATTCATTGTTGGGTATATCGACATATGTGGACTAAAGGAATATTATCTTGGTTGTGCATGCAACGAGCTCTATGCTCCGCCTAGTGCCTATTCCTTTCTGTATGGTTTGACCGTTCAAGCATCTTTTCTTGGAGGTAAGGGATTGTTTCTTCGTTGGCTCAATTCTCACATATTAAGGTCTATTTAGAAGTTCTTTCTATGTTTTGTGTCATACAGAATTATATGCATTCTTACATACTCTATGTTGACCGTTCTTCATTTAGAGACAGCTTGTTGTCGCAACTTTACTCGCACTCTTTTGTTTCTTTAATCTGATCCTATCTCAACTCCCATTCTTGTCACTAGACGTCCTAAAGCTGTTTATGATCATTTATCGTGAACTAGTTGTTTTTGATAAATGTAGGTCTCTTCGAGAAAGTGGGGATTGAACCTCAAGTTGAAAGAATTGGAAAATACAAAAGTGCTGGAGATCAGCTTTCCCGCAAAAATATATCCAAGGAAAATTATGAGATGCTGAGCGTACTACTTGATAACATCTACGCGAATTGGCTGGATGGTGTTTCTGTTTCAACAGGTGCTAGACTTGTCCACAAAGCTGTTACTGTTTTAACAGTTTAGTTCTCTCCTGAATGGCTTCTGCTTAGAACTATGCAGGAAAAAAGCGAGAAGATGTTGAAAGTTTCATCAATCAAGGAGTTTACGAAATTGAAAAGCTGAAGGAAGAGGGGCTGATAAAGGATATTCGCTATGATGATGAGGTAATACCATTTATATTCTCTTATTATAGATTGAATTCAGTTACTTCTATGAAATCCCAGAAGCCAGAATTGATGATTCTCTTATTTTTTCCTTTATCATGAACTTTTCCATTTGGATCTTTTGGTATCCTCTCAAAATATTGGGATGGATTATTTACACAGTTATAAAGATTCCCTTAGCAATCTATACAGAAGAAAATTAGATACCGGTCACATACTATTTCTAATCTTTATCGTTCAATTTGAATACTCCTGCAGGTTATATCGATGCTGAAAGAGAGGCTTGGAGTAAAAAAAGACAAAAAGCTTCCTACTGTTGATTACAAGTAAATTAACTCTTACTGTATGAAGTTGTCAAATTGAAGCTTGAATCTAGAGCTATTAGCTTTGCATGTACAATTGGCTCAAGCCTTGTACTATTGGATAATGTATGGGTGCTAGGTAGTTCCTGCTTTATTGGGTAATCTTGATTTAGAGTTAGTATAATATGAATATGGCAGTACCGACTAGAGACTGTAACTCAACAAAGTGTAAGATCATACTTAATTGTGGGAGGAATAAATGTTTTGCAATTTTTATAGTAAATGTTGTTATGCATACTTAATTGACTTCAGGTTTTCTGTTTCTTATTTAACTTGTGTGTAATCTTTCAGAAAAGATTTTTGGACTTTATTTTACAGTTCCCTTTTAGCCTCATGCAGTTTTACAAGTCTTACAGGGTATTACCGTAGTAACAACAGGTTTTGTCGACTGAAATACTTTGTGCAGGAAATACTCAGGTGTTAGGAAGTGGACTCTTGGTCTTACGGGTGGTCGAGACCAAATAGCTATTATTAGAGCAGGGGGAAGCATTTCTCGGGTTAAGGGTCCGCTAAGCACTCCTGGTTCAGCTATTATAGCAGAACAACTAATTGAGAAGATTCGCAGTGTAAGAGGTAGGTGTGTTTTATTTTACGTTTTCATCTACAAGTGTGCTGTTGTATGCTTCGACAGCAACTTGGAACTTTCTATTTCCTTTTTCTTTTGAAGAGTCCAAAAAATATAAGGCTGCCATCATCCGAATTGATAGTCCAGGAGGCGATGCTCTCGCTTCTGATTTGTAAGTAGTTTTATTGATTGTCAATGTTATATAATTGTACCTACAATATGCTCGTATGATTTAACATTTCATGGGTGGTTTGGCTACACCTTTTAACATGATGAACTCCGACCCATTACTTTAATATTAGTTTTCCGTCTATGGAAGTTAGAAGTTGAAGTGCTATTCTTTAAATCAAAAAATTGGATTAAACTTTGCTGTATTGATTTGAGTATCCAATAACTTGGAAATATAAAATCCATCACGCCTGGAGGTCATGTTAGGATTTGAATTTAGATAGCTTTGAAAAAATTTCTAGGCTTTATAATAATACTTCGTATGGTACACAGAATGTGGAGGGAGATCAAATTACTGGCTGAAACAAAACCTGTCATCGCATCAATGTCAGATGTGGCAGCAAGCGGAGGCTACTATATGGCAATGGCTGCAAACACCATTGTTGCGGAAAATTTGACTTTAACTGGCTCAATTGGAGTGGTCACAGGTGATCTTACTTTGTCTACTTGCCAAAGAGAAAGTTGTGTGCTCTTTGTACAACTATCTTTTCCACCCTTGCTATGTTTGATTGCTTTTGTTTGTTCCTGTTGTTGCAGCAAGATTTACCTTGGCCAAACTATATGAAAAGATTGGCTTCAACAAGGAAACTATATCTAGAGGAAAATATGCTGAGCTTCTGGGAGCTGAGGAAAGACCTTTAAAGTGAGTGACCTCACACTGTTATTTCAATGATTTTACCTTATTAGACTTCTTTTTTTCACCCAATTGATGCCAGTTTGGGTGTTTTTGTTGTTGTTAATTTCAATCCTCGAAACTGTTCTTTTGAGAACTTGTATGTTCCTTTGAACTCACAGTAAAAAGAACAAAATTATGTTTGCAGGCCAGAGGAAGCAGAACTATTTGGGAAGTCTGCACAGCATGCATACCAGCTTTTCCGAAATAAAGCAGCCTTGTCAAGATCGATGCCTGTATTTGGTCTAATCTATTATTTTCTCCTGTATTCATATGTTTGATACCTTTTCAAGACTAAATATTACTTCTTACCTTGTTCCTAGGTCGACAAGATGGAAGAAGTTGCACAAGGCAGAGTCTGGACTGGTAAGGATGCTCATTCTCGTGGTCTAGTGGATGCTCTCGGCGGGCTGTCCCGAGCTATAGCTATCGCTAAGCAGAAAGCTAATATTCCTCTTGATAAGAAGGTTCGTCCCTGAAAACTCTTTGTAACAAATCTTTGAAACTCACAAAAAGGCACAAAGTAGATGACATTTGATACTTTGGTTTTTTCTTGTGGTAAATACAGGTAACTCTTGTTGAGATTTCGAGACCTTCAACATCACTACCAGATATCTTAAGCGGTATAGGAAGCTCAGTGATTGGAGTTGACAGAACATTGAAAGGACTGCTCGATGAATTAACAATCACCGAAGGAGTTCAAGCTCGAATGGACGGAATCATGTTTCAGCAACTTGACCGTGATTCTTTAGCAACTCCCATCATTGACTTGCTTAAAGAATATCTTAGCTCTCTTCGATGATTCCGAGAATATTATCGAATTTCATTTGAATGAAACTATAGAAACCGATGATGATACATCTTTAAAGTCAAACTTCATAAATAAAATCAAAACTGATATCAAGTTAAAAACCGATGAAGCATGAAGTTAATGTGGAAACATGTTTCAAAGTCTTAATAATTTACAGTTTCAGCTAATGTCAAACATCTATATAAACCGTATGTGCATGCACTTTCTCTCATAGAACAGCAAGAAAAGCCAAAAGCAATAATGAAGACCTCCATGAGCATCGTCATCTTCTTCGTAACCTTTCTCTCCATTTCTGCAATCTCCTTAGCCAAGAAAAGCCCTGTGGAAGCTTGCATAAGAAGAAACATCGCACAATCGCTCTCTCCTTCCCCTTCAAACAAACCCAACATTGATCGTTTCGAGGTTATTGAAGACGATATCTGCAGAGACGAAGGCCGCATCATCATATACTTCTTGAAAATGAACGGAAAGTTCCCACATTACTACGTCAAGGCGTTGTGCAATGTATTTGGAAACGACGAGACGAAGGTGAAGCTATACGTTATTACGAGATGGTTAAATCACTTGAAGAAGCTCATCCATAGATTATCTTGTCCTTCTCTATAAAACATATGTGATTTTAACGTAGTTTTTGATAGATTAAAAGAATAAAAACTTCAGATTTTCTTCATCACAAATTACCAATAAAATTGGTTGTCAGTGTTCCCAAGTAAACAACGTTTTTATATTCATTCACTTCACTAACTAATGTATCTCCGTAATATCCTCCAAGAGATATGCGCCGGAGAATCTCACCGCCGGAATTGATTTTCACTGCTGATGGCTCAGTGGGGACCACTATAAGCTTCACAGAGTTTGATGCGACCCAGAAATCTCCACCGTCTGTTCTCCTTATGTTGTCCGGACCCGGGATCGACGGTACGAAAATCTCCCACGTGTCAGCTTTTGGACCCTTGATCCAATACCTCAAGATCCGATTCCTCAAGAACTCTCCCACCAGAACAAACTCTCCGTCGGAGCTCACGGCGCATCCGGCGGAGCCACTTAAACCACTTAGCAAAACGGTGACGCTTTTACTAATTGGATCGTACCTAAAGAGCCTCCCTGTCGCATCTTTAACAGCAACCGCCAAAACAAGTTGACTGAAAACAAAAAACCCAAAAAAAAAAAGGTATTTATATCCCACCGGTTTGTAAATTAAAGAAACCAAATCGAACCGGTACAAAACCAAATCACAACATTTTCAATTAACCTGGGGCCAAATCTTGTGCTGAAAGATGTGAAGTAAACCAAACCAGTCACCGGATCTACATCTAAACCGTCTAAGAACCGGAAAGGAAACCCAGCTGCGCTATTGGCTAGGCGTTTGGCTTGGCCACCGCGGTGTGAAACAACATACAAACCCAAGTATGCATCAGCTATGTACAAATCTCCGGTTATCTCATTGAAAGCTAAACCGACCGGTCTACCACAGATGTCACCAAGAAAAGTCCCAGTTGCTTTATCACATAGTGACTTGTTCCTGTGAATTAAGCATCAAGCTATTACAAACATGTGTATGATTGTATGAATATAGAATATTAAGCGATTAAAATATTGAACTAAGACATACGCGATTGGTGAAATATAAGCGAACAGTGCAAATCCAAGTGTTGGCCCTTGGTATTTCAGGATCTTGCCGCCAGAAACTCCGGTATAAGGTCCTCCACCGTAAGAATCGAATGCGAAAGCTTCGGGTCCAGTGATTGGCGGTGGCAGCAGGATCTTCTGGAACGTTTGAAGACAGGTGACACGTGAATGAGATGAGACGATAATGAGCACAAAGCAGAGGATGAAGAATCTCTGTGATTGCAACATTCTGATTTTCATCAATGCATCACATGAAACAGAGCAATGTTTTTTATACACGCACATGGTTTGATCTTAACCGATTGGTTAATGGTTATTGACCGGTTCTTGACTTCTTGATTAGTTTTGATGCTCCTTTTGACAAAAGTCACAAGATATTTGTCTTTTCTATATCCACTAATTAAATTTAGCAATTTGTTTTGTTTAAGAATACTTGCGTACTTTTTTCTCTGTCTCGTTCTCACGTGAGCCCGACCAACTTTCCAGCTAATCTGAATTGAAATAATGGATTGTTTTCGCTCTTCTTTTCTTTTAAAATATTTCTTGAAATTTGTAACCATCTTTATAAAAAATCATCTCTATTTGAACAGAATCAACATTAACATACATCGATCCGTCAAGAATTTATTTCGATATAATCACTATATCTCTAAAACACATACTAAAGTCATGTTCACTTTAAAGCTTAAGAATTCCGGCGAAAGGACCAAACAGAGTTCCGATATAAAGCTGTCCTTTGAACTCGTTAACTTCGCTGACCAAAGTATCGCCAAACTTATCTTTTAAGAGAATGCTCTGAAGCACTTTACCACAAGAACTAACTTTAACAGCCGAAGGGTTTGTTGGTCCGGTGGCTGAGTTCACGACCGAAGCAACCCAAAAGTTTCCAGAAGAATCAATCCTCTTGATATTGTCAGGGTTCGAGACCGAGTTGGTGAAGTCTTCAGAAGAGCCAGCTTTGGGTCCCTTGATCCAATACCTCTTGATGTTACTCTTTGTGAACTGACTAACCAGCACGAACGAACCATCTGAGCTAACGGCACATCCGGCTGAGCCACTTAGACCTTCCATCAATACAGTCACAACCTTTTTTGATGGATCGTATTTGAAAAGCTTCCCGGTCGCGTCTTTTGATGCCACTGCTTTCAACACATCGCTGTATGCATAACCAATTTAAACAAAAGAAAATTTAGACCTTTCAAATGAACAATATACTTTTTTAACATATAATCTACAAAATTGATTTGGCTCTAACTAAGTTTTGAATATTTTAAAACAAGACAATAGCAAAAACAAAAGTTAGATTTGATTAAAAAACGTTTTATAAGAAAGATCCGGAAAACATTTCTGTATTGGATAATCTGTCTATCAAAATATATTATATTTGTTCATAAATTGTATAAAACTTTACCCAGGGCCAAATTTGGAGCTGAATGAAGTGAAATAGACGACGCCGGTAGTGAGATCAACGTCGAGACCGTCAAGAAACAAAAAAGGCTTGCCGTTAACACTGTCGGCGATTTTCTTGGCCAAACCACCGCCGGGAGATATAACATGAAGACCCAACGAAGCATCAGCGACGTAGAGCTCACCTGTCTTCGTGTTGAATGCTATTCCTGCTGGCCGGCCACATTTTCCTATGTAAGCGGTTCCAAATGCTCCGTCGCACCACGCCGTCTTTCTGAAATAAATTAAGTCAACTTTGTATCAACACGTTTTTTACAGCAATGCGTATGTTAGTTTGACGTTTCAAGGCGAGGCGTGTGCTAGGCTAGCTAGTCTCCTAGGGTTGTTTAGTAGGATTTATATACATTTTTGTCATACCATGAACGACACTTTGTTTTGCTACAATTACGTGACGTGAAAAGTTAATGTTGTTACCGGCCTACCATAAGAAAATGTTTTCATGATCATGTATTTGGATTTTGGAAAGAAACTTACGCAGATACCGTGATATGGGCAAAATCGACGTAACCTTTCCCCGGAAGATATTTTAGGATTTTACCGCCGGAGACTCCGGTGTAGAATCCTATTCCTGTGGAATCAAAGGCGAAAGCTTCGGGGCCTGACCTCTTTCCTGGCACCGGAAGTTTCTGAAAAGACTTGTCATCTGAGAAAACCGCCGAAGAAAAAGAGAGAAGGAGAAGAAGAGAAATCGAGGAGACAAACGACCTCATGATGTTAACTTTTTGGTTATGTTTTTTTTTTGTTATCAATCTGTTATTTTTACAATAAGTCTCTGAATCTATATGTATATTTATAGATTTGATTTTGTAATTTTTTCTGAAATTTCCTTTTAGTAAAGATATCTTCTTTAATTTGTATTGAAACTTTTCTAAAGTTGACAAAAGAAATCTATATATAGAGGAACCAATCAAATTAAAATTACTAATTGATTGAAAATAAAGAAAGAAACACGCCAAAAATAATTTTATGATTGATTAGAAGTAGATTGATGAAAAGATACACGGCATCTTATCCTTGGAGCAGTTGATTAAAGGGAAATGAAAAATGTTTCGACATTTTAATTGTCTGTGAATGCGGTTGGATAAGATAAGATACTGTGTGTTACCATGAAAACATTATATATGGTTTATGAGCTGGTACGATCCATACGTAATCTGGTTCAAGTGTGCAATGATGGTGTAGATTTTTTTTTTTTTAAATGTTTTGTGAGCTGCACTTGGACCACACACCAATCATCCGAAAGTTTTGATAATAAAAATAACAAGTACATATGAGTTTTTCAAAATTTTCTAAACTTTTTTTTATAAAGTAATCAATTGTGAATTGCAATTGAAACACTTGCATCTCTTTTGTTAGGTGAATCTAAATGCGATTCACAAAACGTTGAAAAAAACAAATTATATGCACCGCATTTAGACTATACCATATATAAAATGCACCATACATAACACATATTTTTTCCCCCTTAAATGCTGATAGTGCAGAATAAGCAATATAATCGTGCCGCACCGCATTTTTTGCTGTAAATCACCATTCACACCTTCTAGATTTTATGAAATCGAAATGGTCAATATGAATGTACCAATATATATATATATATATATATATATATTTCGGTCGCATTCTTTATCATCATTGATGTTTTCTGCATTTTATATAAGTCAACGTATATAACGTGTTTACATTCCAAATTCTAGATTGTTTTTGTTTTTTTTTTTGAGTTTGATATATATTCGTATCTATCCTTTCTTGTCGTGTTTATTAAGTAAACCCAAAGTTTAAGCAACAGGACCAAACCTTTAAAAGCAGATCAGGATGATCTCCCTGAAAATAGGAACAATAAGTAATATCTATTCAATGAATCACTCAACAAATGTGTCACCCACAGCGACAAACCAAGTTAAAAATAAACAAAAAACAACTTTTTCAATCTTGATGTTGAAATTGTGAAATTTTCAAAAGAACCCTTCCAATACAGGTCACATATATTTATTCTGTTTCAACCGAGTTTTAAATTTGAATTGATATTGTAATTAATTACTTTATTATGGTTAATGGATTAAGTATTGTAAAGAGACTGGTTACAAAACTGTTAATCACCAAACAACAATATTTATTAATAACCAGTTTAAAGCTTCATAACTCCGGCGAAAGGACCGGTAAGAGTTCCGATATAAAGATGGCCATTGAACTCGTTGACTTCACTAACCAAAGTATTCCCAAACTCATTCTTGAGAGAAATTGTCTGAAGCACTTTTCCATCAGAGTTGACTTTGACCGCCTTAGGGTCGGTGGGCACGACAACCTTGTTGTCAACTGAGGCAACCCAGAAGTCTCCAGAGGAACCAATCCTCTTGATGTTGTCGGGGTTCGATACAGAGTTTGTGAAGTCTTCAATAGTTCCAGCTTTGGGTCCTTTAATCCAAAATCTCTTGATGTTACTCTTAATGAACTCGCTAACCAACACGAACGAACCATCAGAACTCACGGCACAACCAGCTGAACCACTTAGACCTTCCATTAACACAGTCACGGCTTTAGTCGCTGGGTCATATTTGAAAAGCTTTCCACTAGCGTCTTTTACTCCCACTGCGATTAACACTTGCCTGCATTACATAACCAAAACCTAATTAGTATACATTTATTGAATAAAAATAATTTTACATAATATATCACTATTCTAATTTACCCGAAAAACGTTAAAGAATAACCTGTGTACCAAAGAGAAATTGAATCCAGGACACAAGAAAACCAACAACGAATAATTAGTTTTATGACGATATATGTAGAAGATGGAATAAACTTTACCAGGGGCTAAAATTGGAGCTGAAGGAGGTGAAGTAGACAACGCCGGTGGTGAGATCAACGTCAAGACCGTCAAGAAACTTGAAGGGCTTGCCGTCAACACTGTCGGCGAGCTTTGTTGCCAAACCACCGGCGGGAGAGATAACGTGAAGACCCAAAGGAGCATCGGCGACGTAGAGATCACCTGTTTTGCTGTTGAAAGCTATTCCCGCTGGTCGACCGCACTTCTTGGCTAAAGCAGTTCCACCCTCTCCGTTGCACCATGACGAGGTCCTAAAGTATAATCAAACCAACCAATTAGCATATTATGGTGATTTTATATATCTAATTAAAATGACAAAATGATCTATCGATCATGGTAATCTCATGCCATTTCTTCAGAATTACAGCCATAAACATAATATTATGTTACATATTAAAAAAAAACAATTCAAAGATAATGATCATACATAAACACGTCTTAATGATCATGATTGATCTATTTAATAAGAAAATATTTTTGTAACCAGAAACATAATTTGACATAAGAAACAATGAAAGAGAGAAACTTACGAAGACTTCGTGATCTGGGCAAAATCGACAAAACCCTTATCAGGAACGTACTTGAGGATTTTACCACCGGAGACTCCGGTGTAGAATCCTTTGCCGGTGGAATCAAAGGCGAACGCTTCAGGGCCTGACCTCTTTCCCGGCACCGGAAGTTTAGTGAAATTCGCATCGTCGGAGAAAGCCGCCGACGAAAGAGAGAGAAGGAGAAGAGGTATTATGAACACAAACGACGTCATGATACCGTATCTTAATTAGTTGATTTTATCAAAAATCTATGAATCTATAATTAGCAGACGGATCTATGTATGTGTGTGTATGTATGCATATTTATAGGTTTGATTTGAAAATAAGATAATAGTATATTGCTTGTTTTGACGTTGACCAATAAAAAGAGAGGTAAAAATCTATCCTTCCTTGTATGAATGGAGTATTTCTGTTCCTGGAGATTTGACAGATTTCGTGGAGGATAAAAGTCAAATCACTGCAATCCACATTAAACTAATACTGAATATCCAATAATTTTGTAGGCTAACAAATCAGACTAAAATAAGCAATTAGATGAATATAGAGAAAAAAATACGCCTAAGATTGATTATTACATTACATTGTAGATAACATTATGTATTTATTATCAAAGAATGATTAGTACATTGTAATCTGTAGATACGTTATGTATTTATTACCTAAGATTATACATTCTAGATACATTAGAGAAGATTGTTAGAATGATTTTTTTTTATATGCTAAAAAAGAAGCAAATAAGAAATGAAATTAAACAAAAGTACGAATAAAATGGAAATTAAAATGTATAGTGTACAAGGACTTGTAAGAATAACAATCTAACAGAAATATCAATTTGATATATTATTTTTGTTACAGGCCACATTCGATAACCTTATGTTATTGATAAACAATTATAATTTGTTGCATAGTATTTTTAAATTTTAGTTTGTTTAGGAAATTTTGACCTGAAAAAAAAAAAGATTCTTCAGCAATTTTTATTTTTCTGTAATTAAAGATCAAATCCTTTTCATACATATATATGTGGATATGTGGTTTAGTCGCCGGGAAGAGCTTCAACTCGGCTCTTCTTGGAGTTTGGGGTTTATAGTTTTTTCTTATAGCTTCTCGTTTAGAGAGCATTCATGAGGCAATAATTGGTCAAAAAAATCTAGGAAAACAAGATGAGATTTATTTTTCAAAGATTCTCCGATGTTCAAGTTAGAAATGAGAGAATATATGTATATATGACTGGATAGAAGCCAAAAAAATGATAAAAATCGGAAGTGATAACTCGGTCCAATCCGGCTTTTAGTGAGCTTAAAGGGAGTTGAATAAGTGAAGCATTTTCGTAGGCGAATAAGATTGGAACTCTTTGGATAAAGATGACGGTTTGAAATATACAAAATCTAACCAAATTCTTTTAGTAAAAGATGAGCCTATCTTCACCATGAGGTGTGAATGTGTGTGAAGTTGAATTACCTTTTGAAAAACATTTGTTTTGAATTTTTCTTTTTTTTCCATACCTTTCCCTTTCTCTTGAAAATGTATACATAAAAACTCACTACTAACAATATATTTCTTAAAATAATTTAGATATATTAGATGGCCGTTTATAATTTGTAATAATAAAATGAAATACTAACATAGTTTCGCGTTTAGATTTACAAAACAACCAAACCATTATACGGTTGTGACCTTCCGATATCAGTAATAAATATATATAAAGATCATATGATCGTAAAGGCTGCCTTCAAATCAGAGGTCCAAGTAACAAACTAATTATAACCATTAAATATTACACCAATTTAAAGCTTAAGAATTCCAGCAAATGGTCCGGTGAGAGTTCCGATGTAAAGATTACCTTCGAATTCATTGACTTCGCTAAGCAAAGTATCTCCAAATTTATCTTTAAGAGGAATTGTCTCAAGCACTTCGCCATTAGAGTTGACTTTAACAGCCGAAGGATCCGTAGGCACGATGATCTTGTTTACGACCGAAGCGACCCAGAAGTTTCCAGTAGAACCAATTCTTTTAATATTGTCAGGGTTCGAAACCGAGTTGGTGAAGTCTTCAGAAGAACCAGCTTTAGGTCCCTTGATCCAATACCTCTTGATGTTACTCTTCGTGAACTGACTGACCAGCACGAACGAACCATCTGAGCTCACTGCACATCCGGCCGAACCACTTAGACCTTCCATCAATACAGTCACGACTTTGGTTGATGGGTCATATTTGAATAGCTTTCCGGTTGCGTCCTTTAATCCCAATGCAATCAACACTTGGCTGTATACGTAACCAAAATATGTAAATAATTTGAGAAAGTACTTACTTTTACCAATTTAAATTAATTAATAGATTAAATAATTTGGAATGGTATTTCTTTGTGAAAAGCGTTCATCAACTAAAGCATCATCCACCAAAAAGTGCCAATATTTATATCATAGTATTAGAACTTTAGCTTTCGACATTTGTAACAAAGTTATAATTTCATTTATACACTAAAACTTAGCTAAAATATCCCGTTGCCATTTTGTTTAATACAAATGTTAATTTTTAGTTTCGTTTCTAAATTAAACGATGATAAAAATAATTAATTTATGTATATATATAGAAACTTTACATTGGGGTGAAGCGTGAGCTGAAGGAAGTGAAGTAGACGACACCGGTAGTGGGATCAACGTCAAGACCGTCGAGAAACTTGAAGGGCTTTCCGTCAACACTGTCTGCGATTTTAACGGCCAAACCACCGGCGGGAGAAACAACGTGAAGACCCAACGGAGCATCGGCGACGTAGAGATCACCTGTTTTCTCGTTGAAAGCTATCCCTGCCGGTCTACCACATGTTCCGGCTAAAGCCGTTCCAATATTTCCATCGCACCATGAAGAGTTCCTAAAGTAATACAAACAATTAGAAAAAATAAACATAAAAAACTGTTAGGGTCTCTATGTATTGTTTGTGTATGCGCATGTTAGTTTTGACTCTCTTTTTTCACGTGGAGGCACCTTTGTGAACGGTAGGTTCGGTTCGGTCCGATCAGAAATTCAGGTGTTTTGGTTTATTCGGTTTAGAAAAGTCTCACCGAATTCCTAAAATTACATATATGATGACGCATTGCTAACGTGCGGCGATAATAACGAGGTACTAAAAGGTTGCTTTTCGTCCACTCGACCCCTACATGAAGTTCCTTAATCATTCATATAATTTTAGGGATGGACAACATTTGATAAATATTATCCATTATCCTAGTATTTGTGATTCACAACACTTGTAACATGATAATACATGTGAAATTGTTACAGGATTATTAATTTGACTGTTAACTTCGATAATTTTTTACATAATTTTCTACTCTCTATAACCCTTAAAAATCACATTTTCACCATCGTGTGGATAAAATATTCACAAAAAAATACCGGATTTAAATCCGATATATATTTGAAAAATTAAAAGGCTAGCAGCTCTGATCACTCGTAACTCCATAGCATCTCTTCAAAATTTTAGCCATAATTATTAACTATTGACATTAGATTCCTTTTTTTTTTTTTTTTAAACAAAAGCATATATAACATCAAAAATTATGATTTTGGAGATGCAAAGAAAATACTAATAGACTTACGATGATTCCGTGATCTGCGCAAAATTGACATAACCCGTCTCGGGGAGGTACTTGAGGATTTTACCGCCGGAGACTCCGGTGTAAAACCCTTTTCCGGTAGAGTCAAAAGCAAAAGCTTCAGGGCCTGACCTATTTTCCGTCACCGGAAGTTTCTGGAAAGACACATCATCGGAGAAAACAGTCGATGAAAGAGAGAGAACAAGAAGAAGAGGATAAATCATGGAGCAAAACAACGTCATATCTTACAGGAACTGAGACTCTTTAATCGGTATGTATGTATATTAATAGGATTGTTTTAACAAATAAAAATGTATAATTTTTATTTATTTTGTGTGTGTACATTATTCTTTTATTAGCTTTTTCTATTTCGTAAATAAAGTTGACGGCTACACGTTATGCTCGTCTAATTATTTGATTAATTAACGAAGAGTTTACATTTCTTTCACGGGAATGTACGACAAATTTTGCACATGAATAAAAGTCAAACAGTTGCTTAGATTGAGGTGAACGAGACAACGCGCGACCGAAAGACGCGTGGCCTAAGCTTGTCTAAAGATTGATTAGAACTTATTAGAAGCAGGTAATTAATTTTTTTATAATCGCTGCTTAGTACTTGTATTGACTTGTTTCCATTTCAAATTCTCTAGATTGTTTAGTTTTAGCCTTTGATTCTTTTTTTGTATTGACGTGTTTCCCATTTCAAAGGCTTATCCGATTTGTGACCTCTCAAAATAAGGTTTTAGTGAATATTGGTTGCTATCAATGAGCTAATAAATTGGTCACCTAAAGAACTTGATCTGGTAGCCACCTTCTTTTTTTTTTTTTTTTTTTTTGCCGTGGGTTTTCAAAAATATTTGTTGCGGTCGACACGTTTTTGTTACCTGAAATTTCAACCAAATTTATTTTTGAGGTAAAATAAATAAATTATCTTTGATTTGCTTTTCGTAATTGTGTGGTCTTACACTGTGCAAATACTACGGAGTTTCCTAATTATAATGTGTTCTGTTTTTTATGCTCATACAAAATTTTGAAGTTCATGTTTAGAGTTTTTAAACTTAAGCAATATATACGAATAAACAGCCGATTATACAAAGTCCAACATAAAAGTCATCAACATAAATTAAGAAACCCAAAAAGATTATTAGAAAACAGATCTTACTTAACAAAACATTACGAAATATTAAGATATAAAGTAATACTTGTAAATATGTTACGGTATCATTTATTAGCGATGTTTATGTGTCGAGGGCTGATGGGCTTTGATGCTTATGATTATTGAAGATGCAAAAATCAAATTTGAACACGGAAAACAACTTCCACGTGACTCTCAACTCAAATGTTTTTCCATTATGGCCATTTACGTGTTATACTCAAACTCTTATCATTCAAATGTTAGAATACAAAAGTAATTTGGCGTAAGGAGGAGAAGAAGACTTGCTCACGATGCTCCAAATTTATAATTCGTTTCAGGTCCTTAGTTTCTTACTGTTACAGTCGCAGGCTTTCTCCAACACGATTTAATTTTCGGTGTCTATTTGGAATTTATAATTGGTTATTGTCATAATATACTGCTATATTTATATTGTTGTTCAATTTTTTTTTTTGTATCTGTAAATAGAAACAAACAAGGTCTATTTATACCCATTTATAAAACTTTTATTTAAGAAAACACTAAAACATTATGATTTCATTTAATTAACATATAATCAAAGCAAAAAAAAATAACATTTTCATGACCTAATATAGGTCCTATACTATTATTTTTGCTTATATGAATGACTAACGCCTGTTGAACAAACAAAAAATAATGACTAACGCTGTTGAACAAACAAAAAATAATGACTAACGCCAACTATTTGTTCGTTGACAGACAATTATATCCGTTTTACCAGTTTTATTTGTCTCAGCTGTGAACAGGCTTGAACAGGCTTTCAAGTCACTGGAACTTAGGAACAATCAAATCGTCATGAAATGCACAATAGATAATGGCAAACTCCGGTTTATCCCGGTTAATCCGATTAATCTGAAAAATGCTTGGTCGATCCATGTCCACATCAATGTCAATCACATTACAACACAAACTTCAGTGAAAACTGTTTATTTTATTTGTTTTTGAGAAAAATTGCACACGTACGTCAGAAAAAATCGGACATATCATCTACATTAGGTCACGCATGGCATTTGCATAAAACTATTTTATATAATTGAAGAATTGATAATCAAATTATTAAGGATATTTTTTTAGCCAACTTTTTAAATAAAAATATGAATTAAACATAATTATTTTTTGTGGGTATGGAAAAGCTCACTTTCCTCCTTAACACATTTTTTAAAAACTTATATATACATATTTTTGTCAGTTTCTCTTAGCCGTTTTATCTTTTTTTCTCTCTCTTTAATTAACTCTCTCTCTCTCACTCATACACACACATACATATGCATAATTTTGTTGATTGTTTTGACTTCTGATATTAACTCTGTATGTCTTGTCTTGTAGATGACATCTGATATTGACAACGAAGAAGTTGGAGAAGCTTCTGTAGGCAAGAAAAGAACAACGACGGAGATATCAAGTTCTAAGCTTCCACCGAAACCAAAGAAAAGGCAAGTTGAGAGAGCAGTTATGTGGCAACATTTTATTCGGAGGGAAGATGATAGAGCACTTAGCAATTGCCGGTACTGTGGCACAGAGATTGGTTGTGACAGCGTGAAGACTGGGACAAGTGCAATGAAAAATCATATAGACATATGTAGGTTGTTCAAGACATTTGAAGAGACTGGTACTCAGAAGGTATTGGCTGGAGATAGTAATGACATAGTCACAGCAATTAAGTATGATAAGAGTTTGTTTAGAAGATCAGTGAATAAGATGATTGTGCTGAATGAGTTATCTTTTTCATTTGTGGAATCAGAAGGGTTTAGGAGGTTTTGTCACAATGTGATTCCAATGTACACAGTTCACTGAAGGAGGACAGCAACTGAAGACATCTTTGGAATGTTTCTGACAGAAAAAGCTAATCTGAAGAAGTTGTTTAGTCGTGAGAAGAAGAGAGTCTCTCTTACCACTAATATATGGGTATCCACTATAACTTCTTGCAGCTACATGGTGGTTACAACTCATTAGATTGATAGAAATTGGGATATGCAGAAAAGGATTATCAGCTTCAAGCCAGTGACAGACCATAAAGGAGCCACCATTGCTGAGCATCTGAGTAGTTGTCTAGAAGAGTGGGGAATCGAGAATGTATTCACAGTCACAGTGGATAATGCTAAAGGGAATGACCGAGCAGTAAATTTATTCACAGAAGCTCTTAGGCATCAAGGTCCTAGTTAATAAATATGTATTAAACGCATGAGTCTGTTACAGTCTATCTCGATTTCTAAAGTAAGACTAAGACTAATACAAACTCTACCCTCAGTATTTTGTGGTTTGCTATGTATTGGATATTTGGTGTCTAACCTTAAGTACTGTCTACCAAATACGGAGGAGATTACTTCATCTCTTTATCTCTGTTGTTTGATATTCAGAATCAGAGTTTATGATGAATTGATGATGTTTAAGATTTATTTTGAATGTATGTTTGTTGTTAGTCTTAATTTGAACTGGATATATGATTAATTTTGTGTAATTTGAATGTTTGATGGTGTGATTTCTGTAATTGCAAGTAAAACAAAAAATAACTGGAACTAACCATATATATATTTTTAATCGGTTTAATTCGACAAGATTTCTAAAATCAGAAAAAACCAGATTCTGAACTGAACCGAACCGTAATTAATTTCGGTTTGTTTCGGCAAGATTTTTAAATTTTGAATTAACCGAAAATTCGAATTAACTGACCCGAACTCGAAGGGCTACTATATATCACTTTCTCGCTTGACTATTAGTCTATTACTATTTACTACATGACGTTTTGTTTTTCTTTTCCATTTTGCATTGTTTTTATAAAACCAACTTGAGTTTAAAAGTGTTTGATATTCTTTTAGTCTAATAAATGTTTAATATATATATATATATGTAATCGTTAAATATTTTAAACATACATTGCAGATAATAGAATCGGCTGTTTAACTCATTTTAGGAACAATCAAATCGTCATGAAATGCACCAAAGATAATGGCAAACTCCGGTCTATCCCGGTTATCCGATTAATCTGAAAAATACTTTTGGTCGATCCATGTCTACTACATCAATGTCAATCACATAACAACACAAACTTCAGTGGAAAAGCTGTTTCTTTTATTTGTTCTTGTAGAAAATTTGATACTTTTCAGAAGACAGCAACAAAAAGCTGAGATACTAGGAGGGACTCATTTGGGCTTTTGACCTAATTCTGTAAGCAAAAGCCAATGAATGCCTTTCTTAAACTTCTCACGGTGATCTGAAAGCTTCGCCTGCGTAGCGCACATTGCCAAGTTCCTCTTCAATACGGAGCAGCTGCAACGGAAATAAAACAAACCACAGTTCAAATTTTCTCTTATCACTTACAATAGATTCCCAAGTTGAGTTTTTTTTTTCATCCTCATTCCAGTAACTTGACAGCTTTTACTAACTCAAAATGTGAAAGATTTTCTCGATTTGAGGTTTAGTAAGTTGTATAAGTTTGGTATTAGTTAGTTACCTGGTTGTATTTTGACAATCGTTCACTTCGGCACGGAGCACCCGTTTTGATCTACATAACATGGAATGATATATTAGAGAACACTCAGGAGTTAACACTCTTATGATGTGCGCTGGTTTCAAGAATATACCTGTCCGCTTGCCAAACCAACAGCAAGATCTGCGATGAAGTTATCCTCTGTCTCTCCACTCCTGTGACTAACCATCACACCCCAGCCTGCAGCTTTTGAGTCTAGTGCTGCTTGAATTGACTCGGTCACTGTCCCAATCTGGTTAACCTGTGAAACCATGAATTACATACAATGAAGTCAATCTCTAATAAAACAGGGATTTTGATAAAATAGTTTAGAGAATTGAGGTCAATAAGAGAGGGAAATTGGGTAAGAGAAAATAATGAATTATAAAAAACTTTTATTTTAACCTTCAAGAGTAGAGCATTGCAAGACTTTTTCTTAATAGCTTCAGATATCCTCGTTGGGTTAGTGACCAACAAATCATCCCCTACGAGCTGGATATCCACAGTGGATTGCAATGAAGACCATGAGCTCCAATCATCCTGGTCAAAAGGATCTTCGATAGAGACAATTGGGAAATCCTTAATGAATTCTCTGTAGAGTTCAGCAAGACTTTCAGCTGATAGAACATGAGCTCCATCGTTTGGTTGTTTTTTGAAGTTCAAATCGTATCTACCATCTTTCATGAAAAATTCTGATGCAGCGACATCCATTCCTATTTTGATCTGCAAAAGTTATGAAACTATGTGAGCGGTGTAACATTGACACAGAAGATGCCAGAAGTTGATTAAGGGATCAATACAAAAGACATGCACCTTTTGGTCACGTGTAATAAGAATGCAATCTATTAAAAGAGGAAAACTTGACTACCTTTCCAGTGTAACCAGCTTTTTCGATTGCATCAATGAGCAGAACTAGTCCCTCTCTGTTATCTTGAACATTCGGGGCAAATCCTCCTTCATCTCCGACATTACAAGCGTCTTGGCCATACTTAGCTTTGATTATCCCCTTCAATGTATGATAAACTGTAATCAACAAAATACATTACAATCAGAGGAACAATGCCTTGTGATAATCCAAGACCAATAACAAGAACTTGGGAACCAAAAGAGAAAGATAAAATAGGAAGCTGCTTGCCACTGACATTCATTAAGTTCTAGCAGATTAAACTCAAATAGTCACTAACTGACCTTCACTTCCCATCTGGAAGGCCTCCGAGAACGAGGTTGCTCCTACAGGTAGTATCATAAACTCTTGCATAGCCAAACTATTCCCAGCATGACTGCCTCCATTGATCACATTGAATGCAGGAACTGGCATGACAAGCTCCTTTGTTCCAGACAGTTCCTGGATATGTTTGTACAAAGGCACTCCTTTAGCTCCAGCACCTGCCCTGCAAACGCTTAGTGATACTCCTAATATAGCATTAGCCCCGAGTTTCGACTTGTTCGGGGTCCCATCCAGTTCCAGCATAAGAGCATCAACATCAGCTTGGTTCCTTCAAGTTAAAATTAGTTAAAAATTAATTTCTTTCTCAAAGCACACACAGCTTTCCCATCACCGATCAAAATTTCCCAACAATTCAGAATCATAAACAAAAGTCACAGACTTCAACATTTTAGTAATATTAAGTAAAATGAAAGCTGCATGCCACAAAAAAGCTCAATAATATGTAATATAATCCTTAAATCTAACAGTATTGAGCTAAAAAAATCAGACTAATCAAACAGCTGATTAACGCAAGGGCTCTAATTCAAGCCAAACGACACAGAAAATGACAGCAAAGTGCTCAAAAAGCTAAAACAAGTTCGAGACTTTTTGATCTAAAATAAGCCTAATATAATAACTCCAAAATCCATGTTTCATTGGGATTCTAGAAACGAATTCGTAATCTTACCTAACGTCAACACCGATGAGTTTTGGAGCCACTATGTTATTAATGTTTTTAATAGCCTGTAAAACACCTTTACCACCATAGACACTCTTATCACCATCTCTAAGCTCGAGCGCTTCATAGATCCCGGTAGATGCACCACTGGGAACAGCAGAACGATACAGATCATCAGTAATCAGATCAACCTCCACCGTCGGATTTCCTCTACTATCAATAATCTGCCTCGCTTTCACTCCTTTCACTCTACACTCCTTAGCCACCACCGAGCATTGCACACTGCTGCGACGGAATCTTATAGATGACGGCGCAGATGATTCCGAATATCTCTGGCCGGAAACACGCTGCGGAGAGATGAAAGATCTCTGGAGATGGTGAGGTTTTGTAGTCAAAGCCATTAAACGAAACCTAAAAACAAAAATCCTCTGATTCTTTCGCTGATTTGACTAAAACACAATGGAGCAGAGCAGAGGAGAATAAAATGGAGTTATATATTTGAAAAATGTGACCTTTTGAGGTTGGTGCAGGCGATGAAAACTAAGGAGTCAAAAGGACCAGAATCGAACCGGAGATATCTCAATTTAATTCCGGTTTAGCTTCGGTTCGGAAAAACTCGAATGCGACAAAAAAATATTCACTACTCCTTTTTTAGCTAAATTTACTTATTCCATTTTATAAGTATTTTTAACTAAATTTACTTATTCCATTTTATAAGTATGTTTTTATATGTTTTTTATAAGTATTTGTACGTTTATTCAATAAAATAATAATTTATATTGTTTTTATGTATAAAAATAATTAATGATGATTTTAGTTTAAAATAATAATTTTTTTAATAAATGTGTTTTTAAAAAAAAAAAAATTCTTATATAATTTGGAACCGTCGGAGCAAATACTAACCAGTCAAAGTGTCTTCTTCGCCGCCGGCAGACACTATCAACTCTCTCTCTCTGTAACTTAGATTTTCATTGCAATGGCGTCTTTGATTCTCAGAAGCCCTAATCTCACTTCACCATCTTTCTATGTATCTTCTATTCCCGCCTCATCATCTTCCACCTCACCATCTTCATCTCTTCATCTCCGATCACACAACTACCGTACCATCTCTCTCACTACCGCCGGAAAATTCAATCTTTCATGCTCTCTCTCCGCCGATTCAACTCCTTCTACCTCGTTATTCTCCACGCTGTCGTCCAGAATACATCCCTAACCGCATTTCCGATCCAAACTACGTCCGGATCTTCGACACAACTCTCCGAGACGGCGAACTGTCTCCCGGAGCTACGTTAACCTCCAAAGAAAAGGTCGATATAGCTCGTCAATTAGCTAAGCTAGGAGTTGCCAATTGACATCATCGAAGCTGGATTTCCAGCTGCTTCAAAAGACGATTTTGAAGCTGTTAAAACCATATCAGAGACTGTTGGCAATACCGTAGATGAAAATGGATATGTCCCTGTGATCTGTGGGTTCTCGAGGTGTAATAAGAAGGATATTGAGACGGCGTGGGAGGCTGTGAAATATGCTAAAAGGCCTAGGATCCATACGTTTATTGCTACGAGTGATATTCATTTGAAGTATAAGCTGAAGAAGAGCAAAGAAGAAGTTATTGACATCGCTAAGAATATGGTTAGATTCGCTCGGAGCTTGGGTTGTGAAGATGTTGAATTTAGTCCAGAAGATGCCGGAAGGTACGATTTTTTTTTTTCTCTGTAAATTTTGGATTCTTCTGGTTCATGAGAAAAAAACAAAAGAAGAGAATTTTTGACATTGTGGAAAAAATTTCCTTATTTGAATTAGATTTTGTGTTAAAAGCTTCCTACTTTTGCTGGATTATTCCATTGCATAGTGTAGAAGTCGATTAATTTTGAAAGTTTCATAGAATTTTGTTGTAAAGTACCGTCACAGAATGTTCAAGTTCCTTTTTTTTTTTGGATTCGGTGGTAAAACGTTTGACGTTTTGATGGTTCTTTAACAAGCTAATTTGTTTTCATCTCTCTCTCTCTCTCTTTTTTTTCTGTTTATTTAAAGTTGTAACGTCACTTGGTGTGCAGATCGGAAAGAGAGTACTTATTCGAGATTCTTGGTGAAGTGATAAAAGCTGGAGCAACAACTCTCAATATACCTGACACTGTTGGTATAACCTTGCCTAGTCAGTTGATTGCTGATATTAAAGCCAATACTCCTGGGATCCAAAATGTTATCATCTCTACACATTGTCAGAATGATCTTGGACTCTCCACTGCCAACACTTTAGCTGTATGTAATTTTCTTCTCTTTTTTTGTTGGATTGAATTAGTTGTTACAGTTAGATACTAACATGTCAAATGGTTTTTTTTTTTTTTTTTTTTTTTAATTCAGGGTGCACATTCAGGTGCGAGACAATTAGAAGTGACGATCAATGGAATTGGCGAAAGAGCTGGAAACGCTTCATTAGAAGAGGTCAGATTTTGTTTTTGTATGAAATCTTCTGAAGTAGCTTTAGTAACTACGAATTTTTGACCTTTGGTTTATGATCGTGTAGTGCCGCATTTTGAATTCTTAATTATTACTTGAATATTTGTAACTATGTAGGTTGTGATGGCATAAAATGCCGTGGAGATCATGTACTAGGAGGCCTATTCACTGGACTTGATACTCGGCACATTGTTATGACAAGCAAGATGGTATAGATTCTGAACTTCATTATTCACTTTGTGGAAATAAGAGTATATTTTGTTAAAGGGGAAAGAGTGTGTAAATATTCCTTTTTAAGGTCCATCTTCATTTGCTCAGGTTGAAGAGTACACTGGTATGCAAAGGCAGCCCCATAAGGCTATTGTTGAAGCTAATGCCTTTGCACATGAAAGTGGTATCCATCAGGTCAGTTGATGGTTTTTATTAATTCTGTGTCTAAATTCTCTTCCTCATTTACTTTAAACGGGAGAAATTGTTTTGTCTCTCCTAGTCTGGAATTTTAGTTTTTGTAGGGTATGACTTTACCCTTATAGGCTTTTAATCAGCTTCTCAGTGAAAGGGACAAAATGAGCAAATAGTTAGGTTCTCAACTTATGACTTGAGCTTAGTTAGAGCTTAGTTACTGTTCATGCACTCTATTTAGGATGGAATGCTGAAACACAAAGGTACATATGAAATTATGTGCCCCGAAGAGATCGGACTTGAGAGATCGAATGATGCTGGCATTGTGTTGGGGAAGCTTAGATATAACAGCTTTGTTGTTCAGTCTGTTATTCCAAATGGGCATTTCTTGTTCTAACCAATGCTTATGTATTATTTCATGCACTGCGAGACAGTTTGAATGAGGTACATAACAGTCTTTTCCCACATCCATACTCACAGTTACCATCTTATTAAGGTAATGACTTCTTATTATTTTTTTACATTTCCAGCTTGGTTATGAACTGGATGATGTCCAGCTAAGCAATCTTTTCTGGCGCTTCAAAGCAGTGGCTGAGCAAAAAAAGGTAGTAATAACCTCGGCATGCACTGGTTTGGTATGATGGTGTAGGAAAGATGGAATGGGCTTTTGCAATTTTAAATATATTTAGTGTTGTGGAGGGTTCGCATAATGTCTCCGAATTCTTTTTGTTACTTGGTGATCCAGAGAGTTACCGATGCTGACTTGATAGCTTTAGTATCTGATGCAGTGTTTCAGCCAGAGGCCGTGTGGACACTCCTGGACATGCAGGTCAAATTAGAGCTGGGATTTGTTTTCTCCCTCTTTTTTCCATCTCTTCTTCTTTGTTCAATTCTTGATTATGGAAGCTGAGAGTGCAGATAACTTGTGGAACTCTCGGTCTCTCAACATCAACTGTAAAACTTGCTGATTCCGATGGCAAAGAGCATGTAGCTTGTTCTATTGGAACCGGGCCTGTAGATGCAGCTTACAAGGCAGTTAATCTTATCATTAAGGTACTTCTTTTGCTAGGATTTCAGGTTATATATATGTCAGTGAGTAGTTTATTTAATGCTGATCTTGGATTTTCATATTCAGGAACCAGCGACTCTGCTCGAGTATTCGCTGAATGCAGTCACAGAAGGTATTGATGCTATTGCAACCACACGGGTTCTAATCCGCGGAGACAACAACTATTCATCCGCAAACGCACTAACTGGTGAATCTGTTAAAAGAATTTTTAGGTAAATTTACTTTACCATCACCATCCTTGTTGCAACTAATCTAGCCACTGAAACCAAAGAAATGAATCGAACACACATTTATTGAGCTGGTTTTGTCTTCTTACAGTGGAATCGGAGTAGGAATGGACATTGTGGTTTCGAGCGTTAAAGCTTATGTTGGAGCTTTGAACAAAATGTTGGGTTTCAAAGAACACTCCTCCACTCTAAGTAAAACCCCTTTGGAGACCAACAAAGTCTCTGCCTGAAACCTGCAAGTCTCAGACCAATCACAATGTAGGTTTCCACTTGCATTAGATGATGTGTAAAATTTTTATAATTTTATTACCGTTAAAGGAATGGTATTATGAAAAGAATACGAGTTTGGTTTTTCTGAAGGAAACTGTGTATATTATTGTCACCACTTTGGTTCAAACATGTGATTGGGATAAATGTTGAAACAAGAACAACCTTTCTATAAATAGTTAATGATTTTCCCCAACGGGCAAGACCAGTTGACAATCTTCAACTCCTACAGATTTATTTCTTAATTATTACCTTCCAACAGACAAACCAAAAGACAACAGAAACTTAGCCAGAAAAGTTTATGTTCTTTCTTACTTATTCATCTCCTTGATTCAATCTCTTTTTATAATGATAAAACTTCCAAAATTGTTAACAAATAGTTTGAATTCAGGGGGGTTTCATGTTCCCTAGATTCAAAAATGTCAGAAATGCGATCAGGATTGCTGGCAATGACGATAATAATCTTGATCTGTATAGGCCTCATAATGATGGGAACAGGTGTTTACCAAAATTCAAGAGAGTCTTCTTGCATCCAAGAAACCTCAGGGCAGTTCGTCATACTCGGTTTGATCCTTGTGTTGATTCCTCAAATCGGTCTATACGGAATCTGTTGCTGCTCTAAACGCCTTTTCATCTTTTTCTTCTACGCCATGGTTGTGGTCATTATCATTTTATCCTCTTACTCAATCAAATGCTTGGTCTACAACACCACTTTTCACATCGCCGAGAATCCTGCTGAGGACCACTGTATAGTGCCCCAGTTGCTTGGCCGGCTAGTCTCTAAGGAGAGGTTCCAGAACATAACCTTGTGTATCATTCAGAACCATGACTGTAATTTAAATGCCAGCAAAAACAGCAACGTTTGGGTAAGTTTTTGAATCTTTCACCATTCTAAAAGATGTGTTTATATGAAACTACACATCACATGCTTAGATAATGTATATGCAGACGCAATGCTGTACACAACCGTCGGGATGTGGGGACAAAACGATGTTCGACAAGCTAGGAGAACGGAGTTGGAAACATCAGTATGAACAGAACCAAGTTCCAGAAGAATGTCCGTATGAGTATTGTTTTAGTTGCAGAGATTGTCAACACAGCATCTTAAAACCCATTGTTAATCAATGGAACTATCTCTCCATGTTTTCTTACCCTACTTTAATACTTTCATGCATCAGTCTTGCCTTAGCCTGGATTCTCAAGGAAACTATCCAAGAAACAGAAGATTATGAAGCTTCTTATAGTTGATTTATTGTTCAAATCTAGATTATTCTTGTCATTGGTGTCAACTATTTCCTCTTTAGTTACAGTTACACCTCCAAAAGTACAATGGATTGTTCCTAAACTGAAAAATATCATCATTTGAGAACTTTCATCGTCGTTCTTCAGAGAATGTTCATGTGCATATATATAGAATTGTCTATTTATGTTCAAATCTATATGCAGCTGTTGCATACATGGAGTCCCCAACCTATCACGAAATATTGCTTCAAAGCTAATATTCAAAAACAAGATATAAAGTTTATCCATATGTAAAAATAGAAAATACTGAATGCTGAAACTGGTCAGTGGACAAGAACAAAACAACCATTTAGAAGATAAAACACTCGAAGAGACAGAAAATCTAGAAAACTCAAAACAGGTTACGAAACCTAGAAAACAAGCTCATGTGGCTTCATTCCTTGTTTCAATGAAAACCTTGCGCCGAGGTAAGTCTTTAACTCTGGAACTGCTTCAATGACTTTGATCAAAGCTGCGTCCACGGTTTTCTGGTCATCTTTCTTCCCTTGTGGGATCTCCTTCTTCTCCTGTGCAATTTAAAACCAGGATGTTAAGTCAAGCATATGTTTTGATTTAGTAAAATATGGACAGAAAAATTCATTTTCCATTTATCAGGAACAAAAATGTTATCTTATGCGATATAAAACCAATTCCCAATCAATCAATGATGATTGTATTTCCCCAATGAATGTTATACCTCTTTCTCAGCCTCAAAGAACTCTCCCTCTCCCTTCTTCTTCTTCTCAGCAACCTTTCCAAAGTACTTATCATCGAATTTATCAAGACTGACTCCAGAAATGTCAACCTTTGTGGAAGTACCAATCACATAAGCCTGGTTAACACGTCTCAAAGGAACGCCATTGATCTTGAATGGTCCTAAAGTCAATAACAAAACAAGAATATTGTGAGATGGCCAAATCAGTGATAGAGCTTTTTGATCCAAATGATTTATAAAAAGCATGAGAACATATAAAAAGAACTCACCAGTCACTAGAAGCAAACCAGAGGTAAGTTGCTTAAGAAAGACAACTCTCTTTCCCTTGAAACGACCAGCAAGAATAATCAGTACTGTCCCTGGAGTGATGCTAGCTCTGCAATTCAGATACAAGAAGATCACATTATGTCCGAAACATAATACAAACCAATTAAAGAGAGTACAAACTTAATCACACAAATCTACAAATGACAGGAAACGTATAAGCAGACAAGACAATTAAGAACATTTCGGGACTTTTAACAGATGAAGCAACCAAATCTATAACATAGTAATCTTTTAGACTAACGATTTATATCGATCCTGAAAAGTTCACAAAAATATCATAACACATATCCTCTAAAGCAAAGCCCTGCTCTAAGAGCCAAACATACAGAAATACCTGAGCTTGGTAGGCTTTATCTTGCGCCTGTTAGGGAGAGGTTTTTTAACATCTTCAGCTGGATAAAACTTTGGTGGCTTCTCCACTGGAGCATCGACCTTGGATTTAACGTCGTGGCGAGGGAAAACGCCGCCGTTTTTGGCCTTGATTGCCCACAAACCTCTCTTGTGGTACATCTGAGACCTAGAGTATTTACCAACTCCCCTGATCAGATCAGGGTTTCTGTTGACCTTTGGCGTCCTCTGTTTCGCCGGCATCGTTGATTTCTCAGTCGCAAAATCTAGATTCAAGAAATTTTTCCGGCTGAGAATGGATAGCGGAGTGTATAGGTTGAAGAAAGGTTTACATTTGAAGAGACAGAAACCCTAAATGAATTTAGGTCAAGCATGGGCTTCTGGGCTTTAGTCATATTGGGCTTTAGAGATAGTTTTTTTTATTAGAGATAATAAACATCACAACAAGTGGCAATTACAGTAATTTATCTAAACACTCGGGGTAGAATACTAACGATCATGCCCAACGCCACTATCAAATCAAAGACTATAAAAGTCAACGTTTACTTCACCTCTAAGAGTGCAATGGATCATAGATAGATATATCTTACTTTAATATAGTTTGAGAAGCTTTTGATGAAGCTGATGAGGATTTCTCCGCTTTATTCACCTTTCCATGTCGTTCTTCAACAAACATTGGTCGGCTTAAAAGCTATTCAAAAGACCAATCTTCATGTGCACATGCCTCTATATATTTACATCTTCATTGACAAATATACAATAACCAAAGACCCCACAAATATTGAATCTTGATCACCAAAAACCAAACCAACGTTAGTTTTCAATGGCTATGTCTAGTAGTAGTAGTAGCAGCTCGTCGTTGTTTCCTACCCAACAACAACCGCAACAGCAATTAGGAGGCAATGAGATCGAACCCACGACAACAAGTGCTAATCTAGTTGCAGCAGCACCAAGCGGTCCGAGCCATTACTCCTCCGGCTCCATTGGACCCTTCTTTGTAGTCATCTCTGTTCTGGTCGTTCTTGCAGTTCTCTCCTGCTTCTTGGGTCGGATATGCGCAAAGCGCCGCCAGAGAAATGTTTTAGTGGCTGAAGTCAATCCGTTGGAGATGATAAAGAGTGGTGGGGTATTAGGGTGGCTGAGACGGAAATGGAGACGGTGTTTGGCCGGAGATATTGAGGCCGGAGCTAAAGTTGCTGATAGTGCAGGAAAAGAAACGCCTAAAAGTAACGATCAAACTCGTCTAGAAGCTCCTCCAGCTTGATCTTTTATGAGAGTGTGCGAGATTAGTAGTAAGAGTATATTCAAAGTCGACTGTAAGCTATTGCAATGTTTATTTCATTTTTCAAAATCTATCTGGTAAACTCATTATTACGCTATTCACAATGTACTAAAATCTTGTGAATTGTTACCCATTTGCTTAAAATTTCACGTTCAAAAACAAGATAGATTGAATTATCCATATGTAAAACAGAAAGCAGCAGCCAAAAATTTATGTCTCTGGTCAGTGGACGAGAACAAGACCAACCATTCATAGGTAACAACACTTCACGAGAGAGAAACGAGAGAGAAACGAGAGAGAAACCTCAGACAAAGCTTATGAAATCTAGAAAACAAGCTCATGGGGCTTCATTCCTTGTTTCAATGAAAACCTGGCACCTAGGTAAGTCTTCAGCTCCGGAACGGCTTCAATAGATTTGATCAACACTGCGTCCACGGTTTTCTGGTCATCTTTCTTCCCTTGTGGGATCTCCTTCTTCTCCTGTATAATAAAAAATGCGTAAGGAGGTCATGAACAGATTTTTGATTTGGGTAGTGTATAAAGGAGAGAACTTTCATCTTCTATTACAGAATAGAGAACCAAATGCATCATAGGGAATTTGGTAAGTGATCGATATACCTCTTTCTCAGACTCAAAGAACTCTCCTTCTCCCTTCTTCTTTTTCTTCTCAGCAACCTTTCCAAAGTACTTGTCATCAAATTTATCGAGGGAGACACCAGAAATGTCAACCTTTGTGGAAGTGCCAATCACATAGGCCTGGTTAACACGTCTCAAAGGAACACCATTGATCTTAAATGGTCCTAAAGGTCAATAACAAAACAGGAAAATGTCATGTCCAAACAGGAAAAGAACACACAGAGAAATTTTAGTGAATAAGCGTTATTCAAAATGGAATAGAATGTGGCAATCAAGAGAGCAGATCAAAGATCCAACTCACCAGTCACAAGAAGCAAACCAGAGGCAAGTTGCTTCAAGAAGACAACTCTCTTTCCCTTGAACCTACCAGCAAGGATAATCAGCACTGTCCCTGGGGTGATGCTAGCTCTGCATTCAGATATAAGAAGATCCAATTATATCACAAACATAAATCAGTTAAATTGAAGAGAGTTACAGAGTATTCATTTTCATAGATATCTCATTTTCCTTAGCTATAAAAATAGATAATGATGTTACATTGTTTTACTATCAATATGAAATAAGTAAAGCAGAAAATTTTCACGAGAATTAAGAACATTTCCACTAACCAATGACGTACCCAAATCAAGGTAAATGAACATTGTAATCTTCGTAAACCCCATGCATTTCCAAAAGAAACTCTAAAAATCCTCAGAGACGACGATTTAAATGATGCAAAAATTTACTGCTTCTCCAGAAGATTTAAATCTAATGTATAACCTCTTAGCAAAACACTACTCTACAAGCCAATCAAATTCACTAAATACATAAAAGACAATTGCACTGAGCAAAACATCAGTCTGCAAAACCAGCTAAGTACCTGAGCTTGGTAGGCTTTGGCTTGCGTCTGTTGCCGAGAGGTTTCTTAAGATCTTCAGCTGGATAGAACTTTGGTGGCTTCTCCACTGGAGCATCAACCTTGGATTTAGCATCGTGGCGAGGGAAAACGCCGCCATTTTTGGCCTTGATTGCCCACAAACCTCTCTTGTGATACATCTGAGACCTAGAGTATTTACCAACTCCCCTGATCAGATCAGGGTTTCTGTTAACCTTCGGCGTTCTCTGTTTCGCCGGCATGGTTTATTTTTTATCTGTCGCAAACCTTCAAAGAGTTTCAAACGAGAGTTTTCCGGCTGATGATATAAGAAGGAAGGAGATGCTCGCAATAGAGAATGATTGAAGACGTAGAAAACCCTAAATTTTGCTGGGCCAATATTGGGCTTCAGTGTTAAGTCGGGCTTAATTGTGGACCAAGACAATACAATACGATTTTTTAAAATTTTCTTATGCTCGTAAATTAATTTAGAAATTTGAACATATTGTTGTGTTAATGTTTGTGTCGTCTATAGGTTTAACTTTGCATAATATGCATTTTGTTAACAAACAAACAAAAATAGACTAGAAATTTGTATGTAGTTGTACTAGAACCTTAAAAGTCAGGTTTATGTTATAAAAATTATAAATCCAAAATTCACATTGAAATTCTAACAAATTCTCTCATATTTTTATGATGTTAAATAGTTATTTCAGCCATCAATGGTCTTTCTCCGTGGTCGAGCTTGGAACCAATCCTTAATGAGATTGAGGATTTGAGTGATTCGTTTAAGTTCTTAAATAGTATGAGTTTAGCCCCTGGCAATTCTATTCTATGGCAGATGCTCTGCCCAAAGACAACAATTTTTAATCCCCTCATAAGTCATAACTTCTCCATTGATAATATACGTCCACCATGGCACCATGGCTGCAACCTTTCAATGTGGTTGATGTGATGAACGGTTCAATCTTAATGAAGCAGTTTGTTGAGCACAGTAAAACAATAAAAGCATTCCACAAAAATTTCGCCAATAAACATGAATGAGGTCATCATAGTCATAGAGTCTGTGGCTCAATAAGACCACAATTGGTGACTACGACTTTTGAATAAGGCCGATTAAACCCTCTCTCAGCCACCACAGCTCTCTTATCTCCGATCACCTTAGCCACCCTATTCGCACCACCACCACAACCACAATCGCAATCAGTCACAACCCTCGATCTCAGTTACAGTATTCAAATCCAACGGTCAATAATATTTAGTTTGTTGTTTACCTGAAATAAGGAGATGAAGTGTTCTCTTTTACTGTCTTCACTTGTCTCATCTTCTCCACAACTCCCATTCCTTCCAACACTTTACCAATCACCAACACCGACTCCTCCAGCTCCGGCGAATCCACCGCCGTTATAACAAACTCCGTTCCGTTCGGTCCCACCAAAATTTGCTCTTCCTCCACTTCAAGCTTCCCATTCCTCGCAACCAGCTTCGTCTTCGGCGGCGGTTTCAACGGATCTCTCACAACAATTCCAACACTTCCCGCTTTACTTTCATTACATATCTCTCCTCTTCTCCCTCTCTCCCATTCTTCGACTAGATTCTGAAGACTTCCAGCTGCAGCGGTGGCTCGTTCAGCATCAACGCCGTACGATCTGATTCCACTGTGCAATACGTAGCCTGGCATGATCTTCACGAACTCTTTTCTCCGGTAACTAATTCCAGCTTTCCCGCTTATAATGCTGCTGAATCTAGCTGTTCCCGCCGGTACATCGTCTCCGTATAATCCGATTATGATTCTTCCGATTGGTTCTCCATCGATCGATACGTCGAGAAACGCTTTCTTAGTCGGAACCTTAATTTGAGAAAAATAAAATTGAATTTAAGCATTTATCTAAGATTGAGAAATCCAACTTTACCAAAAACATTGCTTACTCTGTCACTACAATTTGTGGGATTGTTAATTGTATCTGCTTGGGCTTTAGAGAGATCAAGCAATGGTGTCAGATTTGTCTGAGTACTGAGAAGAAGAAGTAACGAAGATTTACTTAAATTCCGTCGCGTTAATTTGCAGTTTCGTTCCAACGATGGTGATCCGGTGATTCTCCGGCTGTGTTGCGGTGGCTCTACCGGAGACTGTGGAAATTTTGCGGATGGGGTCAGAAGCTTAGCATTGGGTAGCATCATTGTCTTCACTTTCTTCTAGTTTGATGGGTCTGGTCTGTATGTGACTAATGTCATTGGTGGAGGGAGAGATAATTAGGAGATTTCGTGGATAAGGCATCGAAAGTGAGCCATAGATAAGACAACATCACATCATTTCATGTCAGAAGTCATTACCAAAAGCCGTATGTTAATTGTATAGTTTTTTTTGGCAAGGCTTAATTGTATAGTTAAAAATTGATGGATTTTTAGCGACATTTAAATGGTGCTTGATTATTTTTAGTTAAATTGATGGATTTTTCTTTAATAACATTTAAGCATATCGGTTTTCACATGTCTTTTTCTAGTGGAGAGATTTTAACCGATAACTTAATATATAGAGTTTGATGGAAAAAATAAAAACAAAAACAAAAATTTCTATAATTGATATCAAATACGTGTAATCGGAACCGTTCGCAAAATTTGCGTTTGTATGTAGTTTGCATAGAACTAAAACTGTTATTCATTCCTTTTGGTGAGGCAGTAAGCTAGTACTATATAATATATGATCTTAACTTCTTATAGCTGAAAAAATAAGTATATATCTTTTAGACTCCAACTAGCATCAATCGGATACTAATAATCAATGAATTGTTCTTTCAAGTCCAAAGATAAACATAAACTAAAGCCCAAACACAAAAGTCCGGTTAACTAAGTTAGAGAGCCTACTTAACAATGGCGGCCACTTGGGTGACTTGAACTGATAATCGTCAAAGAGTTTGGTAGATTTGGGCCATTATGAAGTCACTTGCATCTGTTGCTTTCGTAATTTTCTGAAAATTAGAATAAAGTCGTTTTTGGACGTTAAAAAAAAAAACAAAAACTGAAGCCGTTTTGGTTTATTTCATTTTGTTGTCTGTTTTTTTTTTGTTCCATTGTCAAATAGCTATTTGGCTATTTGCTTATTACTACTTCTATCTCCTACGCAAAAAAAAACCAAAAAATAAATATATGCTTTAATCTAGTCAACTTTTTTTCGCTTGCGTAAAACTATGCGAAAGAGACTTTATCTAAATATCTTCAATTCATGAAGCAGATACTGATTTATCAATCTAAATAAAACAAACAATAATAAGTTCTCACTTAATTACGTGAAATATATAGCATCTTGAAATAATCATGCTCGGAATAAATATATTTCTGAGTTACACTTACACCTTCAAAAGGGATTCTTTATCTAAATATCTTCAAGTCATTATATGATTTCTGAGTCTAAAGAAAAACCGTGGGAAATTATAAAGTAGAAAAACTTTAATTTCTCCTCTTTCATTTCGTGGATATTGATGAGTTATATGCTGTCCAGGTCCAGTGTTTGGGCGACCAAGTTTTAGGTTTTATTTTTCTTCAAAATTCATACGACCATATTATTGATTTTACCACTTTCCTCGAATTTTCAGTTTCCATGCCGCCAACGTCTTTATTTAAAATCGTTTGTATATTCTTTTCTTTCTTTTTGTCGTGAAATGTGTTTAGTTTTTTTAATAATGATGTAAATCACAATTTAGTCATCCTTAGAAAAGTCTGGCACTCCAACTTTTACAGTTGATTTTATTCCGACAATAACACGTTACACGTACTCTTTTTTCGCTTCGGATTTGCGTTTTGCAGACCTCAAGGTCACTTTTTTTGTTTTTGTTTTCCACAAACTCGTGAGACGTGACTTATGACTTTTTGACAGTTTAACCAGAATTAATTCTGACGACTGATTCCTTTTATTTGTCCGAAAGATTGTCCAAAGGCAAATGAGAAAATTCAACTAAAAGTCTATAAGAGAATATAACAAAGTACTGTACAAGTGTACATCATTTACTACCTTTGCTTCAGCGTTGTAGAATAATTGTTGAAGAAACTGAATTTAGTTTGACAAAAAAAAAAAAAAGAGGAAAATGAATTTATCCTTTATCGAATCACTTTTGTCTATTACATGTGATCTAAATTATGATATCAACGTGGGATATTTATAGTTTTTCTCTTTTTTTTTCTTTTTTTATCATTCAAAATCAGCAATAATTATAATTTTCTAATTATGTATGACTTTAGGTCAAAAACTTTTTTCCCAAAATATATAGTATTACAGAATATTGAATTAGAAACCAAGTAGCAAGGATTTTCCCGTATATATATATATATATATGTTAGGGATCAGAATTTTCTTTTTGCTTTAAATTTTTTTAATGACAAAACAAAATTCAATTTAACGTTTATAATAAAAATTCAAATGAATGGTTGATTTTTACAATGAAAAGTATCCGGTTATGAAAACATTAAACACAATTTTTTATATAGATGAAGAAACTACAAAAGATGATATGAGTTTGCAGCTGCCGCAAGCAAAATAGTTTTTGAAACCAATTTTGAAAGATTTCCAATTCCCAAAACCACATAATGAAATAAGTTTTTGTAACATGATGATTCCGGGAATTTTTAACATATACAATCTATGGTTGTTGAAAGTTTAAACTGCGTTTGAAAATAAATCATATATTTTACATGATGTAGTCTCTGGTTTGAAGAGATGTATGAGTAAGGTTCAGAAATTTTAAATAAAATAAAATAATGTTGTCATATATATTGACGTTTTGAATAGTAATATCTAAATTCTTTTGCATAAATTTCAAAAGTATGAGCGTGGATTTCGGTTTGTACTTATTCGGTTATTAGTTAAAAAGAAGATTAGTGGGAAAAAATAATTAAATATATTTAGTATTCTAACTATATATCTATTAAAGTATTGCAACTCATAAAAAGAGTGTATTGAAGAAAGAATTCGAAGGGACATGGGTTTTAGTGAATTTTTGGATGATTTTGATGAATTTTAGTTAATTAGAGAAGTTGTTATTCTAAAATCCCTCTAAAACCATGAAATTTTAATATTTATAATTTTAATGAACAAATTTCACTAAACTTCTTAAAATCATCTAAAATCATAAACTTAAGAGTTTTTCAATAATAATATATTTGATTTTATATTTTCAAATCACTGGTCCACAATTCTTGATTTAATAAGATATTTTAAATTTTATGTTTGAATAGCCTAAAATTTTCCTTTTTAATACAAATCACTTCAAATTCTCGTTTGAATACGCCAAACATAAGCGGCTCGCTAAGGAAAAGAATACGTACAAGAACCTCCATCTCAAAAAATGAAATTTATTTATAACCAATCAAAAATGAAATCTATTTATAACCAATCAAAAATGACAAATCCACGTGTCAATTACACAAAAACGACGCCGTCGGCTGTATACGAGCAACGAACGCTTGAAATAAATACCTCTGCGCTCCTTGCTTAAATTTCTCACTTTTGTCACCCAAGGGACAAAACATTCAAAGCTCTTTCTTCTCTCTATCTTCTTCTTTTTCATCTTAAAGAAAACATAACAGAAATATGTAAAGAGAAAAAAACACAAAACAAAAAAATCAGTTTATGAGAAGGAAATATATGAAAAAGAGAAGTAGAGTATCGAGTAAAAACAGAATGTCCATAAAACGCATCTATCCGTGCCTTAATGTTCTTATCAAACGATCTACTCCTTATTTTGCATGATCCATCATCGATCACAAGTACACACAACAACAAAATCTCTCTTGAGCTTCTAATTATTCAATTCAAGAATCAAGAATGGTACGAACACCATGTTGTAGAGCAGAGGGGTTGAAGAAAGGAGCATGGACACAAGAAGAAGACCTAAAGCTCATCGCTTATGTTCAAAGACACGGTGAAGGTGGATGGCGAACCCTTCCTGATAAAGCTGGTATGTCTTTTATTTTTATTTTTAGTAAATTATTCCTTTGGCTAATTAATTTAGAATATTCAATCTGCTTATCTTTGCATTATATAACTAATTAATGTTCAATCATTGCAACATTATAGGGCTCAAAAGATGTGGCAAAAGCTGTAGATTGAGATGGGCGAATTACCTTAGACCTGACATTAAACGTGGAGAGTTTAGCCCAGAGGAGGAAGATTCTATCATCAACCTCCATGCTATTCATGGCAACAAGTAAGTTTTACCTATAATGGCCAAAAAATTAAATTATAATGGCCATCTACAGGCTCAGACAAAACATAGGCTCGATTATTTATAAAAAAAAATTTGTATTTGCATTTCTGGTTTTTAAATTCTAAAATATGACATATATCCTAATTTCATTTGATTGTTTTTAGCTTCATTCTAATTGCATTTTATTAGATATATTTTTTAGTTTGAAGTTATTAAAGCGGATGAAAAGCAATTTATTATTGTAATTGCATTATAAATTTTTGATTGACAACAATAATTTAGCTACGATGTAAAGGTACAATAAAATAAAATAAAAACAATATCCCTCCTTCCCCACTTCACTTAATAATCATCACAAAATATGTGTGTGTTTTTTTTTTTTTTTTTGAAGAATACACAAACTGTGTTTGATGACGATTTGGTATACACACATTTGCTAATAAACAACTTTCTATTGATCAGATGGTCGGCCATAGCTCGTAGGTTACCTGGAAGAACTGACAATGAGATCAAGAACCATTGGAACACTCATATCAAGAAACGTCTGGTCAAGATAGGTATCGATCCGTTGACACACAAATCCCTTCTCGATGGTGCCGGTAAATCATCTGACCATCCTGAGACCGCACAGCCGGAGAAAAACAGCGCTCATCAGGAGGACGATGATCAGAATTCAGACAATAAAATGTCGCCAAGATCCTCATCAGCTCGGTTCTTGAACAGGGTAGCTAACAGATTTGGTCAGAGAATCAACCACAGTGTTCTGTCTAATATTATTGGAAATGGTGGCCCACCCACTAGTCACACTACTACTACTACTACTACTACAAGTGCTTCTGTTCACTATGAATGTGAAAGGTCAACGAGTTCTTCCTCCACACCATCCTTTTCGAATCTCCTCATTAACCAAAACATAACCGTCAATACAACATCATTGTCCTCGTCCACGTTCTCTGACTCCTCCGATACGTTAATGTACGACGGTATCTTCAGTGACATTGAAGACATGACGCAATTTTCATCAAGATTTTTGAGTGATGCTCATGATGATGAAGAGTTCTTGATGTTGGATGAGTCTTGCTTGGAGAACACTTCGTTCATGAGGGAATTTACGATGATTCTTCAAGAGGATAAAATTGAGAGGACATCGTTTAGTGATAGCCACGTGACGCCGGTCAATGAAGTTGATGAGTATGACTCCTTTGAAGGGATTGCCAACTATTTTGGATGAGTATAGCTTCCTGGAAGAATCTACAATTGTGATGATGATGAAAATTTGGCATGTAAATCAATTAGACTTTTGATTTGCTGTGGTTTTATTTTTTAGATTGTGCGGTTTTTGACTGTTTGATACTTTGACACATAAGAAACAAAAAAAAAAAAAAAAAAAAATCTTATGAATAATGTATGATATCGGGTTTGAATTTGAAACAACGTTCTATTTTATACTAATTGAGAAACAAAATTTAAACGTAACCTTAAAATAAATAGTTAAATGTTGAAAAATGACTTTCAAATGTCATTAAACTAATAAAATGACTAATAAAAATATTTTCGTTATTTAAAATGATATATATATATATGCACATATTAGAATAAAATCTTCTCAAGATCTATTTAATTTTTTTCTTTATAGAAATATATTTATATTAAAAAGTGGTTCCTATATCTTTAAAAAACTACCAAACCGAAAATCTTAAAAGAAATTTGACGACCAAAAAAAAAAAGAAATTATTACAAACATGTACAGTTCATATATCACAACGCGACTAATATATATGATGGATAAAAATATCAAACATGTAATAATAAAAAATATACATATCTATATAATTTTTTGAGTAAATAATTTTTTTTTTAACTTGTGTCAATATTTAAACTATAATATCACTGATTTGATTTTTTCTAAAATTATATTCCGTGCTACAACATGGAACTATACATCATTCTCTAATATAATTAATCACTAAATTGACAAATGAAAAGATAATTAACAAACGCTATATTGTTGAGTTCATTTAACCATCTCAATATCCAGAGATATCTATTATTGTTTTGGTTTAGTATGCATATTGCATAATGTACCATTTCACTATTGAATTGATGACTCGTGTGAGTAGACAAGGTAGCTAACCACCACAGCAAGCAGGTGAGATACCTGATAATTGATATATTTATATATTATCTTTTCGGTTCCACTTATTTGTTTTTGTTAATTACTTAATTTTTTTTTCCCAACCCCGTTCCACTTTAAATGAAACACGGTCATGCATATATATAATAATTATCAATATCGATGCATGCTATAGACATAAAAATTTTAAATTACTTAATAAAATATAGTTTTTTTTGTTAGCTTAATAAATATAGTTGAATGTACTTTTGATAATTTATAGTATTAAGTGAGATACTATGAATCTTTAGATGAAAATTGTTCCTTATATCTTTAGATGGATCTGAATTCGAATACGAACTTATTTGAGAAAAATAATTCATGTTATATATGAGTCGTTGAGAATATATAAGACTTACAAGTCATGATAGTCCATTGCGATGGCACGTGATTGTGGGACTCTTGATTTTTCAATGATCCATGACGTAAATTCCAACTTAAGATATAATGGAGTACTCAACATTTGCATAATTATTTATTTCACAAATAATTTTCAACATTGGCTCCTTCCACTTGGTATTTTACGGGCTAAATCAATTGAAAGCTTATTATTGTTTGTATTAAATTAATAAAATTATACTTATTCCCATAAGATATGCTTGATCCCGCTTCTCACTCTAACTCGAATTCAGTAATCAATCATATTTAATGAAATACTATAATAAGCTAGTGTACACATAATACAAAACATAAGATAAAAATACGATTTGCTTTTCCAAAAGTGAAATCACCATCTAAGTCCTATGCTACTTCGATCCTTCCTCACCAAAGTGATGCTACTTCCTCGTTGTATCTTTCTGTGGCACTTGATTACAAACAAAAGTGCCTATGAAAAATTACAAGATTTGGTTAAGTGGAGATTTCTTTATGCATTTTAAACAACTACGTTCATGCTGTCGATGTTTTAATTTTTGTGTTAAGAGTATTTGCACACTTTTAATTAGGAGAGCATTGAAATACATAAGATACAGGTTGGATTGTATAATTGATAGACTTAACGTGTTACTAGCTATCAATCTGTATGTTGTGGTCGAAAAATGGTCTGAGTTTGTTTGGTTTGTTGTATATAAATTAAATAAATTGTTCTATATATGATATAAGAAATTTTAATTAGAATCCACAAGTGGAAGGAAGAAGTGACTAATTTACTACTACTACGATATCTCACATTTGGAAGAAAAAGTGTCATCACTAAATGACTATCACTAAAATATCTCACATCGGAAAAGAGAAAAAATAGTAAATGGGTTATAAGTTTAAGGGCATCTCTTCACTAAGTGGGTTTTGAGAAAGAGTTATGTCCATTGGGCTTTTAAGGTGTTTGTTAGGCATAAAACTAGCAGAATTTTTGAACATCATTTATTCATGTGCTATTATGCTAGCTCAAATAGTTCAATTCAGTTCAATTCTAAATTTATGCGTATGCTCCTTATATTTGTTATCCAAGTAATCAATATTGTTTTGTTATCCAAATGCAAAGACTCATCAAGACAAATCAAAAGTTATATTTGCTGAGCCATCTTAGATTCTACATTTCTTAAATCTATCCACAGCTAGAGAAAAATGTTTTCCTCAACGAAGATGTTATTGTTTAGAAAACTGTGAGTCCTCTCTTCTCCTTGGATTTACAAAGAAAGATTAACAGAATTGTGGAAACCTGTGTTGATGCCTTTCACCGTAATTAGAAATACCTCAATCTCTCAAACTGGCTTTCTACAGTCTCATCGAGACACTAAACAGAAGATTACATGTTTTGGAATTAGGTTATGATATTAATAATCAATAACAGAATACCCAAAAGACGGGTGTGATTCATGGATATTACAGATAATTAGTCTGATTTTTTAATCACATTTCCCCACTAGGAGAAAAAGCAATTCTTTTACGCACATGAGCACCAACCCAACAACTTACGAATCACGTAATAACACGTGGGTAAAAATAGCTTCAGTACTAAAACCCAATCTAATCTTTGTCCGAACACAGACCACTCCCACATAACTCAACACAAGTCTTTCAAATCCTCTTTTCTCTATCTCCAATGGAATCAGAATCCCTAACCCCAACGACCGTACTGAACCATGAAAAGACCGAGACAGAGCCAACAGATTTCGAGAAGAATCAGAAACGGTACCAAGACTTAATCTCCACGTTTCCTCACGAGAAAGGCTGGAGACCTAAAGAGCTTCTGATCGAGTACGGTGGTTACTGGTGGGTACAACCTCTCCTTGAAGGTTGTATTCACGCTCAAGAGTTCTTTCAAGCACGAACCAGTGATTTCCTCGTCTGTAGCTACCCAAAGACAGGTACCACTTGGCTCAAAGCCTTAACTTTCGCAATCGTCAATCGCTCACGCTTCGACGATTCCTCGAACCCTCTCTTAAAACGTAACCCTCACGAGTTTGTTCCTTACATTGAGATCGATTTCCCTTTCTTCCCTGAAGTAGATGTTCTCAAAGACAAAGGTAACACTCTGTTCTCAACTCATATCCCATATGAGTTATTACCTGATTCTGTTGTGAAATCGGGTTGTAAGATGGTTTACATCTGGAGAGATCCGAAGGACACTTTCATCTCCATGTGGACTTTTCTCCAAAAGGAAAGGTCAGAACTTGGACCTATCAACAATCTTGAGGAGTCTGTTGATATGTTCTGTCGTGGTCAGATTGGGTACGGTCCTTATCTTAATCATGTCTTGGCGTATTGGAAAGCTTACCAAGAAAATCCAGATAGGATCTTGTTCCTCAAGTACGAGACTATGAGAGCTGATCCTTTGCCATATGTGAAGACATTAGCTGAGTTTATGGGTTATGGATTCACAACGGAGGAAGAGGAGAAAGGTGTTGCTGAAAAAGTGGTGGATCTTTGCAGCTTCGAGACATTGAAGAATCTTGAAGCTAACAAAGGGGAGAAAGACAGAGAAGATCGTCCCGGTGTTTATGCAAATAGCGCGTATTTCAGGAAAGGAAAGGTGGGAGATTGGTCGAATTATCTGACTCCAGAGATGGCTGCTCGTATCGATGGGTTAATGGAAGAGAAATTTAAGGGCACTGGCTTGCTTGAACATGGTAAATGAATGGTTCTTGTTCACTAGCAATCTAGCAATGAGTGATCTTTATATGTTTTGTTTACAGCAGAAACTTTGTTACTTGTGTTGGTTTGATTCTAAAATGTAATAAGTCTTGTTTCTATTTTTATCCAAATGTATTGTTTCTAATAAAAGGAATTGGCTTTGTAAAGCCATTATTTATCTTCCTTCATCTTTGCTTGATATATGAAGAGTCTTGATCCTTTTTGTAACTTCTTTCAATCTCTTTTCTTTGTGATTACATTAAACTGAGTTCAGATTTTGCAAATTTGTATAATTTCAAGCATTTAGGATCATAAATCCAAAGATCTTTCTCTTGTTAAAAAGACGACGGTAGAGAGTAGAGACAAATAATGAGAATACAGAACAAAACAGAGTATCCTCTGTTTCGTACCAAATAACATGACCAGAAGAACTAAATTTGACTCTGAATTTTGCGTATATGTTTATGTATGTCTAAACTCAAGTATTTAGTTTCATAAATCGAAAGATATCTCTCTTGTTATAAATAAGATGACAGAGACAATAACGAGAATACAGAATCCAAACAGAACAAAACAGAGCATGCTCTGTTTCTTGCTAAATAACAAAAGGACTAGAATAACTCAAAGACAACAACATTCAGTTATAATGTTGAAGCAAGCCAGTATCTTTGAACTTCTCCTCCACTAACCCATCAATACGAGCAGCCATCTCCGGAGTCAGATAATTAGCCCAATCTCCAACCTTTCCTTTCCTAAAATAAGCACTATTCGCATAAACAGCAGGACGATCCTCTCTCTCTTTATCACCTTTATTAGCTTCAAGATTCTTCAACGTCTCAAAGCTACAAAGATTCACCACTTTCTCAGCAACACCTTTCTCCTCTTCCTCATCAGTAAATCCATAACCCATAAACTCAGCCAATCTCTTCACAAACGGCAAAGGATTAGCTCTCATCGTCTCATACCTAAGAAACAAAATCCTATCTGGATTCTCTTGGTAAGCTTTCCAATAACCTAAAACATGATCCAAATAAGGACCATACACAGATAAACCTTTACAAAACATATCAAAGCTCTCTTCAAGACTCGCCAATTGACCTTCTTGAGACTTCTCTTTATGGAGAAAAGTCCACATAGATATGAAAGTATCTTTAGGATCTCTCCATATGTAAACCATCTTACAACCCGATTTCACAATCGAATCCGGTAATGACCCGTTTGGAATATGGGTAGATAAAAGTGGATTCTTTCTGTCTTGAAGAACATCAACGGTTGGGTAAAACGCGAAATCGATCTCAACGTAAGGCACGAACTCGTGAGGGTTACGTTTTAGGAGAGGGTTCGTGGCATCATCGAACCGAGATCGGTTAACGATCGCGTACGTTAGAGCTTTGAGCCAAGTCGTACCGGTTTTTGGGTAGCTACAGACGAGGAAATCAGTGGCTCGTGCTTCGAAATGGTCTTTGGCGTGAAAAAGACCTTCGAGGAGACATTGTTGCCACCAGTGTCCGTTGTATTGAGTTAAGATCTCGTCTGGTCTCCAGCCTTTGCTCTTTGGAAGTGTGGCGATGAAATCTTGGTACTTCTTTTGGGTTTTTTCGAACTCTGTGAGTTCGAGTTCGGATCCGTTTTGGGTTGTGTTTGATTCCATTGTGGATGGAGTTTGAGTGATTGAGGATATTATTGGAAAGCTCGAGTTGAGATTGTTTGAGAGATGAGAAAAGGGTTTTATAATAGAAGAGGAGATTTTGGTAGGTGGATGGCTTTTGATTATACGACAAAATTTAAGGGTCCATTCCTTTGAATTGAAATGATTAACTAAATTATATGTAAAAAATATTTAAATCAACGGGTTTAAGGCTTATATAAATTCGTCTTGCATTGGTAAAATTAATTTTTTTGTTGTTGTTGCATTTTATAGTTAAAAAAATAATATATAATGTGTTAATTAGATTTATATTTGCAAGTTCTAAGTTCTATCTAGCTAAAGTAAACAAGTGATAGCATAATTTTGTGATGAGAGAAGTGGTGGTTGTTGTTGGTACTAAGAAAAAATCACGTTTTAGAAATGGAAGTTTGTTGGTAGAGGCTTGGTTGGTCTGGCTCCGTAATTGAGTTCGGTCCACGTTTTTCTCTAGGCCGATGCTGAATTTTCTGTGCAGCCTCCAACCTTTCTAGGCTTCTACAAGTTGTTTAACAATAAGATCAACTCCAATTCTAAGGCCTATACTATTCAATCCATTAAGGCCCATCTTGTACCTATATCAGATCTAATGTTTGGGGTTGGACATTTTTGGGTTTGGAATATGGAAAATTATTGCTCAACAAAAGATGGATTATTTATTTCATAGAAGGACTCTGTTAATGTTGGGCCATACCGTAAAAATGTGGGGATAAACGAAAAGTAAATGGTTTTGGAATATCTGGTTCAGCACATAGGCACACGAGTTTAGGTATGGCCTCATGCATGGATTTTACAAGGTTATACATTTTTTTCCACAAAATCAGAAGGTTTCAATTTTCCAAGTATCCAAATACTCCACACTTACTCTAGGCCGATGCTGAATTTTCTGTGCAGCCTCCAAGGCTCCAATCTAGCTACTCCAATCCTTCTAGGCTTTCTACACTTTATTTACTAATAAATCAACTCAATTTCTAAGGCATATTCTGTTCAGTCCATTAAGGCTCATCTGTGTATTAGTGTATATATCAAATCTAACGTATGGGGTCGGACATTATTTTTTTTTCAACCTGGGGTGTGACATTTCTGGGTGTGGAATATGAAAATTATTGCTTAACAAAAAAAAGGAATTATATATTTCGAATGGTCTTTTCATCAATCAAGTGAGCTAGGTGTGGCGCCGAGTTGTCTGCACTCTGGTCGATACTAGCTTTCGTTTTCTTCAAAACATGTTTAGCGTGCACGGTGCACCGAGAAGGACTCTGTTAATGTTGGATGTGCTAGTGTGTAGAACTTCCCAAATGTTAATCTTCAAACAAAAAAAATTCCCAAACGTTTGTGTAATCTGGAGTTTAGCGTGCACGGTTAATGTTGGGCCATCCGGCCATACCTTAAAAATGTTGGGATACACGAAGTATATGGTTTTGGATTCATCTGGTTCATTCAGCACATAGCACACGAGTTTAGGTATGGGCTCATCACTCATGCATGAATTCTACAAGGTCAGACATTTTTCAACATAAAATAAGGTTTCCTCCTATACTTAGATTTGCATGAATCAAAAAATTAGTATCTGCTAGCAACTTGTTAAAAAATGACTAAACAAATGTCTACCAAGTATCAATATTTAAGATTATACAGCTAAAATATTATGATGAGAATTAAATATACAATACAATTATGTAAATTAATTTATGTACGTGCATGTTGATAACTTGATATATATTTTTTTTGGGTTTTAGGTGTTGAAATTTTCAAATTTTGATAAATAAAACTACGATCTATGTTTCGAACAACTAATCTCATTTTCGAATTCTTGCCGGCTATTATAACCTGATGAATTAACATAAATAAAAACTCAGAAATGGAACTTTATTAATTGGATTTTTATATATTAAATCTGGTACAAGTTTTAAGACTAGTTATTTAGATTTGGTGACAAGGAAGAAACTCACTAATCAGACATCTCTCATGGGAAATCAGACCAAACTCAGAAAGAGAAAACTAAACTCAGAAATAGAAAGAGAGTGCATTATTCAATGGTCAACAAAGCCCTAATTAAACCTGAGAGATTGCTTTGCAAACAAGAGGGGTCTTCATCTCCAAAGAAAGCTTCAAAGTCTCGCTCAGATCTACTTTACCACATGGAACCCACTTGAAATTTCCTAGCAACTGAGCCAGCCAAAGCTCCACAGTGGCTAGACCCATAGACTTACCAGGACAGACCCTACGTCCAGCACCGAAGGGAGCAAGCCTCAAATCAGATCCCATGATGAGTAAATTATTACTTTCTTGCCCATCAAGAAACCTCTCTGGCTTATATTCATCAGCTTCTGGCCAGACCTTTTCGTCGTGGGTTATAGCCCACATGTTAACCATCGCAGTGGTTCCAGCGGGGATAAAGTGAGTCCCAATCTGAGTGTCGTGAATGGAGAGACGAGCCCATGAGAGGAGAGGACCAGGTGGATGCATCCTTAGTGTTTCCTTGACGATGGCTCTAACGTATGGAAGCTTGGATAGGTCTGAGTCTGAGACTTGACGTCCGGAGTCACCCACAACAGCGTTGATCTCGGCATGCGCCTTGGCTTGAATTTCAGGGTGAAGAACCATCCTAGCAAGGATCCATTCCAATAGAATAGCCACCGTGTCTGTTCCTCTAAATATCATTTCCTAGAAAAAAAATTAGATTGTCTTAGTTACTCCTTAACCCATACATGTATATGTATACATTTGCACTTACCCAAAGCACGGCGATCATATCAGAATCAGAAAGTCTGCTGCTACCTTGCATGCCAAGTAAGACATCAACAAAGTCATCGTCATTAGTGCTTTCTTCTTGATTCTCATAATGAGATCTCTTTGATTTGTGCTCGTTGATTATCATACCGACGAACACATTCACCTTGCCAACCAAACTATGACATCTTCTTCGCACGCCTTGTAGATCTAACCACCTCATTCCCGAGAAATGATCACTCCAGTTGAACATTCCAAGAAGCTCATAACCTTCTGAAACCAAATGCTCCAATTCATTGTTCTCTTTCAAGTTACTATCATTGAAGTTGTATGTTTTACCGAAAACGCTAGACATCACGTTGTTGAGTGATCCAAAATGCAAGATCTTTTTAATATGAACTTCTCCGTAACTCTCCATTGCATTCTTCATCTCTTCTACCATGTTTTGCCCGATTTGTTGACGGGATTCGCTGAAACCGGAGATCCTCTTTGGGCTAAAGAGATGAGTCGAAGAGATTCTCCTCAGCTCTCTCCAGTAATCACCAAAGGGAGCAAACCCCATGGCTCTATGAAAAAGCAACTCGTAAGCCGACTCTTTCACGGGTCTATCTGCGAAAGCAGAGCTGTTTAAGAGCTCTTTCGCTGTTGCCGGTTCACTGGTTATCACAAACCGGGTCAACCCGACAGAGAACGCCATGAGAGATTTTGCTTTGCATGTGTTAGCAATATTGGCGAGGATTCTGTGTGTCAAAGCGTTGTTGATGAAAGCGAAGAGAAGGCCAATGATAGGGAGACCAGACGGGCCAGGGATAGCGGGTCCAGTTTTAGACTCGTGTCGGGTATGGAAACGAGCTTTGTAGAGTGCCCAAGCCAAGCCACCTGGAGTCAACCAAACAACGAAAATGGAAATAAAGAGGAAAATGCCGAGACAAAGCTCGACATTCAAAAATGGAAAAGATCTAGTTTGAACAACAAAGGAAAGATATGTATCAATAGCCATTTTCTCAAAGAAATAAACTAGGGAGTTTTTTAGTTAGTGAGCCAAAGAGAAGCAACTGTTTGATAATGATAATGATGTTAAGATAGAGTGTGGCTGTTTCTTATATAGTGGAGAGATTTAACTAGAGTTAGATGTGTTCATAAAACCGAGGTATACTTTAACCATGGTTAATATTTTTTTAGAAATAAGCAATTAGCACCATTTAATATTTTTCTAGTTCGATGGAGTTGCCCTTTGGTTGCATGATTTATACATGGTTTGGCTACTTGTCATGCAAATTAAAACATTATCTGTATCGACATATTTTAAAAAATTTAAATAAATTTACCTTTAAAATTATTTGATTCAAAAATTATAACAATTGTAAACACAATCTTTAACGATAATTTTTTAAAAGGATAAATCATCATGTAAGGAACTAAAGGCATGGAGACATTGATATCTAATTATGTGATATATATATATATATATATTTATCAACAAATATGTATGATGTAGATTTGAATTTTGATGGTGACTACATAGAATATGATACTTTTAATTTTTTCTATGACTAACCTAAGATATTTTTGCTATTAATAATGCATTTAAGAACAATATACGCCCTTTGCCGTAAAAAAAAAAACAGTTTATGCTTTATAAATATAGTTAGATATAACGTTTGTAGCGAATTAATAGAAGATCATGTTTTATCCATGAAAATTGACAAAAGTGACGGAGGGAAAAATATATAAATAAAATAATAGTTTTTAAGAAGTAACTATATGATCATTGTCTTTTATCCACACAAAATAAAAAACTATACGATAATTGATACTTAATATGCAATATGGTCGGTTAAATTTGATATTAGGATTTGACTGAAGTGTGAATGAGTTATATAGGGTTGGCTATCTAGGAAGTTAAAAAAAAGGCTACAACCAAAACTAATTTATATGTTTGATTAGTATTTTTGGTGTACATTGTAGGAACATAGGTAAATGTGGTCCGAATTCCGACCAACTCATAAATCTATGAAAACTGTATCTTAGCAAGATGTCATGTGTGTGACAATATAGTGATATACTACTAGTAAATTGTAATTTTAAAAAAAAAATCTAGAAACCACAACTTTTTGAAAATCTTTAAAAGCTCAACTAAACCAATAGTTCTCTTAATAGGTACCATAAATCTATTTATTTTATTAAAATTCCAAAGGTGAAAAAGTTACAAAATTAGAGAGTTTCAATTTTCAAAGTAAATCTAAAAAAAAAACTTTAATTTTAAAAATAAAATAACGATGCAGAATTTAGAAATTGAAACGGTTGATATTTCAAATGCCAATATGAATATATGGACGTGTTTTCTATCTACATATTCGATTGGGACTCCACCAAAATTAATAATGAAATCGTTAACCAACAAGATGGATTTGCTTCTATCTGACCCAACAAAAGAAGTCATTGTTTCCTCATTGTCTCTTAAAAACGCACATAATCAGTCGACAGTGTCGGTTTTTAATCCAAACTTAATATTCCATCAATTTCAAATTAATTATCGTTTAAAATTGTTACGCACATTTTAAAAAAATATTTAATTTTTTATTTGATCTCTAATTAATGTTTATTTGATTTTATTTTATTGGTCAAGACATTAAAATATGAGGGACAAAGTTGGAAATCTTAAAAAAAAATATGCACAGAAAACGTAAAACGACAACTAACATGAAATAAATTTTAAGGTACAAAACGACAACTAATATGAAACGGAGGGAATAATACATCTTAATAAAATGTTTTAAAAAAAAAAGGGATGGAGATGTGCCCTTTGACTAACTTGTAGTTGTGTTGGACAATTACATAAAATAGAAACGCCAACAACCGAATATAAAATTTGTTAGGTCATTTAGTATTGTATTAATTTTTAAAAATCAGTTTATACATTGTGAGCTAATGATAATGAACTAATTATTGATGAAGATTATTCGAGCCTCGGATTCCATATAATCTAAGCTTTAATCAGGGTATATATAGTTTGGATCCATATGAATTAAAAAAAAAAATGAATGGCTCATCAGAGTTATATATAGTCATATTACTATCTTTTGTTTTTCTTTCGAGAGCTCGATTTATTAGTTTAGGTTTGTAATCAGTTAAGTTCAGTATAAATCTTAACACATATCTTATATAGAAGTATTATTCAGTTGGTTATGACTCATAAGTCTTGTAGTCTCATCACTTTGTTTGACCTTGTTCCATCTTCGACTCTTTTGAATAATGTTTTATTAATGGTGATTTATGTTAAACTGATGGACCAAATATTGAATCCAACTAGAATGGCCTGTAAATAATTTATGTATTGGGTTAATTGAAATATCATATCATCAAATACGTCACGAAACATAGTAATATGGTGGCCATGCAGGATGCAGGGTATGGACCAAACATAGCCTCGACCTCGTTAACCACAAAATTGTCTCCTTCAGCACATTGATACACAGTGTCACATATATGCCATATAAAATTGAAGCAACTACCCATATTTTCTATGTATATGCGTGTGTGAATGGTCATAGGTTGTCTTAACTCAAGAGACAGTTGAAGCTGGCTCGTCATGATGCTTAAGGAGAAAGCATATGTCACAAATCGTGTGGGCTCTTCAAATTTTAAATTCTATTTCTAACAGAAAACCGTTGTTAGATACGTTGACCAAGTCAAAGATATTATTTGACCAACTGTCGTGCCTTTACATCCAACTCTAACACTTGCTTGTGCTTCAGACTCTTAAGCATTTTTGTTTTGTTTTTTAAATACTTGTTATCATCCACTTTAATTTTTCGTAAGCATCGTAACATTTATATCTGTTTATTTTATAACTTATTCAAAATTTATCTAACAAGTTCTGTTTATCGTTTCTTCTGTAGACAAGATTCGTTTTATTTTCAAAATAGTTGATCTTACTTTTAAATAATATAGGCCGGGCCTAGCATTGAGTTTTCTCAAAGTTGCCAAAACGGGCCACAAACCAGCCCATGTAACATCCCTAACTAGAAGTTACAATTTGAGTTTTAAGAACCAAAGTCATTACATTTGCTCAGTAAATCCTTCAGCCATAGACTCTGAATTAAGGCATTTTCGCATTGGCAAAGATGCCTTCAGCTTCCCAGAGGCAGAACCAGAGAAGTAGGCATGATTATTCCGTTCTTCTTTCATCAAGAGGCTGCATTGTCCTCTGAAGAGTCGAGCGGAAATTTAAATCACTCCATATCGATTCAGAGCAGCTCGTAGTAAAGTCAGGGAGCGAAAATCCACTAAGAGTGGCTGATCTGTTTCAATCTAGTAAGAGCAATCTTTGTTTTAAGCAGTGCAACATCCAAATCTACGAAGCAATTGACTCTACAAAGGACTTCATGTTCACCACATCTTCTTTTGTTGTTAGATGGCTAGGAGGCTTCATAAGCTTCCAAAGCCCAGCGGGATGACGTTTATTCACTCGGACATTCTCTTTTCTCTTGCCAAAGATTCTTTCGCACTCTGGATATGGTTTCACGTATAAATTATAGAATCTTTTCATGCTTGGTTTTATCAAACCTTTCAATCCAATATCACAACCAAGCCCGCCTTTTAGTTTCAAGTAAACAATGACATTGTACCGCGGGATAATCTGTTTCTGGAGATTAACCCCTAGATACTCCGGTACATCAGGTAAGCAATTGATATGAAATCCCATCCTGTTTGTTAAAAACTCAATCTTCTTCTCTATTTCATCTATCTCATATAAGATCACCCTTGGCTCTTTCCACACAACCTTGAATGCATCTCTATGAATCAAACCGAATTTGCATAAACAATCAACTCTAAGTTTCACTTCAAACCCAGCACGAAATGCTCCCTCACTGAGAATACTAACTCTAATCACTTCTCGACATTTCAATGTCTTGATCAACTCCATACACCGCGGAAGCTCTCCTAACTCCAACCCAAGAACTCTCGGTTCTCTAGCAATCTCTTTCTTTACATCATCCTTACTAAATCCCATCTTCATGAACTCATCAAGCAATGGCTTAAGTCTAGTCTCAGTACCAATCCCAAGAATCTCAGGAAAAACATGAAAGAACCTCTCAATGTTATCTTGAGAAATGTCGATCCCAACTAAAAACTCAATCTTTCTTCGAATTTCAATCTCATTCGCTAGAAGAACACCTGGAAATGCACTTAGAATCCTACTAACAGTACTATCACAAAACCCTAAACCCTTCAAAACCTTCGTGCATTCATAAAACTTATCAGGACCAATACCAATTCTACTAGAATGTTCAATGACGCTCTTAATTGCAGAAGATGAGACTCCGTGTTTACCGTATTCCGAGAGAGGAACTCTCCATTTTCTCAGGAACTCCGATCTCAGAACATTTGGGCAATCGCAAATCAACCAAACGAGTGATTTCTGAGGGATTTTCAACGATAATAAGATACCCAGAGAAGTTTCGGTTTCTACTAAATCAGAATTCAATAATTGATTGTTCCTTGAGAGGAAGTGCTGAAGAGAAGAAGGAGGGAAACCATACCTCTGAAGGAGATTCGCGAGCAAAATTCGCTTTCTGTATTGCGATTGATTGACAGGTGAAAGAATCCGTGAAGAAGGAATTGAAGATAGTGATCGATTTTGGTTGTATAGGGTTACTGTGTAGCTATGGAGATTGATGAAGGTTTTAAGTTTTGAGGCCATTCCGATTTAAGCTTCAGCTTCGAAGGAGGAAGAAGATGAAATGTGGTGTAAAAGATTAAGATGATCATAATTATACATTTACCCTCAAAGTTTCATCTTATTTTCAAAAAGCATCCCACTATTTATTTTTGAGAAATTTGCCCTTTTCTTTGTAGGCTCGTTGTCATGCGAGGTATTCCTGTTTTTTTGGTTGGACCCAAAATCCGAAAAACCTCTGTCATTAGTCTATTACAGTATTTGTACCGATTTAAGTATACAAGTGTTAAAACACTAAACCATGTACTAATCGAAACTATACAATTATGGTTAAGTTAAACCGGTACAAATACTGTCTTAAAAACATAAGAGCTGATGTGGTGGAATATGTATGATTCAGAAAACAAGATGGGTACAAGAAAATTTTGAAGTAAAACTGATGTGGCAAATGGAGATTTAATAAGAAAATCCAAGAAAAAGGAAATTTTTATTAAGGGGGAAAAACAAATGCAAGTTTTTCCTCATTTGTGGTCAAAGAAAATCTCAAATGCAAGTTTTTCCTCATTTGTATGAAAGAAGAGATACAAGGTCCCTTTTTATACCTTGGTCGATATAAATACTAGGATTCTTGTTTAGGTCAGCCATTTTAGAGAAAGCGGAGAGAAGTTAGATTTAGTGACTTGGATTTGGATAGATTCTAGGTATTGTTCAGTGCTGTATCAAAGTCTTGTCTTGATATCGAGTAAATCTGATTGAGTTATAAAGATTACTTAACTTATATTTTGCTGAATAGCTTTGTTTCTACGTTCTTATTTTTACACAGAGTCATTGCGTGAGCACGTATACGAAATGACAGCTTGCGGTTATGGTTACTTTCGATCTTTCTCGTTTTGTGGCCGGTGAGATTTTCTCAATTGTATATACAATATCTACTTTTAATTAGATACATATAACTTGTGATTTTGGAGATTTTAGAGAAAGTCATGGTTCAATGAATTTTTACAAGTTTTCAAATTTGCAATTTCTCTAAACAGAAGGAAATCTTTTTGTTTTAACTTTTAACTTAAAAATGAAAGTTGTCCTTGTTATTGGCTTATTGCACTTAAAAAACCTGATTTGTTTCACACACATAGTTCATGACAATATATATTATTTAGAAGTTACTGCTTTTTTTTAATATATTTTTGCGCCATTTGGTAAAATTTGAAATAAATCCAAAAAAAATAAAGGAGAAAATGCATGCTACTTTCTCTCGCAGGCTCGTCATTGGCTCTTCTTCGCAGCTAATCAAATTGGTGACGAAGCAGCCGACTCAGGGTCGCCATTTCCTGAGTCATCCTCTTCCTTCCGGCTTCTCTTTTTCTCCGGCCACCAGCTCTGTTCCTTCTCTTCTATCGCGATCGGAGAAAATTCATGGGTTCTTCGCTAGCACTTTGGGAAACACCAATCTAAAGCTAAAGCTCGGGAATTTTTTGGAATCAAGAGTTGGTTTCTTCAGTTCTCAGCTTCCTAGTCATGGATTCGAATCTAGGGGTTTTACTGGGTTTCAAAAGCGTGGATGGTATTGTTTCTCTACCTCTCCTTTTTCTCCTCCTATTTGATTTTGCTGGGTTCGAAATCTTTCGTTAAAAAGGTTCAAAATTTATGAGTTCCCTTTCTCTGTGTTACATTGTACCTATTTGTTTCTAGTTTTAATCTACATTACTTGTCTTGAGGATGGAAAATCTGTGAAAATTTCTGGATTTATTTAGGGATTAGATTAGACAGAGATAATGTGGTTAGTCTACCCTTTATTCAAAACTTGCTTTAGGCTTTAGCTTTTGTGGTCAATTTGTGCGTTTGGCTCTTCCAAGGAAAAATTCGTGTGAGGATTTAGAAAAGGACGATGAGAAATTACTAGGCTTTACTTGCTTTTTTTCCATTTCTGTGTAGTTCTTGGTTTGAGCAGCTCAAAGTTCTTTTGATGCTTTTCTCTTTATAGATTGACTAGAAGCTGGACACTGTTTATACCTTCTCCTTGAAGAATTGTTCTCCGGATAATGAAATTACATCATAATTCTTTAATTCTTCACCTGCTCCATTTGATTTTGCGTATGTGAAAACTAAACAATGCAAAAAGAAGAAAATGATAACTTTATTGTTGTGTGCTTCCTCTGGCAGGAAGTCTTGGTTTAATGGAGCTAATGGTGTAGTTTTTGGGTTGGTAATAGCTAATGCTGCTGTATTTACAATGTGGCAAGTTTCAGACCGTAAATGGATGGCGAAAAATTTCATGGTCCGACCTCAAAGCTCATAACTTTTTATTATTATTATTTGCTGTTAAACTCTTGTCTTGGATTTGGTTGATCTTTGGTATTATTAACCATGATCTTTTGGCAGCTATCAAAGTTCAGTTTTACGAGTGGACGTATACATACGCTGATAACTTCGGGTTTCAGTCATGTTGTAACCAGTCAGCTCATCTGGAACATGGTTGGGCTTTGCTTCTTCGGAACCAGAGTATGACTCTTTCCTTGTCGTTTAAATTTTTGCATAGAACTATTTTTCTATGTATTCTGATTTCCGTAATTGAGATGAGAAATGCATTCATGTGTTTCCTATGCACTGGCTACTTACACTTAATCTGGCTCATGTGACTGTAACAGCTAATGAAATTTACAAAGAAACATTCTTAGATAGATATTGATGTAGTTGGTTAGTTTTTGACAGTTGGCTAAGTATTTATCTTTATCTCTTAAAACCATTGTTTTTAGATTGCAAGAACCTTGGGGCCGCGCTACCTTTTGAAGATTTACTTTGCTGGAGCGCTTGGTAGCTCTGTTGTCTACTTGAGTAATCATGTTCCCTGGGCTATATCATTCGAGGTAGAGAGCAACACTTAATCTAAAATCACGCTATGTCCACAAGTAGTTTTTCATTGATCCTTTTTTTCCAATACATTTGAAGTACATGTCATATATGCTATACGGAGTTTAGATGAAATATGAGTGATCTCAGTGGTGTTTAGACGAATTGATTTATTGATATTGGTTGGTTAATTATACAGGGCCAAAGAGCTGTTCCTAAGGATAAAGTAAAAGTCCCCTTCTTCCACTTGGTATGTCTTTTTACTCAACTAGTAATATGACTTTGTCTAAGCATGAACAGACTGGAATCTTTGGTAGATATATAGAGACAGAGACAGAGATGCATTTGTTTTGGATCACTAAATGCTGATGAGGTGAACTCTTTCAAAATTTGTGTACAGGGTGCTGAAGGATCTGTGTTTGCCATCACGTTGCTCGATATGATCATCTTCCCAAAAATTACTACATACTTCGAGTTCATGCTCCGAGTGCCTGCAATGGCTGTAAGGACTCTCTACATACTAGTCATAATGAGTGAAACTCTTCTGAATCAACTAAAATGCTCTCACTCTTATATTCTTCAGGGAATCGCATTCTTAGTATTGGACATTAAAAGTATGGCAGAGGTGTGTATTATCTGAGAATCTAATCCACATTTGCTTTGAAACTATATGAGACAATCTTTTAGAACTAGACCAACATTTTGGGATTGCAGGGGAAAAATAACACTGTCTCATTGCGGTCGAGTCAGTTGGGAGGAATTGTGGTTGCTGCCATGGCTTGGGCACGGCTAAGGAAAGGTCGTTTCTAGTGATTGATTACTTACTTTCTCCATTAAAGCTTGGACTTGTTGCAACAGATTCATTTGACTTGATCATCATACTAGTTATGTTAAACTTTGAGAGCAAAGATGAGACTATTGTTTTACCATTTTTTTCGTTTTGGCTGAACATTTTGGACATCCTTGTGTTGGATTGTTGTAAAGGAACCGAGAGATCAATATAATGGGTTTGGTTGCAATATAAACTACTTCTATTTCTTTGTTGTCAAAATTTGGAACTTCTATGATTCCTTACGTAGATTATTAGGTTATTACTTTGAGATTTTTTTTTGTTTTCCCCATCACGAAGATTTTGTTTTCTTTTGACGTCAAACGAAGATTATATTCCATTAAAACTGACTTACCTTTTATATTTTTTTGGTAAAAAAAACTGACATACCTAAAATAAGAAAAATGATGATAAGATCATTTGATAAAATCTCTCAATATAATTATAGACGTCATCAGAATACCACTAATTACTCATTGGACAAACTTGATTTGATGCCTAAAAAGATTTACTCATTGGATTTAAAAAATTTAATGGCTTCGTTAGTTAAAAGAAAAAGACAAAAAAAAGTAATGAAGATCTGTTTGTCATGAATCAGTCCATTTTTCATTTACTTCCTTTCACTGAAAAATTTAATTTTAGGTTATTTTGTTTTGTTTTGTTTGCAGTTGCCATTTAAAATAACCTAAATCAAAGAGGCACCTTTTATCATCTGCATTCGCCATTAGCATTAAAGAATAATTTTGGGATTTTAGGATTTCATCTTTGTCTTCAATTTTATAATCTCTTTTTCTAAAAGCCCTTAATTTTCCCGCACTTTCTCAACCCAAAGAAACGATTTTTCTTCTGAGAAAATGAGATGGGAGAGATTCCGACAAGTGGGTCTCGGTGAATCTTCTTCCGGGCCCGGGAAGAGATGGGGACACACTTGTAACGCCATTAAAGGAGGTAGATTTCTCTACGTATTTGGTGGCTTTGGTAGAGACAATTGCTTAACCAATCAAGTTCATGTCTTCGACGTTGGTGAGTATCTCCGTTGGACAATGTGGTTCTTTTCTCTAACGTCTGTTTGTGTGCGTCGATTCTCGTATAGGGTTTTGTAAAAAGTCTCAATCTTTATTTACTTGATCTCTGTAGCGATTTTGTTCAATTTGTAGGGTTTTCTTTTGTTCTTTCGTGCGGTAGACCCCATTCTCAAAAAACTTTTTCCTATTTTGTTGCAATTTTTAATCTTTGTCCTTTAGTACATCATTACTGTTTATTTCCTTGTTATACAGTACTTTAATGGTTTTGACTTTGTGATCCTTTTTGAAGATTTGTTTTTTTTTTTCAGTTGTTGGGATGTTGTTGTATTGATGTTTTGTGGTTACTTGACTTATAGTCCTGTTTTCAAAATCTTCATTGTTGGAATTGTCTCATTTGTGGCAATTTTGTTGCAGAAATGCAGATATGGACTCAGCCAGTAATCAAAGGTGTACCGCCGTGCCCCAGGGATAGTCACAGCTGTACAACAGTTGGGGATAACCTTCTTGTGTTTGGTGGTACTGATGGGACCAAGTATCTCAATGATCTACACATTCTTGATACTTGTAAGCTCTTTCACCTCTTCTTTTGTTGTCTTGTTAGATCAAGAAAGTGGTTGATTTAATTCTTCCTGGTATGAGGTTTTTGAGTTTGAATCCAATTCTCTTTTTCTTTGTGTGTGTGTGTGTGGTAGCTTCACATACTTGGAAATGCCCGGATGTTAGAGGCGGCGGACCTGTGGCAAGAGAGGCTCATAGCGCGGCTCTAGTTGACAATCGTCTTTTCATATTTGGTGGCTGTGGGAAAACTTCTGATTCGGATGATGAAGTATTCTACAATGACATTTACATATTCAACATAGGTATACTACCTTAGGCTACTTTTTTAATTTCCGTGTTAATCCTCTTCATATATCATTTATCATTAACTGATTGGATGTTCGCTTCTGTTATTTTCATGGAGGCATGTGTGTAATTGAACTATCTATAATCTTGTTTAGAGACTTATACGTGGAAACGAGCTGTTACAACTGGGAAACCGCCCTCTGCACGAGATAGCCACACTTGCTCAACATGGAAGAACAAAATCGTTGTAGTAGGTGGTGAAGATTTGAATGACTATTATCTCTCCGACGTTCATATCCTTGATACAGGTGCAAAAAGCATTCTTTAAGCACATCTTCCTTAATGCTTACTCGTGCAAGTCTTCTGATATTTTTGGTTTTTGTATTTTCAGATACATTAGTATGGAAGGAGTTGAAAACTTCAGGGCAGTTGTTAACACCTCGAGCAGGTCATGTCACTGTTGCACTTCAGAGGAACTTAATTGTATTTGGAGGGTTTACGAATTCTCAGTACCTGTATGATGATCTCTATGTGCTTGATTTGGGTATGTAACCAACATCTTTTTTTGATGACAAGCCTTCAATTGTTTTAACTGTCGTCTGATATCCAAACAACTATTATTGTTGTTTTTTCGCTGTAGAAACGGGTGTATGGTCTAAGGTTGCCATGGAAGAAAGGCCATCTGCTAGATTCTCTACCGCAGCAGTTTGTTTGGGTCCTTATAAGGATGGTTCGTTTTTATTTGTTGGTGGCTGCAATAAGAATCTTGAGCCGTTGGATGACATTTACTACTTACACGCAGGTTCGTTACAACCTTTTGGTTTTTACTCTGATTCTTCAGTATCTGTAGCTAATGTTCTGAATTTGGTTATAGAAAACATATCTTTGTGCAAGGTTGCTAATTGCTCTCCTAATCTTTCTTTGTTTATGGCTAATAGAAGGTGGGTACGATGTCCAGTTTGATCACAATCCAGAGAGGTTGTCTCTAAGGAAACAAATGAAGCTAAAATGCCAAGGGCAGAAATTAGCTGTGGCCAGACCCAACATTGACCAAGGTACGCTAACATAGAACTCTTACGTTAATCGATATTAGACTGGGAACAAAAAAATGTAGCATTTATTGTAAATATGAAATCACGCAGTTGCTGTATATGTTATTATTGTAGGAAGTGAGAATCAGCCTTTGAACATTGGCCCGGTTGATCAAAGAAAACCGACTTTTCAAGCCAGGGTTACTGAAAATGGCTCTTTAGGTTACACTATAGAAACGATCATTGATGGAAAGGTTCTTCGCGGTGTTTTGTTTTCAAACAGAAACAGTTCTGTTCAAACGGTAGATCCAAGCTGTAGTAATAGGTAAGTGTTAGTTATTATTTTCCTTTTTTTTTACCTCAGGTTATAGTTTCTCTTTTGGCACATTTCTTCTAAAGCATGGTTGATTTGTTTATTGTTAGCAGCAAAAGGCCTGCTACGTCGGATGGAGATTATGATCATAGAGCAAAGATGCCAAGAATTTTGAGCAAGGATTCAGCTGGTACTAGCCAACAAGCTGGTAGTAGCCAACAAGCTGGTTCTATTGATCGTTCTGATGATGCTAACAAGAAGGTTACAGATTCAAATGATATGAACACACCCATGATTGGCACTGCCGATGCTATTATAAACATGGCGGGACCACAGGTGGCAGAAACCGCTGCTATTACCTCTTATGTCAAAGATCAAGATGCTTCTCAACTCGATAAGGTGTGAGACATCATCTCCAACAGCTTCAGCTATTTAGAATGATTCTATTTCTTACCTGAAATTATGTACTGAATACTTTGCAGGGGATTGGGAACACAGAGCCATCACTGGTTAGTCTTGATCAGGCGACTGCAGAGCCATTGAGAAATGAGATATCAACAGACGTTGAAGCTGCTGCTAAAGATGGTCCTGGAGGATATTCATTACCAACAAATCAAGGTGATTCCTGAAGTAGACATGATTCTATATGTCATTAACTATTGAGTAATAAGTCTAACTCATTTCTTGGATTGAGCAGAGAAGGAAACAGTTACTCCAAAAGATTCAAACACAGAGCAACAACCGCAACAGCAACAGAATTAACAACAAAGAAGGATCTTTTTGAGGGCTGTACAGTAGATTTGGTTTAGAAGCTAAAGTAGAAGAAAAGTTAAGGATGAGTTGAGCAAGACCACTTTTGTTTTGTTGTTTTGTATTTGGAAGCTCTGCAATATAGACAGCTTTTCCTATGTTACTAGTTCTGTTTTGGTTTCAATTTGTAAGCAGGAGCCTTTGAATTCTTTTGAACACAGTACACAAAATAGATCACTATTGAGAAAACCAAGTGGCTTTAAACTCTGTGATTTGGACTAGCAAACACACACGTAAACAAAGTAATTGCCTCTGAAGAAACTTTACAGGTGGAATTTAATTTTAAAGGCATTTACTTTGGCTTACCAAAAAAAAAACTTTCTTTAGCAGTAAGTTATGCTTCTTGTGGGAATTATGATGGGACAATTTACTGAATAAATAAAATTTGTCTGTCTTTCTCTCTCTTGTTTTGGTTTTTTTTTCTGAATCTCTCTCGCAATGTTTCACCAACTATGTATGGTTTACGTTTGACATTCGTCTTTGTAATGATAGTTAATGTAACCATCGATCAATAAATATCAAGTAAAGAGACAAAAATTCGATGATTACAAGTTTTTGACAAATCATTAACGGCGTGTAAACATGTGCCTCGATGATTGAGCATTCTTAATCTTTGACCGATACTACTTTAACCTAAATATTCTTTTTATTACCCCTAACTTTACTTATGCAACTACTCCTAGTACACTACACGCATTAAGAATGTTTTAATTCTACAACTTTACTTATCCAACGTATAGAAAGAAGAATATACACAAAAAAATGTGTTTATTCGTTTAGATCCAACGACAAAGAGTAAATGCTAAAGAAAGTAGGATACACCAGATAATTACACTAATTGATCTATTACCAACCGTAGTTATTTCTCTCATTAATTCATTCCCAATTTCTTTGACGTGTGTACTTTTGTTCTTTTACCAAACGCATTTTAGTGATTTTTATTGTACAATTTCCATGGGGGAAAATGCTGCAAGTTCCTATAAGTTTTTTTTTATGAAAATCACAAAATATAAATCAGTCAACATGGGCTACCAAGTTAAAATATATATAATCGTGTGATACGATAATAAAGTATAATTTGGATATCAGGTTTATAAAAGTCCCAAGTTGTCCTTGTTGGCAGCCCAACTGCGAAAGCATGTATTCCCCCAACTAATCTTGCGACCAATTAATAAATTTAGTAAGTATTTATACATATTAGACCCATTATATATTTCTTTACTTAGAATAATTTTTATATATTTCAGTTATTTAATGCTCACTATTGCTTTTAATAAGTTCCATGCAAAAACAAAATACACAAAGAGTTCCACTATGAGAAAATAAACATTTTTCGCAAACTTTATGTTAAACGATGTAAAAATTTTATGTTTACACGATAATTAAGACACTTTATCTTAGATCTTAGTATGTTGAAGCTCGAGACACCTTTTTTTTTTTGGGTTCTTTCGTGGTTACATTATAGTAAATCAAGAATTTTCTTAAAGCTAATGCGTTTTAGTAATTATCTATGCTTTTTTTTTTTGGTTTACAACCATTGGTTTATTTTTAAGTAAACAAGAAAATGATAGTTACTCGAACTAGTCTACTAGAGTCTATAGTTACGCCAGCTAAGAATACGAAAGTAACAATTTGAGATAGAGAAAGAAAAGTCAAACATAATTTTATATGGTTGTCATCAATTTTTATAAATTGTGTCGAAAATGACAAGAAAAAGAACAACAAGAATAAGGTGCTGCTGATTTGCAAAAGGGTACATTGAAAGGACAAAGCTTTCGTCTGAAAAACAAGAAGCAGAAAATGACGAGTTTTTTTTTTTTTTTTTCCTTTGAAACGAAATATATAAATTAGGGAAAATGTGGGGAAAAATATGTCGTTGTTATACTTGATTACACAATTTTGTTTTCCCTACCTCTGCGGACTGTATTCAATGCCCATCCGTGACCTCAACGGCAAAAAAATTAAAGACAAAATTTTGTGATACATTTCTAATTAGATTCGTTATATCTAATTTTGGATTGAAAAACATTTGATTTCATTTTTCGATGGTGGTTAAAGTGCTTTCAACTGGTGTTAACCAAACTTAGTGCTCTGATCGTATAAAATTTTAGATTGAAAAGCATACTCTGTGTATAAAATTTTATGTTGAATTATTGTCGTAATCTTAGCTCCTATGAAATAGTATGAATTTCATTTTTAACATGCCGACAATTTTTTTAGTGTAGAAACAAACAGTGACATTTTATAAATTACCAGTTTCAAATCCAGGATCATCTTTATACATATATATATAAAATAAAAATTTGGTGACAGAAAATAAGAAAAACCAAAAATGAATCATTCTGAGGACATATAGAAGACCTGACAGAGGTCACATGTGTAAGAAGTAAAACAGATCCACTCTTCACATGCTTTTGTGAGATGGAGAGCCTTACAGATGTATCTCCCATACACACACCCTCCAATGTCTTTCTCTCTCTCTTTTTTTCTTTCTTTCTTTCTTGGTTTAATATCTAATCAATAAGATAATCTAAAAACTCTTGGGGCTTTGGGAGAAATTCCTAAAGAACTGGTTTCATGCTAATTCTCTTTTTTTTTTCTTTACATTTATTAAGGGAAAAAAAATCCTTACATTTTCCAATAAGCATTATGTGGCTGTATTTCCGGTTTGTTCTCTGAGCAGTTACCAGTGAGTACAAAACAGAGGAACATTTAGTCTCTTCTTGGATCTACAAGAGATTCTTTTGTTCCTTTCTTTTTTTAATCTATTCTTATTTCTTCTTCTTCATTTGGCGGTTTCTCTACTTCTGCAACTCTTTCTTTTCCCCTTCTTTTCATTGGCTCTGTAGATTTAAAACACATTCTGTGTTTTTAGGATTGTTTTTTTTTCAGACAAAAGAGGGCATACATGTTCTGTAATAATGGTGCTTCTCTGGAATTAGATTAGCCCACTTAATCCTAGTCTTCTTCCCCTTGTTCTATTGTGTTTATCTTCTGTTTATGGTTTAGGTTATTGAAGAATTGGATCGAATTACCAAAAAGGGGTTTTTATCTTTCTTCCTTTTTCCTTTTCCTTTTGTCTTCAGTGGAATCTGAGAATCTAAGTTTTTTTCAAAAGGCGCAAATTTTTTTATTTTGTTACCTTTTAGATCCGTAGGTTTCTATTAGTGTGGGAGTTAGAATTCTGATTAAAAATAAGGGCTTTTATTTTGTTGGGTAAGCTTTAATTAGCTGGAGTAACAATGGTGTTCTTGATTTGAAAATCTTGAACGGGTTTCAAGTTTCTACAAAGAGAAAGGCTAAAAATTTGGAGTTTAATGAATATGGAAGGTGCGTCATTCTCGTTATAGTTTTTAATGGTGGTTACTGTTGATGATGGAGATAGAGAAAGAAAAAAAGTAAGCTTTATAAGTTATCATCTCTTCCAAATTATTGCAAACACATAATTGAGGCAAAAAGTTTGGGTTTTTGGAAATCAATAAAGGGGAAACACACCACAGAAGAAAGTTTTCAAAGACAAAAAGAAATCAAGAAAGAACTCTTTTATCTTTCTGTAGAAAGTTTCCAGTGTCGGAGAATTGTGTTGTGATCTATAGAAAATGGCTGCGAAGCTTCTGCATTCATTGGCAGATGATAGTGCAGATCTGCAGAAGCAAATTGGATGTATGAATGGGATTTTTCAAATCTTTGATCGTCACCATGTTCTCACTGGCCGGCGAAAAAGCCTTACGTTAGGTAAATAATTTTTATACTAATTAATTTTTTGATAATTTAAACACTCTTTTCTACTCTCTATGGTTCGTGTCTCGTAGTCGTTGACTTGTATATGATCACATTTGTAATACTTAATTCATGTGTACTTGTCTTTATGTATGTTATTCTCTATTTTGTTCTGGCCCTGCATCTGCCAATGCAGTGATTGTTTCATTATACAGGTTTTTGTTACGGTCTCAGAGATCTTAAATTTTGGTTGTTTTTCTTCTTCCTCAGTGATGTTGATCTGCCGAATCTTTTGGCTAGATTTAGTTTCCCTTATTGTTATTTGACTTTATTAACTTTAGGCTCATGAAGCTTCCAACCAAATGTGATAAATTCAAGTTTGACTAGTAGGTTCTTGTAGATATCGTTAATCGGGTGTTCTTTCCGTTTTGGTTTCTTGTTTGAGAGTTTTGATATGATCCTCAAGCTTGTTTTATGTGTTTGTTTCAGGTAATGGAAATGCCAATAGTATCAACTTTGAAAGAGACTCTGTTGATACATTTTATCAACAAAAAGAAACTGTAAGTTGGTTCTATCGTCAAAGATCTACTATTTCATTCATATCGAAGTTTTCTGTAAGATCCTAAGTCTTTTGCATTTCAGTTTCAGGACTCAAACATTGGTGGAAATGTGAAAGAGAAGCAAAGAGTTTCAACAGAATCATCGAGGGTTTCTTTTTCATCTTCGTGTTCGTCCTCCCTATCGTCTTCTGAGTTCAATAGAGGAGTTCAACCTGAAGCTTCTGCTTATGATCGAGTCAATTTTCCTGAGTCTCCTTCAAGTGATCCTGAGATGACTGAAGGGAATGGATTTTCACATCTGGGACTTGATCTCAGAGATGTTGTGAGAGACTCAATGTACAGAGAAGCCAGAGGGGTTTTGGTGAAGAGTCCAATGACAAGAGAGGAAGTAGTTAGACGCAGCAGACGAGAGGATTCTCCAAGACCTTATGGTTTGAAGCCATCCACTCCTGTTGATCTCAATGAGTCCTTCAGAGTTCTAGCCAAACTTAGAGAAACATCTCAACATTATAACGAGGTTGGCACAAAAGATGCACCTCGTTACTCAGTTGATTCTCATGATACGCTGAAATCAAGACAGAAGCTGAAAGAGTTGCCTAGGCTTTCTCTGGATGGTAGAGAACGAGTGATGCGAAACTCCAGTGTTGATCCCAAGTCAAGTAAGCTTTCTGAAAGTTTCAGTGGAAGCTGTTCAAGTAGCAGCAAGAAACGGCCTCCAAGTGTTGTTGCAAAGCTCATGGGATTGGAAACATTGCCAGGTTCTCCATTGGGTAGAGACATTAATCAGTTTGGTTTGAACAAAACCAACGACTTCGATCAAAACGAAGATCCATTCTCAAGATCATTGAGGGAGAAAAATCTAAACCGTGCAATCCGTTTTTCTCCTAGCTCACCAAGAAGCTTGGGGAAGGACCCGGCTTCTCCAAGATGGAGAAACTCTGATTTTGTTATGAAACCTCTATCAAGTTCAAGATTCCCTATTGAACCAGCTCCATGGAAGCAAACTGATAGAAACCGAGTTTTGCAAAAGCAAGCTGGCATGCCTGTGAAAGCAAAACCGTCTGAGGCACCTAATTTTTCTCCTACTGTGTACAGTGAAATGGAGAAGAGACTGAATGATCTTGAGTTCAAACATTCCGGAAAAGATCTTCGAGCTCTTAAACAAATATTAGAGGCTATGCAGTCAAAGGGGTTCCTTGATACTGAGAAACAACCACAATCCTCCTCAAGCTTTGCAGCTCAAAGAGATTTTGAAAGAGCAAGTTCTGCAACTTCAAACCATGCGATGCCATCAAGAACGAGAGTCCAGTCTTCTTCATCTTCATCTAACCAGGTATATCAATCCCCAATTGTGATTATGAAACCTGCCAAACTTGTTGAGAAGGCTGGTATTCCTGCGTCATCCCTTATTCCAATTCACAGCCTATCTGGCCTTAATAAGATCCGTAGAGAAAAACCTGATGATAAAGAAACTTCAACAAGTAGTAAACGGGTGACAAAAGATCGTAGTCCTGGAAACCGAAGAGCTGAATCATGTACCAGCTCTGTTGATAAGAAATCTGACAGCAGAAATGCAAGGTCTTCTTCAAAAAAGTCTCAGCAGGTTTCCAAAGAAAGTACTTCAAAGAGTTCAGGATCTGTAAGTCCAAGATTACTGCAGAAGAAGCTTGAGTATGACAAACGTTCACGGCCACCAACTCCTCCTTCTGATTCTAGCAAATCAAGGAAACCGTTAAACCGACAACCTGTGGAATCTACTTCTCCTGGTGGTAAACGTAGACCCAAGACTCAGAAGAGTTTGCAACAAAATGATGACCAACTTAGTCAAGCGAGCAATGAATCTAGGACTTCAAGTCATGACATGTGTACTCAATCCGAAACAGAAGCCGCTACTGGTGTAGAACAAGCTACTGAAGCCGATGGTGGTAAAAGTCCATCAGTAATCGAGGCAGCCAAAGCTGTAGTCTCTAACTTAATGCAGAATGTGAGTTCTGATTCTCATTGGTATTTCTAAGTGTTTGGTGTGAAACTTTTCGAATCATTCTCACAAGTTTTGTTGTGTGTTTCAGAAATCCAGTCCAAGGTTTAGTGAAGATGGATCGTCAGCTAACCTTTCACTAGTTGCATTGGAACATCCAAGTCCTATTTCTGTTCTTGATACCTCAATCTACAGAGAGGTGGAACCATCTCCCGTGAAGACACAAGGTAACAAACGGATTCCATCTCTAGTGTCCTCATGGTCATCAACATCTGAGAATATTGGCATGGATAAGAATTTGCAAACATCAAAGTCACTTTAATATTCTATGACTAGGGGTTAACTCATACATCTGTCTGTAGCTTGTTTAGTTTGGGAAAGTTTCTCTTTGACAATCTTTTTTCAATGTAAGGATTGGATGTTCTGTTTCCTTCCATTTTTGACTCAGAACTGATCATGTGATAGGTAATGTTGCCCATGACTCTGGTGATGAACATTGTGAGGACCAGTGGAATCCAGCTTACAGTTTCTCAGAAACCACATCAAGCTTTTCGCCAGAGATAAACCGCAAGAAGCTTCAGAATGTTGAGCACTTGGTTCAAAAGCTCAGACGATTGAACTCTAGCCATGATGAAGCCAACCAAGATTATATTGCATCGCTCTGTGAGAATGCAGATCCTAGCACCGATCATAGATACATCTCTGAGATTCTATTAGCTTCGGGTCTTCTCCTTAGAGACCTAGGCTCAGGATTAACAACGTTTCAACTACACCCTTCAGGCCACCCAATCAATCCCGAGCTGTTCTTTGTTCTTGAGCAGACAAAGGGAAGTAGCACTATGCATCTGTTACACAAAGAAGAAAGCAAGGTTCTGAAAAATGAGAAGCTCAACCGCAAACTTGTGTTTGACACCGTTAATGAGATTCTGGTGGAGAAACTAGCTTCAGTTGAAGCCACGACGAATCCATTGACGAAGTCATCTGCTAAGATGGCTAAAAAAGCAATGAGTGCGCAACAGCTATTGAAAGAACTATGTTTAACGATAGAAACATTGCAAAAGCAAGCCTCAAAGAGATCAGAAAACTTTCTACTGGAAGAAGAAGACGACTTCCTGAAAAGTATACTTGCTGAAGATGTGATGATTCGATCTGGGAACTGGGCAGACTTCAATGGAGAAATCTCAGGATTGGTGCTGGATGTGGAGAGGCTTCTTTTCAAGGATCTGGTTAATGAAATCATTCATGCAGAGATTAGCCGTCTGCAAGCAAAGTCAGGAAGGCGAAGAACGCTTTTTGCAGAGCCGTAGCCAAGTCTGTTGAAGAAGACTAAATATATACACAAGTGGTTTCTCTAACACTTTAACTGTGTTTAATGCTTCACTCTGGTATTTTTTTTTTTTGTCTTGTTGATTCTTATGCTAGTTTTTGGTTCTTCTGTATTATACAGCAGGATATTAATGATATGGTGTGCTGTGTAATTACTGAAGTTCTTGTGATTACCTGGAAAAAAAAAACTGTAAATCGATATAGCGTAAGAGGATTCTTTTAAAAGAAGAAAGAGAACTAACGGCAAGTTCTCTGTATTTATTATCTGAGAAACTTGTTGTATTTCAGTAATGTATTTAACCAACCACCAAACCAGCTCCAAGATGATATGTTGGAGACATTACATTTATTCAAAGACAGACAGAACACAGGAAGCAAGACATACGTTATATCCTGGTTTTGTGAAACAAAGCAGGAAGTTTGAAAAAGAACAACAGCAGACGAGGGACGACAATGAAACTAGCACATAAGAAGCATTTGGCACCTGTAATGTTTTACCATAAGATATTCTCCGCCTTGTGGATGAAAACATCAACGATGTAGAACCAAAACCTGCTCCAAGGAGAATCAAAAGAGAGAGATGCAAATATTCCAACAAGTATTGTCACATAAGCTGCAGCAAAACTCCAGTAGAAAGATACCATGTCGATTGTGGATTCATCAGCTTCCACTCCATTATCTGTTTCTAAAATGTTACTGTTCTCGCAGCTTAGGTTGGTAGGTTTCCCACATAGAAGAGGATTACCTAAGTAGCTTTGTGCCTCGAAGGTGTTAAACTGTCTTCCCCCTGGAATGATTCCTGATAAGTTGTTGTATGAGAGATTGAACACAGCGAGGCTGCTTAGATCTGTTAGCTGTGGCGGGATTGGACCTTGTAATCTGTTGAAAGAAAGATCAAGGCTTTCCACATTCTTCAGACCTGAAAAGCTTTCTGGTATGGCTCCTGATAACTTGTTGTGAGAAAGATTGAGAGCTTGTACTTTCAAAAGACCTCCAAGCTCAACTGGAAGTTGCCCAATCCAACTTGGAATAACACCCGTGAGATTGTTGTTCGAGATGTCAAGCATATACAAGTTTTCCAAGCTCTGCAAACCTTGTCCAATCTTTCCTGTAAACTGATTGTTATCCATAGACAGCCCAACTATTCTAGTTAAGTTGGTTGATTCTAGGAAAATCTCTCCACTTAGACTGTTATGTGACATCTTCAACATAATCAATGAATAACAACCCTTTACAAGACTTCTCGGTAGCTTCCCGTGGAAATTGTTGTGAGATATATCCATATATACAATTCTCTTCATGTTACCCAGAGAAGATGGCAGCTTCCCTTGAAACCCATTATTTGCTAGATTCATATAGCGTAAATGAGGAAGTATCCACCCAATGTTCTCAGGAAAGAGTTGATCAAATTCATTAACTGACACATCCAGGCAATGCAGGTTATGATCAGAGTCCGGTAGCTGAAAGCTTCTAAAGTAATTAGTTCGTAGAAGCAAAACCTCCAGTTCTGTATTGTTCTCTAATAGCCAGTATGGAAACTTTCCATAAATGTTATTGTCAGAGAGATCAACAAGACGTAATTCCTTCTGGTATATGAGAAAATGAGGAACCTTCCCCAAATTGCAAGTTTCTAGAGAAATAACACTCAACTGAAATTTTGGTTTCCAAGACATTTCCGACTCTAGATAAAGAGAGTTGGAAGTTGAGCCAAGTTTCAAGACCTTAAGCTTTGAGAGGTTGGTTAGCGAACCAAGTGAGAAGACGCCTTCGAAGTTGTTATCAAACAACGATAAGTACTCAAGAGATTCAAGGTTGCCGAGAGCATCTGGTAGCCTCCCAGTCAAATTGTTGGATGAGAGATCAAGAACTCGGAGTCCAGTCAAACTAGTTATGCATAACGGAAACTGACCTGTAAGTTTGTTTTTACTGAGATCGAGCTCTTCAATATTCTTCAATTTGCAAACCTCTACGGTAATCAAATGCAAAAAATTTAGTCTCTTAATTAAACGTGAATCAACCACAACTCATTATCCAAACTTTTAAATATTTGAGCAAACTTGCCTTGCAATTCAATTGAGCCAGAAAATTGATTGTCGCTTAGATCCAGAGCTTTTAGGTTCCTCAGGGCAGTAAACTCTGCCACAAGACAAAACCACACAAAGCTTATCAACTTTTAAAAATTTAAGCAAACTTGCCTTGCAATTCGATTGAGCCAGAAAATTTAATGCCACTTAGATTGAGAGCTTTCAGCTTTCTCAGTGCAGTTAACTCTGGCGCAAGACAAAACACACAAAGCTGAACAACTTTTAAATATTTGAGCAAACTTGCCTTGCAATTCAATTGAGCCAGAAAATTGATTGTCGCTTAGATCCAGAGCTTTTAGGTTCCTCAAGGCAGTAAACTCTACCACAAGACAAAACCACACAAAGCTTATCAACTTTTAAATATTTGAGCAAACTTGCCTTGCAATTCGATTGAGCCAGAAAATTTAATGCCACTTAGATTGAGAGCTTTTAGCTTTCTCAGTGCAGTTAACTCTGGCGCAAGACAAAACCACACAAAGCTGAACAACGTTAAATACAAACAAGATGATCTCAAGGATGATATATAAACCAATTGAACAATGTTGTTTGCAGCCCTAGATCAATTAATTTTCCACCCTACAAAAGAGAGCAAGTATTTATGGATACCTCGTATTGGCATGGAGCCGTCAAATATGTTTCCACTTAGGTCTAGCACTTCCAAGTTTTTCAAATCTTTGAGTTCTGAAATGGAGGTCAACGAATTTATGACACAAAAAAGTTATAACAATAACAATATCGAGCTCTTCCATATTCTTCAATTCGCAAACCTCTACGGTAATCAAATGCAAAAAATTTAGTCTCTTAATTAAACGTGAATCAACCACAACTCATTATCCAAACTTTTAAGTATTTCAGCAAACTTGCCTTGCAATTCAATTGAGCCAGAAAATTGATTGTCGCTTAGATCCAGAGCTTTTAGGTTCCTCAGGGCAGTAAACTCTGCCACAAGACAAAACCACACAAAGCTTATCAACTTTTAAAAATTTAAGCAAACTTGCCTTGCAATTCGATTGAGCCAGAAAATTTAATGCCACTTAGATTGAGAGCTTTCAGCTTACTCCAGTGCAGTTAACTCTGGCGCAAGACAAAACCACACAAAGCTGAACAACGTTAAATACAAACAAGATGATCTCAAGGATGATATATAAACCAATTGAACAATGTTGTTTGCAGCCCTAGATCAATTAATTTTCCACCCTACAAAAGAGAGCAAGTATTTATGGACAACTACCTCGTATTGGCATGGAGCCGTCAAAACTGTTTCCACTTAGGTCTAGCACTTCCAAGTTTTTCAAATCTTTGAGTTCTGAAATGGAGGTCAACGAATTTATGACGATAATTTTAAATTGCATCAATCTATCTAAAGATATACCATAAAGAATAGGCCTACTATAGTATTGACTTAGATAAGAATAGAGAAATATACCTTTAACATGAAGAGAGCCATCCATGAAATTCCACTTAATAAACAGAGTTGTGAGTGATGTAGCAGCATTAAGAAAAGGAAATATGCTGTTGTTGAATCTATTCCAAGAGATATCAAGGATCTCCAGTTTTCTTAATCTCCTGAGACTTTTATAACCTGCAAACAAAAATCTTGTTAACAAAATGAAAATAGCATAGCTCACTCTAATCACTTCAATATCTTCAATTATAATTTTAGTCTGCTCTACATGCAAATGAAGATATTGAGAATTGCACTGTATGGACTTTTGGAAGGAAACATGAGTGATAGTTGGATGTAATTATATGCCACATGGAATTGACTTAGATATCATCAAGTTAGTTAAGGCAGATCTATAAATTTTTGATGCAGGGAAAAATCTAAGTTACCAAAATTTCAAACGGTATCAACTTTCAAAAGATGAAACCAACGACATATAGTAAAACTCATCTAGAATTCGAACTTGGGAAAAATGTTTCCAAATAGAGACCACTAGAGGTAAAAAAATAAACACAAGGAGAAACTCTGGTATACCTTCCACATCATCAAACAAGCCACTGAATCCGGATAGGTTTAAGTGTAGACCTCGAACTTCTTCAAAGGGATGCAACAAAGAAATGTTTAGAAGAGAACTCTGTTTGAGGTACAGCTCACCAAAACTAATCTCGATCACCCGCCCGCTAGTATGATTGCACTTAAGGCCCTCCCACAGGCAGCAATTGCTATTTGTGTCATTAGTCCAAGTAGGGAGAACGTCTTGGGATCGCTCTTCTTGAGCCACTGTGAGCAGGTATTTCTTGAGCTCCAACAAAGCTTCCTTTTCTTTCTGAATACAGCTTTTGTATCCATGTATCTCTCCCAACAGTAACAACAACCATATCAAGTATTGGCCCAACAACACTTTCCCTTCCATAGCAAATATGATATTACAGGCGAAATAAAAGAAACTCAAACGCAATATATGAATCTCGACGTGAATAAGAATTTCAAAATTTTCAGAAGAAACACCAAGTTCAACGAGAAATAATTGTACATCTACAAAGTCGAAGTCCTAGTCGTAGTGTGAGTGATCACTATCGTTCGTTTACTTTGATTCGTTGACCTACAAGTCATGGTCTTTGTAGAAAGTGTGTGGTCAGCATCTTTTACTCCTACAAAGCTTTTATTAGTAAACAAATAAGTTGATGAACGAAATTATTAGAGCACAGGTAAAGTATGAATTGATTTTTTAAAAACTTTCTCATTCGTAATATGGTATTGACTATATGGGGGTCTACTTATAAAATATTCTCAGTGTTCGTAATTTTCCTTATTGATTATATTTTTACTATTTTCATATATATATTAAAAAGACATATTAAAAATTGATTATAACTGCATCATTTTGTATGATTAACAATTTTCAATAACTCTAAACCAATAATATTCAATTTTTTTTCTTGAACTTTACAATCTATCATCAATGACTAATAAAAACTATGTACATACAAAATCTAAAAATTATATATTTTTGAAACAAATTTTTTTCCTAGAAATAAAATCAATTAGGAACGGGGAAGGAGTAGTTAATATGTTTCTAAAAATATTTCAGTATTTTATATGTACATATTGAACAAAATTTCATTTTAAATTATTTTTAAACACCTTTTATCAGTTTTCATTGATAGAAAGGTTATAAATTTTTAATTTACAACCCAATTGAATTAACTATTAAGAAAAGTAGATAAATAAAAGAAGATATGCAATATATTTTTAATTTACATTTCAATTGAATAACAAGAGGGGCAACATTTTGCAAAAGCCGTTTAGCCTTATTTACATCTTATGCCATTCATTTCATGTGTTTAAAAAAAAATATTAAAAGCAAAAAAAGGACAAAATCGTTTAATTACCTGAGATCCAAGCCGATGAAATAAACTGATTCTCTTAATTAAACGTGAATCAACCACAAGTATTCTCAACCCAAAATACGGAATATTCGGGAGAACATGACAGCGCAAAAAGATCAGTAAAGTTGGCTGATTCTAGGGAAATCTCTCCTCTTAGATTATTATGTGACATCTTCAATATTCGCAATGAATAACAACCCATTAAGAGTTGATCAAATCTATTAACTGATACATCCAGCCAAAGCAGATTATGATCAGAGTCCGGTAGCTGAAAGCTTCTAAAAGAATTATTTCGTAGAAGCAAAACCTCCAGTTCTGTATTGTTCTCTAATAGCCAGTATGGAAACTTTCCATAAATGTTATTGTCAGAGAGATCAACAAGACGTAATTCCTTCTGGTATATGAGAAAATAAGGAAACTCCCCCAAATTGCAACCTCCGAGTGAAATAACACTCAACTGAAATTTTGGCTTGCAAGAACTTTCCGAAATAACACTCAACTGAAATTCTGGCCTCCAAGACATTTCCGACTCTAGATGAAGAGAGTTGGAAGTTGAGCCAAGTGTCAAGACCTTAAGCTTTGAGAGGTTGGTTAGCGAACCAAGTGAGAAGACGCCTTCGAAGTTGTTATCAAACAACGATAAGTACTCAAGAGATTCAAGGTTACCGAGAGCATCTGTTAGCCTCCCAGTCAAATTGTTGGATGAGAGATCAAGAACTCGCAGTCCAGTCAAAGTAGTTATTCATAAGATTTAGGAGAGTATTATCTTTGAAGTCATTAAGATAGCTAATGGAAAGCCCCATAACCCGCCCCATAATAGTACGACTGCACTTAACTCCGTTCCACTGGCAGCAATCGCTCTTTGTGTCATTAGTCCAAGTAGGGAGAACAGAGCCGACGCCGTAGGGAGAACAGAGCCGATGCCCCATTCTTCAGTCCTTGAGATCAAATATTTCTTGAGCTCCAACAAAGCTTCCTTTTCTTTTAGAATACAGCTTCTGCATCCCTGTATCTGCCCCAGCAGTAACATCACCCATATCAAGTATTGTCCTAAAGACACCTTCCCTTCCATACAAATATGATATAAAAACTTAAATAAAAGAAACTCAAACGCAATATGTTACTGTGAGTTCAATGCTAATATATTCACGTTTATAAGAATTTCAATTTTTTCAGAAGAAAACACCAAGTTGAGCGATAAATAGTTTGTCCATTTACAAAGTGGAAGTCCTATTCGTAGTTTGAGTGATCACTATCGTTCGTTTACTTTTTGAGTCGTATCGTATGGTAAGATTCTTGACCTACAAGTCAAGGTCTTTGTAGAAAATGTGTGGTCAGCATCTTTTACTAGAGCACAGGTCCGGCTGTGACAAGATTCCGTGATCTCAGTTTGCAGAACTCGAATCCGAGAACCAATTCTGTATATTCCACCAATAGATAAGCCAAGGAGCATAGTGAGCAACACGAACCCCCATTGATCTCTTTTTGGTTGAAACATTCAAAGGTAAGTTCTTCCACCAATAGTTAACCACCGGAGCAACTAATGTAACTCCGGCTAACCGGTGAAGTATGTACTTAATGTCCAAAACCAAGCTTTTCGGTGTACGATTTGGACCCGGATCACACTCTCCATAACCCGGTTTGTCAATAGAAACCATATACACGCTTAGTTCCTCCACTAATCCTATAAAATGAAATTAATCAAGAATTTGATATATATTCTATGTATCTACAACTATTGATTACATGAACGAAGACTATTTGCGAGATTCCACTAGCCATTTTACAATGATAGGAGAAATAGTGAGCGACGAAAAGAGAATGTAATGTATTGGAAAGGAATATTTTGGCAAAAAGTTTAATACAACTAACTGCTTTAGTCATCTCCCAGATTTGCTGTGGCCACTAAAGTCTGTTAGACCACACTTGGTTGTGCACAAGCTATGAGATACGACTTGTTCACTTGTTTAAACTTTCAACTCAATATAAAGCGAAACAAAGATTCTAAGATGGGATTTAAAAACAAGAAATAAGCTCCAACAAATGGTGGGATTTAAAATTCATGAAAACTCGAGGAGCGCGTTTGTGGCCCGAAGATAATAAGGATTAAATCCCAAACCCAAGGATGGAGGCCCAAGAAACTATGATAGATGTCAAAGATCATCCATGGGAGATAAAAAAAAATTTAAGTGCTATCAGTATGGGAAACTTGGGCACTTTAAAAAAGATTGTCGAGTCAAACTAAAAGAAACAAATATGGTAGAATCAAAAGATCATACTGAAGACGAAGAATGGGAGAAATGTTTCACGGTGGAAGCTGCATCCTTAGGTAAATCCAGTCCAATGAAAGTAGAAAATAATTGGATTGTGGACTCCGGTTGTAGCCATTTTATCACGGGAGATGAGAAGTTATTTTCTAGTCTTCAGCACCATGACAAAAAAGAAGCAATCATTACCGCGGATAATTCAATCCATCACGTTGAGAAGGAAGGAACAATTTTCATCAAAGGAGATGATGGAAGCCCAATCACTCTCAAGAATGTATACCATGTTCCTAGAGTAAAGAAAAATCTTCTCTCTGTGGTAAACGTGGTGGACTCATGTAACTACTTTTTATTTGGCCCAAAAGACGCTAAATTTTTGAAAAATATTCAAGAGTTAAAGGCGGACGTAATTCACACCGGAACACGAGTTAAAGATCTTTATGTTTTATCTGCTTCAAACACTTATGTGGAGAAGATGAGTACAAATGACAATACCTTTATATGGCATGCTAGACTTGGTCATATAAATATGAGTAAGCTTAAGGTCATGGTGAATAAAGACTTAGTTAACGGGCTTCCAAAGTTGAAGATTCAAGATGAAAGAAGACTTTGTGAAGGATGCCAATATGGAAAGTCACATAGACTTCCATTTTCTACTCCACCTCACGATGCAACGCTCCGTTGGAGAGGGTCCATAGTGATTTAATGAATCCGACAAGAACACCCTCGTATTCCGGGTTTCGCTACATGTTGTTGTTCGTTGATGACTTCTCATCGATGAATTAACTCTTCAAGTACCACTTGAGAATAGAAGTCATGAAAATGAGATACAAGTTGAAAGGGGGAGCAATAACCAAGAGCAAGAAGAGGAGCAAGTTCATGGTTCCATTGCAAGTCAACAACCTAAAAGAAATATTATTAGGCCGGCTCGATTTAGAGATGAAGAGTTTGTCACCACCTTCTCATGCTTCTTTGCAGCCCCTTTAGATGAGGATGAGCCAACTTCATATGAAGAAGCTTTGGAGGTTCGAAGCGAGGACAACGTTGTAGACATCTTCATCAAGGCATTACCGAAAGGTCAGTTCGAGGTACTTCATTCGAAGCTCGGATGGTTGACAAAATCAAGTTTAAGGAGGAGTATTGAATTAAACTTGATTTTTGGTTAAGCTTAATTATGGGTTCATAATCCAATTATCGATTATTTGACCAAACCCAAAATTAAGGCCAAGTTCTAGAATTTCTCTAGAAACATCTTAAAGATCATCATCTCTTTTAAGTGTTCTAGAAAATTTTATTAGATAAAATATGTAGAGATTATTGTGGAATAATCTAGATAATTGTAACATAAAAAATCTAGATATTATGTTAGAGAGTTCTAGAGATTAGAAGAAGATTTGTAAGATATTTTGTAATTTTGGAGCCTCTAAATAGCTCTCTCTTCTCCTATTTGTAATAAACTTGAAGAAGTGAAATAAAAAACAAGATTAAAGAAAGAGTGTTCTTCATAAGTTCTCTAAATCTCTCTAAAAATCTTTTAAGTGTTCTCTAATTGTTCTTCCAAATTTTCTATCATACTTGGAGAGTTTCTCATCTTGATTTTTTTGATTTTCTCGGAGTATTACGGTTTTGGGGTAGTGCTAAACACTATTGGTGTTTTCTTTACAAGAGCAAGTATTTCTTGAGCTCCAACAAAGATTCATTTTCTTTCTCAACACAGCTTCTATATCCATGTATCTGTCCCAACAGTAACATCACCCATATCAAGAATTGGCTCAACAACACCTTCCCTTCCATACCAAATATGATAAAATAAAAAAGGCAAAATAAAAGAGACTCAATTGCAATATGTGACTATGTGAAATCAATGCAAATATCTCCACGTTTATAAGAATTTCAAGATCTTCCGGTGGAAAACACAGATTAAACAAGAAATATTTGCAGATTTACAAATTCGAAGTCTTAGTCGTACTGTGAGTGATCACTATCGTTCGTTTAATTTGAGTCGTATGACAATTATTCATTTGGCCTACAAAGTCAAGGTCTTTGTGGAAAATTCGTTTGGTCTATAAAGGTTTGCTTACGCATTAAATGTATAAAATTTAAAACCTTTGAATTCTGTTAAACATGTGAACAACTAGACTTGACGAAAAGCCTACGGCATTGCCAATGTGGCTTTCTTGGACTTAGAACTAGCATTATTTTCGCCAAAATCGAAACGCCTTCGTTCAATCGTGTCATCTACGTACTCGTTATTAGCAAACAATTAAACAACGCAAAAGAAAGATAAAAGAAAATGCAAAACCCCGACTTCTGTAATGATTCTAAAAACTTTTCCAACTAGCCAGCGAATCATTTTATTGATTATATATATTACAAGAATTTTTATATTCTTTTAGTAAGGTATGCTCGTTGAATTTCTGTTAATTTATTTATTTAAATCATAAGCTAAACGTATGCATGTTTCTTTGCGTCACCCACCACGACTGGCTTGTCTGAATTAATTGAGCCAATAACTAACTTTCAGTTAGAAAAATCATTACGTTTTAACAAAATATCTAACCTTATTAAACTCCGCAAAAGAAAATTAAGAAATGACCTGAATTGCGGATGTGGCTTAATATGCCACGTAGAACGTTACCGCGAACGCCAAAACGCCGCCGTTATACGGACCACCATTTTGTTTTCGTCTCAGCAGCAAAGCCCTTAAATCCTCATGAAACAGCGGCTACCGTGGTCGCGGTCCATCAATCAGAGTTGGAAACAGCAATTGGGTTAACCCCAACCTTGGATCAAGGTTGGGAGCATAGATTGATTCGTACCGAACCTTCGATTGAAACAACAAACTTCTGTCAAAAAGTTTATTCCCGCGAGACAGACGCAGAATGAGATTTCGATGGTAAGAGAGCAAACGACATTACATACATTCGGGATCAAAATGAAATTTTTTTAATAATACACCACCATTTTTGTGGGATTTAATCTCTCTTTTTTTTTTGTGTGGGTATATGAGTCTGAGAGTCACTAGAGGATTTTGTTTGCAATTTTGGCAAAAGCAGAGGATTTTTTGCACTAAACAAAAATAATACTATTATTTATTATTCAGGAAAAAAAATCCCAATACGAATTAATTACTGAAATTTATTTGGAAAAACATAAAAATTAAGAAGCAACCTCAAAAAAGTCTTCTCAACGAAAACCGTGGAATATTCGGGAGAATATGAATTGAAGAAGAATGATTGATTCGTCCGAGAACGGTAAGCCATTGGCAGGTCTATGAACTTAGACTGATATAAATAGATCACAAAAGACCTTTTTAGTAAACGGACAAGAACCAATAAGGTCGGATAAGAGACAAATAAAGAGAATCAAACAAGCAATCCGATTGATCTAGGAGATTGCCATGATTCTCACAAGTAAGTAAAGCTTTTCAATTTCAACGTATTAATTTTATTTTCTGGGTTTATATGCATTAAATCTTTCTGAGTTTCTCATTGTTCTACTTTTCTCCATCTGGGTATTACTTAAATTGATTGCTTTCTATTGCATTAGCTTGTAGTTTTGGTGAAATTGATTGCTTTCTATTGCATTAGCTTGTGGTTTTGCTTAAATTTGTCTAATTTATTGTTTCCTCGTTAAACCTCTTTGGTCTTATGGACTTTGCGAAACATTATCAGTACCCTTTGTCTTTTTTGTTCATCCACTAAAATGAATAGCAAAATAGGTTGACAAGTAAGAAAGAATCTGGATTTGTTTACTTCTTTTTTTTACTATAAACTAAACAAAAGAGGTTTTGATCTTCAGAGACTAAGCTGGATTTGTTTCTTGTTTCGTTAGAAGCTAAGAAAAAAGTTTAGGTCTTCAGAGGCTAAAAGCCTATTTCTTATTCTATTGAATTGGTTTTGTTTCCTATCCCACTACAAGTTAAAAAGTTTGGGTCTTGGATCTGTTTTTAGGCTTTGTAAAAACGGAAACTTGTAGGAAAATAAAGTTTAATACAAAGTGTTTATTGTTTATCTTATAGAATGCTTTCCCTTGATATGGCTATCTCTACTTACTGTGTGTGCTGGAAGGACATTGTACCCACTCCCTGGTCAAGGACCCAAAGGCGTTAAGCTGCCACTTCAGACTTCACGTCCTTACAACATCGCACACAGAGGTTCCAATGGAGAGATCCCAGAAGAAACTGCAGCTGCATACTTGGTATATACCATTGATCTTTCTTGATCAACCTCCTCCTGTTTATTTGAAGTTGATCTTTTTCCCTTCAACATTTCCTAAAGCAATTATCTTTTGTGTTGAAAGAGAGCAATTGAAGAGGGTACAGACTTCATAGAAACAGATATCTTATCATCCAAAGATGGTGTGCTTATATGTTTCCATGATTGTATTCTCGACGACACAATCGATGTTGCGAGCCACAAGGGGTTTGCTGATCGTAAAAGGACATATGAGGTGCAAGGAGTCAATGTCACTGGCTTTTTCACTTGTACGTTACCACAATTCTCCTTCTGTTTCTTAGTTCTGAGTTTATGCATGCTGATGGATTCGGGTCTCAGCATTATTTGTTTTTTCTTGGCATTTAGAGTCTTTTCATTTGCTCAAACGATCTTGTGCACATAATCTCATCCAAGAAAGCTTCAAGTTGGTTTATTTGAATATGAATGATTTCACTAACTAATGGTTCGTCTTTCATTGTTTACAGTTGATTTTACTCTCTCAGAACTAAAGAAACTACGTATAAATCAGCGATATAAATTCCGGGACCAGCAATACAACGGTTAGCTCACCTTTCTTTCCTGGATATAGCTTTTGGAAGATATAAAGGAAGAATTGCATAGTACAGTAAATACTTAACCATGCCCATATCTTGTTTGTATTTCAGGTAAGTACCCTATCATTACATTTGAAGAGTTCATTACCATTGCTCGTGATGCTCCAAGAGTTGTCGGGATATATCCTGAGATCAAAAATCCAGTATTAATGAACCAACATGTGAGTCACAATCGTACAAGCTTGACTTCTACCATTAGGTTCACTTTGCAGAAAATGATTACCTTTTGGCTTTTAAGTGAAACCTTTACCTTTTGCTTCTATTACTGTTATATATTTGCAGGTCAAGTGGCCTGGTGGTAAGAAATTTGAGGATAAAGTTGTGGAGACACTTAAGAAGTATGGATATGGAGGCTCATATTTGTCCAAGAAGTGGTTGAGGAAACCATTGTTTATTCAGTCATTTGCTCCAACTTCACTTGTGTACATATCAAATTTGATAGACTCACCGAAAATATTTCTAATAGATGACGTTACAATACCAACTCAAGACACAAACCAGGTGAGAATGCTCTGCTCGTTTTATTGTTTTTCTCTTTAAAGTTCTTTTGCTTCGATTAAAAGTGATCATTCGATCTTTCTTGCAAATGTAAGCAGACATACGCAGAGATCACATCAGATGAGTATTTTAGCTACATTAAGCAATATGTTGTGGGGATTGGACCATGGAAGGATACAATTGTTCCAGTAATGAACAACTATATGCAGCCCCCCACAGATTTGGTCAAAAGAGCTCACACACATAATCTACAGGTAGGATTCAAGATTCGTCCCGAAACTGAGAGTCAATCAAACACGTTAATAACTTCTTGGCCATGTTCTTTGTGATACAAACTCAGGTGCATCCATACACGTACAGGAATGAACATGAATACTTACACTTTAACTTTAGCGAAGACCCATATAACGAGTACGACTACTGGATCAATGAGATTGGAGTTGATGGACTCTTCACTGATTTCACAGGCAGCCTCCATAACTTTCAAGAATGGACATCTCCTTTATCTGAAACCTTCAAGTCTCCACGAAAGCTCTTGGGTCAAATTGCCTCATTGGTCCTTCCTTACGCAAAGGCTTGAAGTACCATATTAACTCCTATCAGTAAACCTATTTTTTACCATTAATTGTGTAAACTAAAGTTGTAATCATCATTCTTATCAAGAACACAGTTGTTAAGAAACAGAGGAGTCCTAAAGATCAAATCAAAGAAAAAAGAAAAAAGACGCAACTTTATCAAATTGTAATTGTTTACTTCACAAGATTAAACAAGAAAAAGTTAAAACAACTTTGTAAATCTTGGAACAGACTTCTATAAATACCAAGAAGGAAACAATTTCTCTATCAAACTGAAAGATAGTATAAAAATCAATCTCCGTCCTCTCAAAAGATCTTTCATTTAGACACAGAAGGTTGTGCAGCAAGGGAAGCAGGATAACCATTTGGGGTTGCCATTATTTGCACGATCAGCTTCTGCTTTAGGAGCTACTGATTTAGGAGCTTCCTCTTTCTTCAATCCTTCATCTCTTTCAGCCTCGCTCGAAATCTTCGGTGTCTCTGGCTGTGATGGCTTACTCTGCTTCTTTTGAGGTGTGGAACCTTGTAATCCGCCTTTATCCGCATTCCCCAATCTACGCAATAAACAACAACCAAAAAGTGAGAACAGAAAACACATTTCCATTTGTAGAAATGAAAAAGTTTCTGCTTTTTCTTACATTGGAAAAGCGAAAGACTTGACGCTTAAGTCTTCGGAGCGACGAGAAACAGAGCGATCTAGTTTATTGGTTTTGTTGTTGTTGTTGTTGTTGTTTTTGTTAGCAGCTTCATTAGCCATGATAACCTCTCTTATACTTGCTGCAGCTTTTTGTTCTTCTTTACTTGCACGATAAGCTTTGTCTGTTTCAGCTGCTTTCTTGCCTATATCCAACGGAGTTTTGTCCTCCGCCACCACTCCTACGCCTCCTCCTTGGTTCGTGTTGTGGATTGGTGATGGTAAAGGAGAATGCAAAGAAGGAGTAATTGGTGAAGGAGGCTGAGGAAACGTGAGCTCGCCGGATTTGAAGTATTCTCCTCCGTTGAAGCTATTGTTTCCCATATGTATGCTGAAGAGAGATTCATTGGAGAGAGTGCTCCATTCAACTGGAGCTGTAGATGTTGTTCTTGCAAACACATGTGAAGGGATTCTGTAAGGAGGTGTGTTAGGGTTTGACGTCGTTGTGGTTGTATTGTCTGTGGATCTTTCCATGATTTGTGTCGGAGGAGATTGTTCTGCATTGTTGTTGTTGTTTAGATTCTGATCAGGTTTTGGTTCAGCTTTTATGGAAGAACAAGAAAGTCTTATGATTGGATCTTCTGGTTCTTGCTTAGAGGTTACGTTTGTAGAGTTTTGGTTCGTGGGGTTTAGAAAGTTTTGTTCTTGTGATGATTCCATGACTTCAAAATGAAAGAATCTGTTTTTTTGGTTTTAACTACTTCTTGCCAATATTCTCAATCTGCAATGTAACAACGAACGAAATTTTTTTTAAGATTTTGATCACATCAATGGTATCTTTGAAGAAATTTAATTAAACTAACCTGACGTTTCAAAGGAAGACGATGAAGACGAAGAACAGAAACAAGAAGAGGTTAATTTTAGAAATTTTCAAAGACAAGTTTGGAAGATAGAGAAGATAGAGAGACAGAGGCAGAGAATGTTTTTTTGGGGGGTTTTGGAATCAGGGGATTGAGAGTTTAAAGGACATGCACGCGTCTAGCAGTTTTTTTTTTTCTTACTGAAAATAATAATTAGTGCCCAATTTTAATCAAACTATTTTCGCCATTGCTAAGTAAAGATAAAAGAGATTGATCCTATTAATCCGTTTTCGGTTACGACTAAATTCGATTGGTTTGTTAGCATTAACATTGTGGTTTAGTTATACCGGGTCTAAAATAAAAAACTCTGCGGCAGATCAGCGAGCGAATCTAAATCAACGGTCAATATTATGTCAAATTAATCAACGGACAGGATAAGCAAACTCTTACCATAAGCCTCTCGTACATTGTTTCAGGGTTTTTTTCACTTGGCGAGAATTGAAAGACGCTTCCAGAGAGATCATATCCGTTAAACCCTAGAGAGAGAGACTTGGTACCATCTCGTCGATTTTTCTTTTTCTCTCTGTTTAAATGTTCAATTTACTCTATTTTTGGTGGTCGAATTGATATTCTGATGTTTCATTAGCTGATCCAAAATTAGACTGTTCTCTGTTTGTTGATTCTCTGCTCATTCTTTGTTTATGATTCTCTTCTGCAACTTTAGGAACTTGATTTCGAATTTATATGTGTGTATTGATGTTTCATTTCATGGTTTGGCTGTTAAGTGATTCAGACATATGGGTTTAGTGAGTTGACCTTGTAAGCTTTGATTCAAATTTTATCTCCATTTAAGCTGATAATTATAGAATTTTTTAGAACAGATCATGAAGTTTTCGTTTTTTTTTTGTGTTGTGCATGATTTAGTTTATGAAAGAATGTATTTTTCTTGCTTCTATTGACGATTGAATTGATGGGTCTTATGCTTGCATATTCATCATTTTCATCTTTTGATTATACGTTTCTGAAATCACTATCTATATTTTGGTATGTCCTTAATTTTCCTAACCACTAAGTGAATACTCTTTCGTTTGCTTCTAGAATACGAATATACACAACATGGCTTTCTTAACTAAAGTTGGAAGGATATTTAGGCAGACTAGCACCCATGTCACTGCCTCTAGCTCAATGCTACAGAGCATCCGTTGCATGTCTTCGTCGAAAATCTTTGTTGGAGGTGACTATAACTCTATTTGGGCTGTCTTAGTTTTTTTTTCTGTTTCTCTCCGCTTGATTATCTCAAAATTGTCTATGTTGCTTCAGGTATCTCCTACAGCACTGATGAGTTTGGCTTAAAAGAAGCTTTTAGCAAATATGGAGAAGTTATTGATGGTAGCTAGCTATATCCCTTTTAGTTATTGCAAAACTCTATAATTTTTTCTTAATAATATTAGTGGATTTGACTGATTTATGTCAATTGTAGCGAAAATTATTGTGGACCGTGAAACTGGCAGATCGAGGGGATTTGCTTTCGTAACATTTACTTCAAGCGAGGATGCTAGTAATGCTATGCAATTGGATGGACAGGTACCACACAAACGTTCCAGCTTCTTTTGATACAAATAAAGTCTTTTTTTTTTGTCATTTCTTTTTCTTCTCTGGCTCAATGTCTTGTTCTGGATGTTGGACCTTTTTTCAAAATCGATTGTGCCATGATGATGCATGTTTCTAGAACACTTGAGGTTTTTGAGCTTTTCAAATGTTAGCAACATAGGTAGGGTGGGTGTCATCATCTAGCTTGAAATACTATTCATCCTTAGTTACACTTGCTCTTTCTTAATGAAGGGCTGAAATGTGGAGCAATATATTATTGTGTTTGTGGATTGTATACCTCTTATAAAATGAAAGCTTTGTTTCAGACTGTGTCTAGATGAATCAGAAAATGCTGAAATTGTACCTTCTTTGCTTTGCTTGGCATTATTTTTTTTGAATACAGGACCTTCATGGTCGAAGAATCAGGGTAAATTATGCAACTGAAAGAGGAAGTGGGTTTGGAGGAAGGGGATTCGGTGGTCCTGGTGGTGGTTACGGTGCTCCAGCTGGTGGTTACGGAGGCAATACTGGTGGTTATGGAGGCAACTCTTCTTACGGTGGAAATTCTGGTGGTGGTGGTGGTTATGGAGGTAACTCTCCTTATGGTGGCAATGCCGTTGGTGGTGGTGGTTATGGAAACAACTTTGGCAGTGGTGGTGCTGGTGGCGGATATGGCATTGCAGGTGGTGTTGGTGGAAGTGACAACTTTACTCAAGGCAGCTCCGCTAATACTGGCTTTGATGATACATTTAGCAGCAACGGACCAGTGGGCAATGATACAGATCATAAGCTTCCAACAGGTTTAGGTGGAGATGAACAATTCGGTGGCAGTGACAATCAACTTGGTGATGCAGAGAATGGTCCAGATGGGTTTGATCAGACTGACGATGGCGATGTTGCCAAGAGAGCCTAATCATCTCTACAATGTTGAGCCGCCTACGTTACTGTTTTGTTTTACAGTTTCAGCCTGAACTTATGAAAGGTTCTTAATTTCTTTTTTTTTAATGTTTGAGCTGTTTATCATGTAGAAGCCTCTATTGTTGGTCTTTGTTTTCTGACATTTTAGGCGAATTAATAAAGAAACTGTAATAACTTCTGACGGAGATGTTTTTAATGTTTATTATATTGAAATACGGTATTCAATTTCTACTAGAGATTACTAACTAATTCAATGAGTTAACAAAATCTGCAAAATTGAAGACAATCCAATCTGCTATTTCTATTATCTTAGTATATGAACAAGAAGTAGAAAAGAAGAAGAAGATCAAACCAGATGTCTCCTATACATTAGTGAAAAAGTTGACAAATGATAATTAGAAAAATTACAATTTCACCGGTTAGATTTTCTGAAAACAAAAACTAATATTTTATCTGAATTAATTATTTCAATAAATCGTTGCGGTTCGCAAATTGGTATTTCGCCGCCGGTCACGGCGAATTGGCGAGAAGTGCAACGTTGCCTTCACTAAAACCTCATAAACCCTAACAAATTCTGGGAAGGTTCGAGCGATTCATTCTCTTTTCCCTGCAACGAAAATGACGAGCAAGAGCTCGGATTCGAACCATGAGCAACCTTCTCTGAATTACCGGAAGAGCGTCGAAATCAAAACCTCGGCGGATCAATTTTTCGGTAAGTGCCGAGTCTCTTCTTCGGCTCATCGTTCTCTTTGGTTTATGCGGCGGAAAAATCGTTATAGATTGATTTGTGCTCATGATTACGTTTAGACTATGAGTTTCTCAGCGAAATGTTAAGATTCCGTCAAGTGATTATGATGAGAACACTTGGATCATGCTCAGTGGAATTTTCATTTTCGCTTGTTTCTTTTTAGCATAGTCTAAGATCCAACAAATTGATGTAGTTTGGAGAGAGTTCCTCTGGGGAGGTATAGCTGGAGCTTTTGGAGAAGGAATGATGCATCCCGTTGATACTCTCAAAACTCGACTTCAGAGTCAAATTGTTATGAATGCAACTCAGGTACATTACTTGCAATGGTTTTTGGCTTCAAAATCAGATTACACCTATTTTGTGTGCTTACCTTCAATTCTCGGAGTACAGCATCTCTAATCTTGTTCAGTGTTTGATTTCAGAGACAAAAAAGCATTCCTCAAATGCTACGAACTGTCTGGGTTGGTGATGGATTAAAAGGTACATCATCCATACTCTTTACCCTCATCTTCTTCCAGCTTTCAAAAATGGCTGTATTGTGTGATTCACTTTCCTACTGTTATTGTTCTAAGCAACACACTGCCTATGCTCTACATGTTTTGTGCTGCAGACTTGGAAAGAAACTATAAATGCTCCATATTTGTTTTTTCTATTTTGCTGCTGACTTTATTTTAGGCTTTTATAGGGGCATTGCTCCTGGAATCACTGGATCTCTTGCCACTGGAGCAACCTATTTTGGTTTTATTGAGTCCACCAAGATATGGATTGAAGAGTCTCATCCCAGCTTAGCGGGGCACTGGGCACATTTTATAGCAGGAGCTATTGGTATGTTATCCAAGTTCTCCTCTCTCGCTCATGAGTCATATGTTAAGCGAAATGGTGGTATATATAGAAGGGAAACACATGTTCATGCAAGTGGAAATTGATTTAGAATGCCAAGTAGGCAGCAGGTGTTATGATTCTAACCTACGGATATGGTGGGTCTTTAAAAGATAATATCCAGGTTTTCACTAAACCACACAAGAGAAAGGTTGCAAGAAGTGCTGATTGCTTACTTGAGAACATGTAGAATTGCATTTTTTCTGACTCTTTCATGAGGCGTCATTGATTGGCCTTTTGTGGATATCATCATGAAAAATTGTGGCTGAATGTCTTTCATACACTTTATGAGGGGATTCCAAGAAAAGATTGAATTGAAAGTAAACCTAGAGTTATTGAAGTTATAAAACTTCTGATTCCTTTGTGTTCTGCTGCTTCTTTCCTTGTTTCAGGTGATACACTTGGTTCTTTCGTATATGTTCCTTGTGAAGTCATAAAGCAGCGGATGCAAATTCAAGGAACTAGTAGCTCCTGGAACTCTTTTATTTCGAGGAACAACCTCCCGGTGAAACCAAAAGGTGATATGTATGCTTACTATACTGGAATGTTCCAGGCTGGATGCTCAATATGGAAAGAGCAAGGGCCAAAAGGACTGTATGCTGGGTATGTAACTTTCCTTGAGGCCATTATGATCCAGTTGGATATATCATTATATATATTGTTTCGCCTATTTCAAGGGTTTCATGTTATTATTTTCTTTTTTTCCTTTGCCAGATATGGGTCTACACTTGCGAGGGATGTGCCTTTTGCTGGTCTTATGGTATGACTGTGTAATGTGGCACCTCAGTGAAACTGTGACCTCCATTCATCTTAGGGGTCTGTCTCCTCATGTTCGTTCTGTTTTTCCCTCTCAGGTAGTGTTTTATGAAGCATTAAAAGATCTAACCGAGCAAGGGAAGAAAAAGTTTCCACAATATGGAATCAACGGTTCTATAGAGGGTCTCGTATTGGGAGGTTTAGCTGGTGGTACGTTAGGATGAGATCACTTTAATGTAACTGTTTCAAATAGCTCATCCTTAAGGACTCATTTAATTAACATCTCTCCAGGACTAAGCGCTTACATCACAACTCCACTTGACGTTGTGAAAACAAGATTACAAGTGCAAGGCTCAACGATCAAGTATGTCTCATGTCTCAACAGATTCTTATGATCATCTAAGTAGCATGCCCAAGTAGAATCAAGAACTTGTTTTGATTAAATTTGGTAATCTCGTCGAGTTCTTTTAGGTACAAGGGATGGTTGGATGCAGTTGGGCAGATATGGAGGAAGGAAGGCCCAGAAGGGTTTTTCCGGGGAAGTGTTCCGAGAGTCATGTGGTATATTCCGGCCTCGGCACTCACCTTCATGGCCGTTGAATTCCTTAGAGATAATTTCAGAGAGAAAGGTAATAATAATAACAATGTAGTCTCAAACTTGAGCATAGAGAGGAAAACATCTTCTTCAGTACATGAAGTTAGTGAGAACTAGTGAGATTCTTGTCTTCTTTGGGATTCACAAACTTGTCCATATATGGCTAAATGGTTTTGTTACTTCTTGTATTAACAACAATCTGATCCCCTTTTAATAAGATCCTTGTCTTTAATATCTGTTGTTCTGTTTATATGAGTTAAAAATAAACGAAATAAATAAAAAGTTTTAGACTTTATATATAATCTCCAAGGCCAAAACTTGGACAGCTCGAACTGGATGCGTTTAAAAATCGATAACCATAGAGAAATAGCCTAAACCTTAAATAGCCAGGAGATGGCGTCTTCGTCTCGCTCAGAGAAACGATGCCACTACGAAGTTCTCGGTATCAGCAAAGAATCTACGCCGGACGAGATTCGATCCTCCTATCGGCGTTTAGCTCTTCTGCGTCATCCCGACAAGCTAATGAAAGCCGGTGGATTATCGGAAGCTGAAGCTACCGCCCAGTTCCAAGAGCTCGTTCACGCCTACGAAGTTCTATCCGATCCAAAGGAGCGAGCTTGGTATGATTCTCACCGATCTCGGATTCTATTCGCTGACCATGGCTCAGCTGGTGGCTCAAAATCAGGCGGAATGCCTGGTGGCTCTGTTCCGGATCTATTCGCTTTCTTCTCTGCAACTGTATATTCCGGTTATTCGGATACCGGAAAAGGATTCTACAAGGTTTATTTCGATGTGTTTAACAGTGTTTACCTCAACGAGATTAAGTTTGCGAGAATGCTAGGGTTGGGATTGGATTCTGTGAGGGAAGCTCCGATTATGGGGAATCTAGAGAGTCCATATGCTCAGGTGACTGCGTTTTATAATTATTGGTTAGGTTTTTGCACTGTTATGGATTTTTGCTGGGTGGATGAGTATGATGTGATGGCTGGACCGAATCGAAAGTCGAGAAGGGTGATGGAGGAGGTGAATAAGAAGTTGAGAAAGAATGCTAAGAAAGAGTATAATGAGACTGTGAGACGTTTGGCTGAGTTTGTGAAGAAGAGGGATAAGAGAGTTATTGATATGATGGTTAAGAAGAATGCAGAGATGGAGAAGAAGAAAAAGGAAGAGAGGGAGAGGAAGAAGAAGATGGAGAGGGAGAAAATGGAGAGAGCTATGAACTTTGAGGAGCCTGATTGGGCAAAGGCTCAGGATGAAGAGGAGGAAGGGGCAGAGTTCAATGTGTTGGAAGATAATGATGATGATGCTAAGAGGAAGAATGAGCAGCTTTATTGCATTATTTGTAGCAAGAAGTTCAAAAGTGAGAAGCAGTGGAAAAACCACGAACAGTCGAAGAAGCATAAAGAGAAAGTGGCGGAATTGAGGGAGTCATTCACTGATTATGAAGAGGAGGAAGAGATTAATGAGCCATTGGAGCCACCTGAAAGTGTAGAGCAGCTGTATGAGAAGTTTCAGGAGGGGTTAAATATGGACGATGAAGAAGAAAGTGAAGAAAAAGATGTTGAGGATGAAGCTATAGGTGATGCTGATGAAACTGATGAGGAGTATTTTGTGGCAGAGGAGGATTTGAAAGGATCTAGTGAAAGTGCGGATGAGGATGTCGATGATGAGATGAGTCTACTCAAGAAAATGGTATCTGGGAAGAAGAATAAGCGAAAGAATGTTGTGTCAAGGAAAAAAGATGAAGTTCAAGTTGAGATTGAGAGCGACACATCAGAGTTCAGCGAATTAGATAACCAGAAAAGGACAGGTAGGAATAGAAAAGGTAAGAAGGAGAGAAACAAACGTAATGGTGGAAAAGACATGACAAATGATGCCAGCAAAGTACAGCCACCTGGAGACGATGATAATACAGATGAAAATGTGAATGCAACGGACACAGCTTCTGGAGCATTTGAGGATTCTCAGAAGGTTGAGGCAGATTTAATGGAGTATAATAACAGGAAGAGCACAGGAAGGAGACGCAGAAGTAAGAAGTGTAAGGATAAGGATAACATTGGAGGGTTAACGGAAAAGACCAGGGAAGCGGATGATACTCAAGATGGAAATGGGGACATGGAAGGATCTCAGTCTGAAGCAGTTGAGGATCGAAGTGAGTATATAGATAGACCGCAGGATTACAAGAAGGCTGCCAGATCAAAGAAATCCACCAGAGGAATGAAAACCAAGGTACAATCTTTCTTCCCTTGTAGTATCACTAAACCATAGATTTGGTGTGAAATTTTTTGAAATCATATTTATCAAAATGCAGGGTACATCGAAGAGAAACAGTAGCAATGAATGCGATAGATGTGGAGAGGAGTTTGAGTCGAGGTTGGTTTGTTAGATATTTGTTCTGTCATTTCTGATTCTCCATCAGTTGACTTTGTATCATTCAAATGTTGACCCACCATTTCATCTACCATGGGCAGAACAAAACTACACAAGCATTTGGCTGATAGCGGTCATGCTACAGTGAAATCCCGGTGATTGCATGCTCATTTTAAAGCGTATCTTAGGATTATGCAGAGAAGAACCTAAGGTTGGCTGGAGAATTGTATGATTTGATTTAATTTTATACATGGAGACAATGAACAAGAGGGATAGAGAGCAAATAAGCTAAGTTTTGACATTGTTGTGACTGCTTGTATGTTTGAACAATGATTTTGCAGAGAAGATATATATCAAAGGTTGGCTGGAGAATTGCATTCTTTGATAAGTATACACAGACATAGTATTTATTATAATTAAGAATACTGGTTTCTTTTCAATTTTGAGAGTCTAATTGTCGAAAATTGAAATTTCATATCAGGTGATCATTGCTGTATAATCTTCCTGTAATAAGGGGCCCTGTAATAAGACGGTTAAGATGTTGAATGTCAATTATTGCAAACGATCAAACAGTCAGCTTTGTATTCGAATCCACAAGTTATTTCACCACGAAAAAGTAAAAAAAAAAAGAGTAACTCGTGCTTAATTTCCACACTTTGAAATATTGAATACAACGTGAACGACAAAAAACACTTCTAGTCTCACTAATAGCACATGATTTTGTCGACAACTTTCAAAAACTCTGCAAAACACCAAACGCACAACAAAATACTGCAGATGAAATTTTATCAAGAAAACAGGCTTAACGTGACTCTAACCAGTCCCTTGCATTCTGGAACATCTTCAACCATGGACTCGGCCCATCTTTCTCAACGTCCCAGCTTGTTGGGTACCACGGATATTGCCACATCAAAAAACAACGTTCAGGATGAGGCATCATCGCCAAATGTCTCCCATCAGGTGAACATATAGCCGCTATCCCCAACGGTGATCCATTGAGGTTAAATGGGTAAGCTTCAGTTATGTCGCCATCATCATCACAGTATCTCAGTGGTGCCAAATCTGAGTGAAGCATATGGTCCAACACTCCTTCATCTGGGAAATAAGCCCGTCCTTCTCCATGAGCAGCCCAAACCCCTAAAGTACTTCCCTCCATTCCTTTCAGCATTATTGATGGCGAGTCCTTTATGGTCACGCTTGTGAACCTACACTCAAATCTTCCTGATTCGTTGTGAACAAACCTCGGCTGCGATGTATCAAGTGACCCGCCAACTTGAGGACCTGGAACCCATCCTAACAGAGCCATTAACTGACATCCATTGCAGATCCCAAGACTGAACGTGTCTGGTCTTTTGTAGAACTCCTGAAATTGACTCAAGAGAGGCTCGTTGAACCTTATTGAAGCAGCCCATCCTTTAGCTGAGTCGAGGACATCCGCATAACTGAACCCTCCCACAAACACAATCCCGCGGAACTGATCAAGAGTGATAGATCCAGCTAGAAGATCAGACACTGTCACATCCCAAGGTTCAAAACCGGCAGCGTAAAATGCAGCCGACATTTCTCTGTCTCCATTGCTGCCTTCCTCTCGTATCACTGCTACTTTTGGCTTAACAGCTGAGAACATATACAGTATACAAACATTCACATCAGGAAACATACGCTTAATAGACGACTTTATAAATAAAAAAACTCAAAGAGAGCGATCTTACCCTGAGACATATAATTATTGTTGGTCCGGGAAGGAGTAAATGAGAGTTTCCAATTAGGCTCATGCCTTGACTTCAAACCTTCTTTCTCCATCTCTACACATGACGCCAATCGCTGCAACTTTTCCAACTGGAAACTGGTGTCTTCCCACATGTCTCTGAGGAATGAAGTTTTCTCACTCAAATGAGTAATGTCATCCACTTTTACCTCTATCAAAGGCGAGTTGGTCACTTTTCCAATGATCTCAGCAGTGACATCAAAACCACGGAGTTTTTCCATCACAGCGTCTAGGTTTGTCTTGCTGATCTCCATCACAAGACCAAGTTCTTCAGAAAACAAAGTCTCAAAAAGGCTAATCCCGTTCGAAGCCAAGTTGAGACTTATACCTTTGTTTCCAGCAAAAGCCATTTCCAAAGCTGCTACTACTAGTCCACCATCACTGATGTCATGTCCCGCAGATACCAAGTTTTCTGAAATGAGAGCTTGAATACCTTCGAAAACGTTTTTCAGATATGGAACATCATCAAGATCAGGACAGTCGTTTCCAATCTGACCAAAAACCTGAGCCAGTGCAGATCCACCTAACCTCCGCTTTCCCTTTGCCAAATCAACATGCAAGAGAACACCATCTTCATCTCCTAGCTTCAGATCTGGAGTCACTGTCTTTGTTATGTCTGGACAGGTAACATAGGCACTGATCACAAGATTTCCTGGAGCTTTGACAACTTCACCATCAGCATGAGCTGCCATTGAAAGACTGTCTTTTCCACCATCAATTGCGATGCCAAGTTCGATCATCGCTTCAGATAGAGCAATTGCAGCATCATACATTGCTGATCCTTCTCCTTCAAGCTTGGCAGCATACATCCAGTTACCGCTGGCTTTAACATCAGAAAGTGCAGTGACCTTTGCCCAAACCAGATTTGTCAACGCCTCTCCAACAGCTAGTCTAGCCATGGCTTTTGGATCAAGCAAGCCTTTGATCGGTTGCTCACCAATGGCACATGCACCACCTGTTAGATCTGTGAATGTCTGTGCGATAACTGCAACATCAGCAAGGGTGATCTGCAATGGTCCAACTGTTTGCTGTTGGGCAACAAGACCTGTCACACATCTATCCACTTTGGACGTTAAGAACCGCTTCGAAGAAACTGATGGTAATCGCAGAACCCTTTTCAAAGAATCCATCAATGTTACCCCAGGAGCAATATCAAGTGGCTCCCGTGCATAAGCAACGCGGTTGAACTCAAACGTCTTCTTAGGCATATCACCAAGAACCTTCTCGAGTTCAAGATCCACAGCAGGAGGAGGTGGAGGTAGCCCTTCTTTACTGCACTTCCCTGCAGCTGTACTGTCAATTAAAGTACAACGACCCTCCCCATTAATTGTTCCAATCACAGCCATTGAAAGCCTTTCCCTCTTACAGATCGATTGCAAAAGCTCACGGCTCTCAGCTTTCACCAAAATCGCATCTTGCTCTTGATATTCTGCGCCCCAGATCTCCAACACCGACATAGTATGATCACCCACAACAACCGCTCTTATGTCAATCTCTGCACCCTCTGGATAAATAATCTCTTTAACAACATTGCAGTTTCCACCAGCGCCTTGATCATGAATACTAATAATGGGATTCTTCTCTCCCATCTCAATACAAGCTCGGACAACCCGGTACAACTTCTGGGCCATCTCAGCATCTCCACGTTGCACAGCATTGAAATCAAGCTCTGCATCATTCTGACCACTAACCATACTTGAAGCTGCTCCTCCTCCCATTCCAATACGGTAAGCAGGTCCACCAATCTTAACGACAAGCATCCCAACCTCTGGCTCCCCTTTAGTTATATGAGTATGATCAATCTGTCCAATCCCTGCGCTGAACATAATCGGCTTCAACCATTCTCGTCTATCCCCACTTGGCAGTCTCATTCCAAAAGTCCTGGTATATCCCTGAATCATGGGCTCTCCAAATTTGTTTCCATAGTCAGACGCTCCATTACTAGCATCGATGAGTATCTGTAAAGGTGAGGCTAGGTTCGATGGATACTGAAAAGAGGAGTCTTCCCATGGAGCATAAGATCCCTCCATGTTAAGGTTCCCAACACAGTAACCAGATGTGGATGCAACCACAAAAGAACCTCTTCCTGTTGCATGTGTATCCCTGATTCGACCTCCAGCACCAGTCTCAGCACCAGGATAAGGAGCGACAGCACAAGGGAAATTATGGGTCTCAGCAGTAAACAATATGTCCAGATCACGTGCACAGACATCAAGTAGGCACGCAGAACCAGGAAGTAGAGGCCGTAGCTGGTTCACCAGAAAGCCTCTAATAGCACTAGAGTTATCCTTAAACCCAATGACAGAATTATTTCGATTTGCCTGCAAAATTCAACACAGAAGATAGAGTAAATTTTTTTTTTTTTTGGTCAAACAGAAGATAGAGTAAATTAACTGAACAAAAAGTTCAAAACTGTACAAAAGGAGAGAAATTTTGACTGAAGCCCTTTATTGTTACCTGCCATGTGCTCTTTACAATCTGCATAAGAGACATATCCATTGGCTTTCCATCAATAACCATGTTCCCAGCAAAGAACCAGTGTCGACTGTGCTCACTGTTGGATTGAGCGATATCAAATAGCTCCACATTAGTGGGATCACGCTGAATGTCCTCTCTGAAAAGTTTAGTATAATACTGTAAATCTTGCTCATCAAAGGCTAAACCCATCTCCTGGTTGATTTCTTCCAGCGCCTTCCGACCCTTCTCCATCACAGGCACATACTTTACTTCCTCTGGTACCACATTTGTCTCAAATGAAACCAGCTTTTGAGAGTAAACACACTCGGTCATTCTATCATGAACCATTGCAGCAAAATCCTTAATTTGAATATCCAACAATGGCTCCTTGCAGAACAAAAGGTACCTCCTCGACCTTTCCAAGCGAGTCACTTCGTTTAAGCCACATGCTCTACATATTGAAACTGCATTGGTGGACCATGCTGTTGTAAAAGACAATCTGGGACCAACTTCAACAATTACAGCATAGAGTCCTTCCTGCTTCTTCTTCTCAAGAAAACTATCCGTACCTGAAATTAAACTCAATCATCAATAAGAGACTCAGAAAATGTTGTAACCATATCAAAAACATAGCATGGAACTAACAGTACCTAAATTCTCTGGCTCATACGTTTCTTGAAGAATCCACTTCAAAACCACGAGCTTTTCATCTTCTAACTCCGATTCAAGCCCAATATTGAAACACTGTTCTGTAGTCAAACTAACAATCTGATTACAGATTTTGGTTTGAAACGCCTTAAGGAGTTCAGCGTTTGCGCTTTCTTGAATCAAAGGCACACGATAAAAATGAATAACCTCTGAAGCAGGTTTCTCAACCAAGCTCGGTAGCTCATCAGCAGAAACAAAAGAGCCAGTAGAAACAGCTGCTCCAGGCTTATTAGGTTGAGCAGAACATCTCAAGCTAACAGCTTTTGTTCGACTCAGAGACAACAAAGAAGTTCGCGCTCTAACAGAACCCCATAATTGACTGGTTGAGCTCCGCTGCAAAAGCATCGCTTGTCTATTGGAACCCTGCAAGAGCCCCTTAACTTGTTAATAAAACGGAAAATATCGAATCTTTCACCAAAAATAGGATAAGAGTAGAGATCAAAAACATAACGAATGCAAAAATAAAATGAGGTTTCTAAGAAATCAGAGTCCTAAGTTACTTCTACTCAACTCCGTCCTGTTCATTTACTTAACAACATCAATAGAAATTCAAATTCCCAATAAGATGATTCCTTTCGACTGTATACTGATTAATAATATATGAAAATTTATGCAATAGAACTCAAAAGCAAATAAAGTTCATCAATCATCGACACAAAAAGAATAAGTAAAGAGAATATTTACGTTTAGAAACAGAGCCGCACGAGTTGCTTGGGATGTATTCATCGTGAGAGATGGATGACACGAACAGCGACCAAAGTGAAAAAGGGGTTTAGGGTTTCTCTGTGTTACTGTCTTAACGGGACCGAAGCTCCGACTCCGAGAGTTGGACAGTCGACACACAGTCCTTATTTGTCTGCTGCTCTCAGCGACTCTTAGGTTTGTTGTATTTTTTTTGTTTACAGGAGAACAAAATTCTGATTAAAATTTCCAATTGTGCTACTTAGCCCAATAAAGGTCCAATGGACATTATTATTAAGATTTCAGGCCCAAAGTATAAGGCCCATAAAAATTCTAACATGAGACGAAGGGGCTAGTATAAAAACTTAGTTAATGATTTAGGGTTTCGTCTTAGTTTTCTTGAGTAGCGGCAGTCTCTGCGTTAATCGGCGGAATCGAAAATGGTGAAGGGACGCCAAGGAGAACGTGTCAGGTCTTTCTCCTCAACAATTTTATCTCTTTTTTCGTGTTTGATCTATCCCTCTTGTATCATTCATCGATTTAATCGAATACGATATTATAATTTTCGTAAAGTTTATGTTTTTGATAGAATCTTATCAAATATTGCAGACTCTACGTGAGAGGAACCATTCTCGGATACAAAAGGTATGAACCGTTACTTTAATCTCACTTTTGTTTTCATTTTATATTGCTTATTAGTCTTTGATTTAGCTCCACTTCACGCAGTGAATCTTAGATAGTAGTTTATGTAAGTAAAAAATGATAGGATCGGTTCCTAGGTAGCAAAACTTGTTATGTTTCTGGTACCTCTAAAAAACTCAAATGTGGGTTATAGAATCTCTGCTTTGATTTTTTAGACTCTATCTTGTTAGTTTTATAATCAGTGTACTGTATTATCATTATCAAGCTCAGCTGAAATAGCCTTGTCATGTTAAATCGAGTCTTAACTATTTGATCTGAATGTGCAGGTCGAAGTCGAACCAGTATCCAAACACATCCCTAGTCCAGATCGAAGGAGTGAACACCACAGAGGAGGTGAATTGGTACAAGGGAAAGAAGATGGCTTACATCTACAAGGCTAAGACCAAGAAGAATGGTAGCCATTACCGTTGCATTTGGGGAAAAGTTAACAGGCCTCATGGTAACAGCGGTGTTGTTCGTGCTAAATTCACATCAAACCTGCCTCCCAAGTCCATGGTATTTGTAATGAACCATTGAATCATTTTCTTGTTTAAAGTCTTTTGCTTGGGTTTTGAACAAGATACTTTTTTGTTTTCTTTATAATTGCAGGGAATGAAGGTTAGAGTCTTCATGTATCCAAGTAACATATGAAGAAGCAGTGTAATGGCAATTAGCCGCCGTGGTTTTGTCCACTAGTTTCGTTATTTTTGTATTTTGATATTGAAAGCATTTTCCTTTGGTTTGAAAGTGTTTGGAGAATCTCTGAATAGTCTTTTGATCTTGGATCTCGTTTTTAAATCCCATCTTAGAATCTTTATTTCCCTTTATATTGAGTTGAAAGTTTAAACAAGTGATCAACTCGTATCTCATAGCTTGTGCACAACCAAGTGTGGTCTAACAGATTTTAGTGGTCACAGAAAATCTGGGAGATGACTAAAGCAGTTAGTTGTATATAACTTTTTGCCAAAATATTCCTTTCCAATACATTACATTCTCTTTTCGTCGCACACTATTTCTCCGATCATTGTAAAATGGCTAGCGGAATCTCGCAAGTAGTCTTCGTTCATGTAATCAACAGTCGTAGATACAAAGCCATTCTCGCCACTCTTATCTCTCCGGTAGGAACTAAGCGTGTATATGTTTCTATTGACAAACCGGGTTATGGAGAGTGTGTCCGGATCCAAATCGTACACCGAAAAGCTTGGTTTTGGACATTTAAGTACATACTTCACCGGTTAGCCGGAGTTACATTAGTTGCTCCGGTGGTTAACTATTGGTGGAAGAACTTACCTTTGAATGTTTCAACCAAAAAGAGATCAATGGGCGGTTCGTGTTGCTCACTATGCTCCTTGGCTTTATCTATTGGTGGAATATACAGAATTGGTTCTCGGATTCGAGTTCTGCGAACTGAGATCACGGAATCTTGTCACAGCCGGACCTGTGCTCTAGTAAAAGATGCTGACCACACATTTTCTACAAAGACCTTGACTTGTAGGTCAAGAATCTTACCATACGATACGACTCAAAAAGTAAACGAACGATAGTGATCACTCAAACTACGAATAGGACTTCCACTTTGTAAATGGACAAACTATTTATCGATCAACTTGGTGTTTTCTTCTGAAAAAATTGAAATTCTTATAAACGTGAATATATTAGCATTGAACTCACAGTAACATATTGCGTTTGAGTTTCTTTTATTTAAGTTTTTATATCATATTTGCTATGGAAGGGAAGGTGTCTTTAGGACAATACTTGATATGGGTGATGTTACTGCTGGGGCAGATACAGGGATGCAGAAGCTGTATTCTAAAAGAAAAGGAAGCTTTGTTGGAGCTCAAGAAATATTTGATCTCAAGGACTGAAGAATGGGGCATCGGCTCTGTTCTCCCTACGGCGTCGGCTCTGTTCTCCCTACTTGGACTAATGACACAAAGAGCGATTGCTGCCAGTGGAACGGAGTTAAGTGCAGTCGTACTATTATGGGGCGGGTTATGGGGCTTTCCATTAGCTATCTTAATGACTTCAAAGATAATACTCTCCTAAATCTTTCTTTGTTGCTTCCCTTTGAAGAAATTCGAAGTCTGAACTTAAACTGGTCCGGATTCAGTGGCTTCTTTGATGATATGGAAGGTATCTCAGATTAAAATTATATATGAAGATATTTAAGTGATTAGAGTGAGCTATGCAATTTTCATATACTTTATTAATAAGATTATCGTTTGCAGGTTATAAAAGCCTAAGGAGATTAAGAAAACTGGAGATCCTTGATATCTCTAGGAATATATTCAACAACAGCATATTTCCTTTTCTTAATGCTGCTACATCACTTACAACTCTGTTTCTTAACGGGAATATCATGGATGGCCCTCTTCATGTTAAAGGTAGATTTCTCCATTATTATCTAAGTCAAGATTTAGCGTGGCTTATTTCTTGATGATGTGTCTTTTGATAGATTGATGCAATTCAAAATTACTGCTATAACTTTCTTTTTTTGTGGCATAAATTCGTTGATTTCAGAGCTCGGAGATTTGAAAAACTTGGAACTGCTGGACCTAAGTTTGAACAGCTTTAACAGCTCCATACCAGTAAGAGGTAGCTGTCCATAAATGCTTGGCTTTAATTTCTAGGGTAGAAAGTTAATTGATTTAAGGGCTACAACAACATTAATGGATAGTTTATCCTTGAGATCATCATGTGGTTTTGTCTTGTGATAGAGTTCTCATCTGCCCTGAGGATGTTGAAAGCTCTGGATCTGAGTGGCAATGAATTTTCTGGCTCAATTGATTTGCAAGGCAAGTTTACCCAACCAATTCAAAGTTTAGATAAAGAATTGTGGTTGATTCACGTTTAATTGACTAAAAATTCTGCATTTGATTACCGTAGAGGTTTGCAAATTGAAGAATATGGAAGAGCTCGATCTCAGTAAAAACAAACTTACAGGTCAGTTTCCGTTATGCATAACTAGTTTGACTGGACTCCGAGTTCTTGATCTCTCATCCAACAATTTGACTGGGAAGCTACCAGATGCTCTTGGTAATCTTGAATCCCTTGAGTACTTATCGTTGTTTGATAACAACTTCGAAGGTGTCTTCTCACTTGGTTCGCTAACCAACCTCTCAATGCTTAAGGTCTTAAAATTTGGCTCAACTACCAACTCACTTAAACCAGAGTCGATAATGTCTTGGAGGCCAAAATTTCAGTTGAGTGTTATTTCAGAAAGTTTTTGGAAGCCAAAATTTCAGTTGAGAGATATTTCACTAGAAACTTGCAATTTGGGGAAGGTTCCTCATTTTCTCCTATACCAGAAGGACTTGCGTCATGTTGATCTCTCTAGCAATCAAATTTATGAAGAGTTTCCATACTGGCTGTTAGACAACAATACAAAACTTGAGGTTTTGCTTCTACGTAATAATTATTTCAGGAGCTTTCAGCTACCGGAGTCTGATCATAACCTGCTTTGCCTCGACGTGTCAGTTAACGAATTTGATCAAGTCTTTCCTGAGAACATTGGGTGGATACTTCCTCATTTACAATATATGGATCTGGCGAATAACGGTTTTCAAGGAAATCTGCCATCTTCTCTGGGTAACATGAAGAGTATTGAATATATGGATATATCTCACAACAATTTCCACGGAAAGCTACCGAGAAGTTTGTTAATGGGTTGTTATTCGTTGGATAGGTTGAAGATGTCACATAACAAACTTAGTGGAGAGATTTTTCTAGAATCAACCAACTTTACTTATATTTCTGAGTTGTCTATGGATAACAATCAGTTTACAGGAAAGATTGGACAAGATTGGCGGAGCTTGAAAGAACTGACTATCCTTGACATCTCAAACAACAATCTCTCCGGTGTTATTCCAAGTTGGATTGGGCAACTTCGATTCTTAAATGAATTACTGCTTTCAAACAACTCGTTGGAAGGTGAAATCCCGGTTTCCTTGTTCAGCAGATCAGAGCTTCGTCTACTAGACCTCTCTGCAAACAATTTATCAGGGGGCATACCTTCACATGTCAGTTATAGATATCCGAGTGTCTTACTCCTGCGAGGAAATAATCTATCAGGGGCGATTCCAAACACGTTATTAGTGAGTGTCACTGCACTTGATCTGAGCAATAACAGATTGTCTGGTAATATTTCGGGGTTCATCATCACTCGAAGCATCAATATTCTTCTTTTGCGGGGTAATAATTTCACAGGTCATATTCCTCGTCAGTTGTGTGGTCTAAGCAACATCCAACTTCTCGATCTTTCCAAAAACAGACTGAATGGATCCATACCTTCATGTCTCAGCAATACATCGTTCGGTTTGGGGACAGAGGATACATTCGACTACGTTTATGATCCCAGCGGTAGCTCATCAGAATGGTTCGACATATATTTCAAATCTCTGATCGTGGAAGATCGGTTTCTAAACGTACACGAGTTCGGCACCCAAACGAAAATTGAATTTGCAACAAAACACAGATACGATGCCTACCGGGGTAGAAATCTCAAATTATTATTTGGACTTGATCTCTCAGAAAATGAGCTGACCGGTGAGATCCCACTTGAGCTTGGAGGTCTTCTAGCAGTACAATCTCTCAATCTTTCTCACAACAAGTTATCAGGAGCCATACCAGAAAGCTTTTCAGGTCTGAAGAATGTGGAAAGCCTTGATCTTTCTTTCAACAGATTACAAGGTCCAATCCCGCCACAGCTAACAGATCTAAGCAGCCTCGCTGTGTTCAATCTCTCATACAACAACTTATCAGGAATCATTCCAGGGGGAAGACAGTTTAATACCTTCTTCTATACACAAAGCTACTTAGGTAATCCTCTTCTATGTGGGAAACCTACCAACCTAAGCTGCGAGAACAGTAACTTTTTAGAAACAGATAATGGAGTGGAAGCTGATGAATCCACAATCGACATGGTATCTTTCTACTGGAGTTTTGCTGCAGCCTATGTGACAATACTTGTTGGAATATTTGCATCTCTCTCTTTTGATTCTCCTTGGAGCAGGTTTTGGTTCTACATCGTTGATGTTTTCATCCACAAGGTGAGGAACTTGTTATGGTAAAACAACTGTTGGTAACAAATTCTTATATTGTCCACATCTGTTTCTGTTCTTCACAAAACCTCCTGCTTTGTGTAGCAAACCAGAAAATAAAAACTTGTGTTTACGTTCCTATGTTTATCTCTCGATCTCTTTGAATAAATGTATGTCCCAAACTTATCTTTAAACTGGCGTAGTGGTTGGTCAAATAGATAATCTGCACAATGCAGGAACTTGCATCAAACAATTTTAACGCATTTTATCAAAAAAAAAAAAAAAAAAAAAAAAACAACTACTTCAGTGTAGAAATAGTGCAGATGTAATAGTACCATTTTATCTTTAATGAATTATCTTAGTCTATATCTCAAGAACTTCAGTTATAACACACCGTATGATTATTAATTCATTATCAAATGAGACACAGAACACAGTCAAAGAGTTAGAGAACGAAGAAAAAACACTCGTGTGTATTATGTATATTTAGTGTTTCTTCAACAGCCGAAGTTACTGGTATGTTTTTTGGACGATGGACTATTTGAGCGGTCCAAACACTCAAATAAGAAAAACGTACCTTTTTTTTTCTTAACATGAACTTTTATTAAAAGTACACTCAAACAAACAAAACTCAAAAGACAATACACAAGCCTACAAAAATAATATGTAAAATATGTAAATGAACTTTGTGAGCGAAGTTGGATTGATCCCGCGGTTGCTTCTTGCTAAGCCGGATCTGGATGTTGCATCCTCACGAGGACGGCGGAGGCTTCCGGACATGTGAACAATCCTCAGCCAAGTGACCTGTGCGTCCACAACTTGCACATAACATCTTATCTCTGTCCTCACGACTTGGGTACGAGTTTCTCTGTCCGGTCTGGACCGCAAAAGCCATGTTGTTTTTCATATCTTCAACCATGCCCGCTGTTCCCTTAAAGTCTGTTTCCTGACTCAGAACAGTGTACGCTTCATCCTGAATCAGAGATGATGAGTCCATGTCAGTAGCCGAGCACCAGTATGAAGCTTTTACTGCAGACGGATACATTTTTGGTGGAGTCTCTTTGAGAAAATGCTTTACGTGTTTGTTTCTTGTGTTTTGTAATAATAAACGGAGGATGGGTTCGTCTTCTATTTATCTTTGAAGATACATATAATTTTAATTTATGAAAATAAATAAATTTGACTTTAAGTTTCGTATTTCAAAAAGTGTTGAAATTACCATAAACAAGCGCGTTTGTATCAAAGTTGTTGGAACGTTGTGTAGAATTTTTTCGTAATAACTTGTTTAATACGAATGACAAGAAACCAATAAGAAAATTCGTAGGTGTTTTGTCGGAAATTACTGAGGAAATTCGTAGGTGTTTTGTTGGAAATTTATCGAAAATTTGGCGGAAAATTCTTCGAAATATCAGTTTTGGTCCATAAGATCTGATAAGTTACGAGGGATTTTTTTTAAAAATACTCTATTTATGTTTTTTGTAAATTTAAAAAGTACCCAAACTGAGGAAACAACGATCTTGAGAATGAATCGTTGATTTTATTTAAACGAAACTGTTGAGTGTCACTCTGCCCAGTGGGAAAATCCAGTAATGTAACCAGACACATTAGCTTTGCAACAACACTAGAAAGCGTTTCTTGTTGCTGCTTGAACAGCTTCCACTGGTCCTATAGAACTTGTGAATCCGTTTCTATGCAACAACCTTTGACGCTGCAACGTTACATTGCACAAAAACTTTCACGGATTCACTATCATAAGGTTCAGAGAAAGTTTCCACTTCTCCCCCCTTGCTAAAAGGTGTGGTCGATGACATTGTTAAGCCGCTCTTAACAAGCAATGCAGAGAATTAACTAAGATGCCAATGGTCTAAAAGAAGCCCAAAAAATTATGGGTACAATGTTGATTGATTTACTTTTACGGAAACATAATAAAGGTAGACCTTTTACATTTTCACACGATTATAGTCTACCAGAAAAGTCAAAACGAAAACAGAGCATGAGTCTCTTCGGAATCTAAAAGCTTAAGCTACGACACTTGAAAACAACTCTTAAAAGTTGTAAACCATCAAAAAGGTCAAGACTTCTAATCGTCGACCATTTCCTCATCATCACCTTCTATTTCCTCGATCCTCATCTTCTTCACTGCCTGAGCTGCATCACTTCTCTTTGTCCCATTTGCAAGATGAATCAACACATCCGACTTCTTCCCTGTCGAAGCATCTACAAGACCTCCACTCTCTACCTGATACACAAGATCAGATTCCCCAGCCCCTGCATCTATGTAAACAGTGGAGTTTTCATCGATTTCCTCACGCACAACCCTTTGACAATTCAGTCACCACCTTCTTCTTCATCCATCTCCTTATAGGCCTAGCCCCATACACCTAAAAATACAACACAAGAAAGAGCCAAAGAGTCAGCCAACAGACCAAACCAAACCTGCAAGATTAGCGCATGATAGACATTACATCGATTAAAGAGACTTACGGGATCATAACTCTCAGCCAGAATATAGTCCAAAGCTGCATCAGTGACAGCCAAAGCAATACCTCTCTCGGCAAGTCTGACAGCTACATCTTTCATTTGAAGCCGAGCAACTTTCCTCAACTGGTCATGTGAAAGGGGATCAAACACCACTATCTCGTCAAGCCTGTTCAGGAGTTCTGGTCTGAAGTGTTTCCTCACCTCCCGCATCATACACTCCCGAGCCACTTCCATTGATACTTTCCATGTTAGCCCTGAAAGGAGGTGCTCAGCACCAAGGTTCGATGTCATGATTATCACTGAGTTCCTGAAATCGACTGTCCTGCCATGCCTTGCCCATCTGTCAATCTACCATCATCCAAAATTTCTTGAAAAGCAAAGGAGGTTAGGTACTTACCCAGGGGGTCACCTGACACCTCTTAAATATTTATAATAGATATTTCACATATTATTAACTTTGCACTGGTGGCTTAATTGGTTAGGAAGTAGTACTTTGTCCCCCTAATCTCGGGTTCGTGACCGTCTCTTGTCCTTAATACTGTATTTATTTTTCTATCTTCTTTTATTGGGCCATAGCCTATTGCATATCTTCTTTTATTTATCTACTTCTCTTAATAGTTAACTAGATTGATAATCGGTGTTGTATTATTTTGTAATTTGTTATTTTATAAATTAACTAAATTATGATTATTTTGTGGTGTTAAAGTATAATGCATATCTATTGTTAGAGAGTTATTGATTTAAAACATAGTTAATTGATAGCATGTGGTAGTGTCCGGAGACAAAGTTTTAATAAATCTTTATGTTAATTATATTAGCATATATATATATATGTTAATCTAGTATAAACATCATTTTAGTGTTGTTTCATGTTATAATTTTCTTTTTGTTTTGGGCACTTCGGGTTAGAAATTAAGTGGGTTGGAACATTGGTTTTAATTCGTAATTTTCACAAAATAAATAAATTTTTTAACCCATGCTAAAGTGTGAAGATAAATAAATATATATATATATATATATAATTAACCTTAGTCGACTAACAGGCTGGTTCGTATGATTTTGTTGTTTATACATATTGTTGTTATATATATATATGTATATGCTTGGTAATAATACACTCCATTTTAAGAAATTTTATTTTAACTTTGTCATGGTATTTTAGTTACAAACAAAAAATCTATTGATTTTGAATTAATATGAATGAATTGTGTTTAAACATATAACTTTGATTTATAACGTAATTGGAGATAAGAAAATAGAAATGATGCTATTTGGATTATAGTAAAGTGGATAAAATACTTAATTAATTTTTTATTTTTATAAACTATTACAAAAATAATTGGAAATGTTTTTGTAATATTGGTTTGATTACATACATAGTATTGAAATTAAGACGCAAAATTTAATATATCTATAAAATACAATCGTAAACAACCAAGTAACTGAACTCGAGGCTATTCTAGAGAACACATTCCAAAACGGAATCCCATGTTGTTATACATCTCTGGCATTCAAACAAAACAATACAAAGTGATTACTGTTAGTAACTTGACTGATTCCAAAGTATATAATCAAAAGAACAAAATGTTTTTGCACATGGCTCTTGTTTAAGACCTTTAATGATACCTTAACAATCCAACCATCAAATAATCACGAACACCACACCCAAGAAACCACTAATTCTATCACATGCCTATGTAACAATGACTTTATTTACTTTCCATCTATTGCTCAAATGAAATATAATGAGATCATTCAAACACTATCTCGGTGGCATAAGGTCCGAATGCACTAACATATATGCATGCACTTCAAATTAAGCCATGAGAAGGAGAGGGAAAAACCTTATGCCAAGACCAGTAGAAAATCAAGCCAGACAAAGCGGAAACGTCGTGGAGCTGTTAGGCGGCGAGAAATTCTTGTATTGCTTTCATTCGAGCTTCTTTTGCCTGCTAGAATAATATCTCCTTTAGCAAGCAGTTCCACATAAAATGTGGCTGACATATATTAGCACACTCAGGTTATATATCTATCTCTCGTTAGCTTTCATTGCTACTGGAACACACGCTATTAAATGTTTACGACCAAAGCAATCAGCAAAGGAACAATGGTTATTAGAGATATATTATAGCGTCATAAACTGAAAATTGTTTTACAGCTCAAACTTACTTTGGATTCACTCTTTTGTTCTACATATAATTCTCCCTCTTCAATCCCTCTATCAACAAATTCCTTAAATAGATGCAGAAAAATCCATCTCAAGATTGAAGATACAATTTGAACTCTCTTGAAGTAAGCTCTGAAAAAGTGATTTTAGGTTTTGTGGTTACAGAAAAATCCAAACGCACACCTCAAGTTTGTGAAATTCCTAGTCAAATTCACATACAACCTAGCATAAATAGAAAAATTAAAGCTTGATTATAAAGCAGACACCCAAAATGGAGTGCCCCTATCAAACCAAGTAAACACAAAGAAAAGAAAAATGATATCCAAAAAGAAAATATGATGGTCAATATTGTATGGAGATAAGAAGGATGGGGACTTACAAGTTCACGAGAGACAATAACGTGCGTGGTAAATGATTGCTTTTGCCACACATGAAAAAGAAATTAATATATATATTTTAGTTCTTGTAAGTCAATAGATACAAAGTGGTAGCAAGTTCTGAGTTTATCATATAGAGAATATCCTTTATCAAAGAGTTCAAACTCTAACAGAGGCATCACAATGGATTGAAACTTGACATTCCCACCACTTTTGTTCTGTAATTTATGGAAAACCAAAACATGTTAGCACTTATTAAGCTCCAATTATGGCTTATGAATTAGAGAAAAAATGGACATAGTTTTATCTAGGACCTGATACTCTTCATTAACTTCTCAGCGTGCTCTCTTTCTTCCACACTTGATTCCTTAAAAAAACTATTACCAAGAAACAACAGTTGACATAGAACATGAAACTGTGCTTACACAAATCCATCCACAAGAACACGAACTATTCAATGACGATAAAAGTAGAGGTCATCAAACTAACCAAGTAACGAAGAAGATTTTGATCTTTTGACAATTCTCAGAAGTATGAAATTGAAGTCATCGTATCTGCAATCATTGTCGGAAAAAGAAGCTAATAAATCACCGTAGCTCTTTGCAGGGTTTCCAGTTTTCTCAACGACTTCTTTTTTGGATTCATTGATCCTGAAGATGACACATAGCGATGAGTTTCTTTTCCCTCTGAAGCTCATGAAATGTGGTTTTGCTCTGATAATCAGAAAACAGAAAACATATCAAATCCATACCAAGAATAAAAATTTAGTGTTGATGAGGTTCTTCAATCATAAAAATTGACTGCACAGTATCGTGAACCCCAAAAGAGGAGAACTGGAGATGGTTTTTTTACATCGACTCGATCAGAATCAAATTTTGACATTTATTAGAAATCAACTTGAAGATGCATAAGACTGAGTCTATCCAAAAAATCAAGGGTGGTCTAAAGAGAGAAGAGAAAATGGTTTTTGCTTCCCTTGAAAGACAGAGCGATTTCACCTCGGCCAAAAAGCTTGGTAGTCATCAACCGGAGAGATCTGAGCTACGATTTCTTGAGAACAAAAAAAAAGTGGCGAAAGAGAGAGGCAGAAAATTAAAGAAACCGGGTACAAAAAGGGTCCGCGTGTCAAGGACTCGGTTCGGCTATAGGATCCGCGTGTTTTTTCCGAATCAGTTTATTTCATCGGCTTGGATCTCAGGTAATTATACGATTTTGTCCTTTTTTTGCTTTTAATATTTTTTTTAAACACATGAAATGAATGGCATAAGATGTAAATAAGGCTAAACGGCTTATGCAAAATGTTGCCCCTCTTGTTATTCAATTGAAATGTAAATTAAAAATATATTGCATATCTTCTTTTATTTATCTACTTCTCTTAATAGTTTATTCAATTGGGTTGTAAATTAAAAATATATAACCTTTCTATCAATGAAAACTGATCAAAGGTGTTTAAAAATAATTTAAAATGAAATTTGTTCAATATGTACACATAAAATACCGAAATATTTTTAGAAACATATTAACTACTCCCTCCCCATTTCTAATTGATTTTATTTCTAAGAAAAAAATTTGTTTCAAAATTATATAATTTTTAGGTTTTCTATGTACATAGTTTTTATTAGTCATTGATGATGGATTGTAAAGTTCAAGAAAAACAACTGAATATTATTGGTTTAGAGTTATGATGATATACCTTCTAACAACAGATTGAATGGATCCATACCTTCATGTCTTAGCAAGACATCATTTAGTAAAGGAAAATTTATTGAGCCATATGGTTTGATTTTGGCTTTAGTTATGATGATATAGGTCCGGGAAAGGACGGCTTTACCCCTAGAAATTCAAGAAGATATTACAACTCTCTGCTTGTGCTAGATCACTTTAGTCTGGAATACACCACAGCCATCCAGACTAAAATAAAATTTGCAGCAAAACAACGCTATGATACCTACATGGGCGGGAGTCTCAGATATATGTTTGGGTTGGATCTCTCAGAAAATGAGTTAAGTGGTAAGATCCCAGAAGAGCTTGGAGATCTTTTGGAACTACATGCGCTGAATCTTTCACGCAATTATTTATCCGGTGCCATACCGGAAAGTTTTTCTAGATCAAAGAATATGGAGAGCCTTGACCTTTCTTTCAACAGTTTACAAGAGCAAATCCCATCAAAACTAACAGAGATGAGCAGTCTTGCTGTCTTCAATGTCTCTTACAACAACCTATCTGGTGTCATTCCACGGGGAAGACAGTTTAATACCTTCGATGAAAGCAGCTACATAGGCAATTCTCTTCTCTGTGGACAACCCACCAACAGAAGTTGTAACAACAATATTTCGAAAAAACCAGAGGGTGGAGAAGAAGATGAAGCTACAGTCTTCATGGTAGCTTTCCAAAGGAGTTTTATTGTAGGCTATGTGACCATAGTGCTGGGAATACTCGTTTCACTCTCTTTTGATTCTCCTTGGAGCAGAGCTTGGTTTAGTGTTGTTGATGCTTTTATCCATAAGATGAAAACTTTGTTATTCTAAATTACATTGGTTGACAGTTATCTGTTAACTGGTCTCTTGAAGGTATATCCTTTGATGTGCCAATACCATTGTGATACTTGTATTTCGTTATTCAAGTTCATTGACTTGAGATTAAAATGATTGAAAAGATCTTCTCCTAGTACTTTTGACCAAATCTGTGGGGGCCTGTATACAATTGTTCGTTACTGGAGCAATTGTATCCTTCCATGGTCCAATCCCCGCAACATATTGCTTAATGTAGCTAAAATACTCATCTGATGTGATCTCTGCGTATGTCTGCTTACATTTGCAAGAAAGATCAATCAATTACAAGAAAGATCAATGGTATACCAAGTATGCAGCTGTAGTTTCGTCAGGGATCTCTCCGTTGGAACCTCTGTGTGCGAAGTTGTAGGGACGTGAAGTCTCAAGTGGCAGCTTAACGCCTTTGGGTCCTTTACCAGGGAGTGGGTGCAATGTCCTCCCAGCACACACAGTAAGTAGAGATAACCATAGCAATGACAAGCATTCTTTTAGATCATCAATAACCACTCTGTATTTAACTTTACTTTCTTACATACTTACAAAGCCAAAAACAGATAATGTTTTGCAAACTCCATAAGACCAAAGAGGTTTTACGAGGAAACAATAAATTAGACAAATTTCACCAAAACCACAAGCTAATGCAATAGAAAGCAATCAATTAAGTAAGACCCAGATGGAGAAAAGTAGAACAATGAGAAACCCAGAAAGATTTAATGCATAGAAATTCAGATAACAACAAAAAAGAGTTGAAATTGAGCAGCTTTACTTACTCGTAGATCAATCGAATTGCTTGTTTGATTTCCTTTCTTTGTATCTTATCGGACGCTATTGGTTCTTGTCCGTTTACTATAAAGGATTTTTTGTGATCTATTTATATCAGTCTAAGTTCCTAGACCTGCCAATGGCTTACCGTTTTCGGATGAATCTAGCATTCTTCTTCAATTCATGTTCTCCCGAATATTCCGTATTTTGGGTTGAGAATACTTGTGGTTGATTCACGTTTAATTAAGAGAAAGTTTATTTCGTCGGCTTGGATCTCAGGTAATTATACGATTTTGTCCTTCTTTTGCTTTTAATATTTTTTTTTAAACACATGAAATGAATGGCATAAGATGTAAATAAGGCTAAACGGCTTTTGCAAAATGTTGCCCCTCTTGTTATTCAATTGAAATGTAAATTAAAAATATATTGCATATCTTCTTTTATTTATCTACTTCTCTTCTCTTAATAGTTTATTCAATTGGGTTGTAAATTAAAAATATATAACCTTTCTATCAATGAAAACTGATAAAAGGTGTTTAAAAATAATTTAAAATGAAATTTTATTCAATATGTACATATAAAATACTGAAATATTTTTAGAAACATATTAACTACTCCCTCCCCGTTCCTAATTGATTTTATTTCTAGGAAAAAAATTTGTTTCAAAAATATATAATTTTTAGATTTTGTATGTACATAGTTTTTATTAGTCATTGATGATAGATTGTAAAGTTCAAGAAAAAAAATTGAATATTATTGGTTTAGAGTTATTGAAAATTGTTAATCATACAAAATGATGCAGTTATAATCAATTTTTAATATGTTTTTTTAATATATATGAAAATAGTAAAAATATAATCAATTAGAAAAATTAGGAACACTGAGAATATTTTATAAGTAGACCCCCATATAGTCAATACCATATTACTAATGAGAAAGTTTTTAAAAAATCAATTCATACTTTACCTGTGCTCTAATAATTTCGTTCATCAACTTATTTGTTAACCAATAAAAGCTTTGTAGGAGTAAAAGATGCAGACTACACATTTTCTACAAAGACCTTGACTTGTAGGTCAACGAATCAAAGTAAACGAACGATAGTGATCACTCACACTACGACTAGGACTTCGACTTTGTAGATGTACAATTATTTCTCGTTGAACTTGGTGTTTCTTCTGAAAGTTTTGAAATTCTTATTCACGTCGAGATTCATATATTGCGTTTGAGTTTCTTTTATTTCGCCTGTAATATCATATTTGCTATGGAAGGGAAAGTGTTGTTGGGCCAATACTTGATATGGTTGTTGTTACTGTTGGGAGAGATACATGGATACAAAAGCTGTATTCAGAAAGAAAAGGAAGCTTTGTTGGAGCTCAAGAAATACCTGCTCACAGTGGCTCAAGAAGAGCGATCCCAAGACGTTCTCCCTACTTGGACTAATGACACAAATAGCAATTGCTGCCTGTGGGAGGGCCTTAAGTGCAATCATACTAGCGGGCGGGTGATCGAGATTAGTTTTGGTGAGCTGTACCTCAAACAGAGTTCTCTTCTAAACATTTCTTTGTTGCATCCCTTTGAAGAAGTTCGAGGTCTACACTTAAACCTATCCGGATTCAGTGGCTTGTTTGATGATGTGGAAGGTATACCAGAGTTTCTCCTTGTGTTTATTTTTTACCTCTAGTGGTCTCTATTTGGAAACATTTTTCCCAAGTTCGAATTCTAGATGAGTTTTACTATATGTCGTTGGTTTCATCTTTTGAAAGTTGATACCGTTTGAAATTTTGGTAACTTAGATTTTTCCCCTGCATCAAAAATTTATAGATCTGCCTTAACTAACTTGATGATATCTAAGTCAATTCCATGTGGCATATAATTACATCCAACTATCACTCATGTTTCCTTCCAAAAGTCCATACAGTGCAATTCTCAATATCTTCATTTGCATGTAGAGCAGACTAAAATTATAATTGAAGATATTGAAGTGATTAGAGTGAGCTATGCTATTTTCATTTTGTTAACAAGATTTTTGTTTGCAGGTTATAAAAGTCTCAGGAGATTAAGAAAACTGGAGATCCTTGATATCTCTTGGAATAGATTCAACAACAGCATATTTCCTTTTCTTAATGCTGCTACATCACTCACAACTCTGTTTATTAAGTGGAATTTCATGGATGGCTCTCTTCATGTTAAAGGTATATTTCTCTATTCTTATCTAAGTCAATACTATAGTAGGCCTATTCTTTATGGTATATCTTTAGATAGATTGATGCAATTTAAAATTATCGTCATAAATTCGTTGACCTCCATTTCAGAACTCAAAGATTTGAAAAACTTGGAAGTGCTAGACCTAAGTGGAAACAGTTTTGACGGCTCCATGCCAATACGAGGTAGTTGTCCATAAATACTTGCTCTCTTTTGTAGGGTGGAAAATTAATTGATCTAGGGCTGCAAACAACATTGTTCAATTGGTTTATATATCATCCTTGAGATCATCTTGTTTGTATTTAACGTTGTTCAGCTTTGTGTGGTTTTGTCTTGCGCCAGAGTTAACTGCACTGAGTAAGCTGAAAGCTCTCAATCTAAGTGGCATTAAATTTTCTGGCTCAATCGAATTGCAAGGCAAGTTTGCTTAAATTTTTAAAAGTTGATAAGCTTTGTGTGGTTTTGTCTTGTGGCAGAGTTTACTGCCCTGAGGAACCTAAAAGCTCTGGATCTAAGCGACAATCAATTTTCTGGCTCAATTGAATTGCAAGGCAAGTTTGCTGAAATACTTAAAAGTTTGGATAATGAGTTGTGGTTGATTCACGTTTAATTAAGAGACTAAATTTTTTGCATTTGATTACCGTAGAGGTTTGCGAATTGAAGAATATGGAAGAGCTCGATCTCAGTAAAAACAAACTTACAGGTCAGTTTCCGTTATGCATAACTAGTTTGACTGGACTCCGAGTTCTTGATCTCTCATCCAACAATTTGACTGGGAGGCTAACAGATGCTCTCGGTAACCTTGAATCTCTTGAGTACTTATCGTTGTTTGATAACAACTTCGAAGGCGTCTTCTCACTTGGTTCGCTAACCAACCTCTCAAAGCTTAAGGTCTTGAAACTTGGCTCAACTTCCAACTCTCTTTATCTAGAGTCGGAAATGTCTTGGAGGCCAGAATTTCAGTTGAGTGTTATTTCGGAAAGTTCTTGGAGGCCAAAATTTCAGTTGGATACTTCCTCATTTACACTATATGAATCTAGCAAATAATGGGTTTCAAGGGAAGCTGCCATCTTCTCTGGGTAACATGAAGAGTATTGAATATCTGGATATATCTCACAACAATTTCCACGGGAAGCTACGGAGAAGTTTCTTAATGGGTTGTTATTCATTGAATATCTTGAAGATGTCACATAACAGTCTAAGTGGAGAGATTTTCCTAGAATCAACCAACTTAACTAGTATAATTGGGCTGTCTATGGATAACAATCAGTTTACAGGAAAGATTGGACAAGGTTTGCGGAGCTTGGAATCTTTGTATATGCTTGACATCTCGAACAACAATCTCACGGGTGTTATTCCAAGCTGGATTGGCGAACTCTCTGTCTTAAAAGCATTAGTGCTTTCAAACAACTCGTTGGAAGGTGAAATCCCTGTTTCCTTGTTCAACGGATCCTATCTTAAGTACCTGGACCTCTCTGAAAACAATTTATATGGGAGCATACCTTCACATCATGTCAGTTCTATATATAAGAGAGTTTTACTCCTGCAAGGCAATAACTTATCAGGGGAAATTCCAAACACGACGTTAGTGGGTGTCGCTGTACTTGATCTGAGTAATAATAAATTTTCTGGGAATATTCCGGAGTTCATCGACACCCTATGGATGAGTATTCTGCTTCTTCGGGGGAATAATTTAACAGGTGGTATTCCCCATCAGTTGTGTGGCCTAAGCGACATCAAACTTATGGATCTTTCCAACAACAAACTGAATGGATCCATACCTTCCTGTCTCACCGATACATCTTTTGGTTTTGGGAAAGACACTACATTCTACGATTCTCATTATGATTCCGGCCGTACGTTTGCAACAGCATATTCCTATATAGATTTCAAATCTCTGATCGTGGAAGATGAGTTTTCCAAGGATTCTGAGGCCGTAGCCCAGATGAAAATTGAATTTGCAACAAAACACAGATACGATGCCTACCGGGGTAGAAATCTCAAATTATTATTTGGACTTGATCTCTCAGAAAATGAGCTGACCGGTGAGATCCCACTTGAGCTTGGAGGTCTTCTAGCAGTACAATCTCTCAATCTTTCTCACAACAAGTTATCAGGAGCCATACCAGAAAGCTTTTCAGGTCTGAAGAATGTGGAAAGCCTTGATCTTTCTTTCAACAGATTACAAGGTCCAATCCCGCCACAGCTAACAGATCTAAGCAGCCTCGCTGTGTTCAATGTCTCATACAACAACTTATCAGGAATCATTCCACAAGGAAAACAGTTTAATACCTTCTTCTATACACAAAGCTACTTAGGTAATCCTCTTCTATGTGGGAAACCTACCAACCTAAGCTGCGAGAACAGTAACTTTTTAGAAACAGATAATGGAGTGGAAGCTGATGAATCCACAATCGACATGGTATCTTTCTACTGGAGTTTTGCTGCAGCCTATGTGACAATACTTGTTGGAATATTTGCATCTCTCTCTTTTGATTCTCCTTGGAGCAGGTTTTGGTTCTACATCGTTGATGTTTTCATCCACAAGGCGAAGAATATCTTATGGTAAAACCACTGTTGGTAACAAATTCTTATATTGTCCACATCTGTTTCTGTTCTTCACAAAACCTCCTGCTTTGTGTAGCAAACCAGAAAATAAAAACTTGTGTTTGAGTTCACATGTCTTCTCTTTGAATAAATGCATGTCCCAAACTTATCTTTGAATTGGCTTAGGGGTTGGTTAAATATATAATCTTCATAATTCAGGAACTGCATGAAGCAATTTCAATGTAGAATATTGTGCAGATGTAATAGTACCATTTTATCTTTTATGAATTATCTTAGTCTATACGGCTTTACCAATACATCTCAAGAACTCCAGTTGTAACACACCATTTGATTATTAGTTCATTATAATGAGACACAGAACACAGTTAAAGAGTTAATACACACACGAGTGAGAACTAAGATTCACTATTATGAGATTCAGAGTTCAATGAAAACAGAGCAGAAAACAGAGCATGAGTCTCTTCGGACTCTAAAAGCTTAAGCTACAACACTTGAAAGAACTCTTAAAAGTTGGAAACCCTCGAAAGGTGAAGACTTCAATCCTCGACCATTTCCTCATCATCATCTTCTATTTCCTCGATCCTCATCTTCTTCACCGCCTGAGCTGCATCACTTCTATTTGTCCCGTTGGCAATATGAATCAACACATCCGACTTTTTCCCTGTAGAAGCATCCACAAGACCTCCTTTCTCTACCCGGTACACAAGATCAGATCCATCAGTGCCTGCATCTATGTAAACAGTGGAGTTTTCATCGATTTCCTCACGCACAACCATCTTTGACAATTCTGTCACCACCTTCTTCTCCATCCATCTCCTTATAGGCCTAGCCCCATACACCTAACCATACAACACAAGAAAGATACCACAAGAGTTAACCAACAGACCAAACCAAACCTGCAGGATTAGCGCATGGATTAAAGAGACTTACTGGGTCATAGCTCTCAGCCAGAATATAGTCCAAAGCTGCATCAGTGACAGCCAAAGCAATACCTCTCTCAGCAAGTCTGACAGCTACATCTTTCATTTGAAGCCGAGCAACTTTCCTCAACTGGTCATGTGAAAGGGGATCGAACACCACTATCTCGTCAAGCCTGTTCAGGAGTTCTGGTCTGAAGTGTTTCCTCACCTCCCGCATCACACACTCCCGAGCCACTTCCATTGATACTTTCCCTGTTAGCCCTGAAAGGAGGTGCTCAGCGCCAAGGTTAGATGTCATGATTATCACTGAGTTCCTAAAATCAACCGTCCTGCCTTGCCCATCTGTCAATCTACCATCATCCAACACTTGGAGCAGAGTGTTGAAAACCGCCACATGGGCTTTCTCTACTTCATCAAAGAGTATGACGCAGTAAGGTCTCCTCCTCACAGCCTCAGTAAGTTGTCCACCTTCCTCATGACCAACATACCTGTCAAGATCAACCATGTAAGAAAGACAAACTTCAAAACCAAAACAGCTTGAAAAGTAAAGAAGATTAGGTACTTACCCAGGTGGTGCACCAATGAGGCGAGAGACGGAGTGTTGCTCCATATACTCTGACATATCAATCCGAACCAAGAGGTTTTCATCATCAAAAAGCTGCTCAGCAAGAGCCTTAGCGAGCTCAGTTTTTCCAACACCAGTTGGACCAAGGAATAGGAATGATCCAGTTGGTTGTTGTGGCCTTCCAAGCCCTGCCCTTAACCTTAGAATTGCCTCAGAAACTGCATTTACTGCTTGATCTTGTCCCACTACCCTTTTATGCAACCTATCAGAAAGACCAATCAACCTCTCCTTCTCATTTTGACCGAGTCTCGTCACTGGAATCCCTGTCCAACGGCTCACAACCTCAGCAATGTGTTCTGGCCCAACGTTTTCTGTGAGCATCACATTCTCTTCCGAAGTTCCTTCAAGTTGAGCAATTGCAGATTCCACTTCTTGAATTGCCCCATATCTTAGATCAGCGGCTCTTGCAAGGTCATATCTTCGTTCAGCCTCCTGCAAAGCAAACATGAGCTCTTCTCTTTTCTGTTTAAGCCTTCGAATCTCATCAATTCTCTCTTTCTCCTTTCTGTACTTCATCGTGAGAGGCTGAAGCTTGTCTCTCAGGTCATCAAGCTCTTTCCGCACCTACAAATTCATTATTTGAGAAAACTATATCAAAAACCGGTCTCAAAAAAGATGCTAACAAGAAACAATTCCAGAGCAAGCACGATTATCTTATACGTCGAAAGGATTTATATACCAAGAGAAGAAGAAAATTGTCTCATACCTCAATAAGTCGAGCTTTGCTGGCTTTGTCCTTCTCCCTTTCCAAGGCATGAAGTTCAATTTCCAGCTGCATCCTCTTCCTTTCAAGGTTATCAATCTCTTCAGGTTGACTATCAAGCTGAACTCTCACATTCGCACAAGCCTCATCAACCAAATCAATAGCTTTATCCGGTAAATGCCGACCTAATTAACCAAACAAAAACCACATGATATCATGCCAAGAACAAAGCTATACGAAACCACAAACATCAAATTAGGATAAGAATCTTAACATACCAGTTATGTACCGAGCTGAAAGCTGAGCAGCATTGATAAGAGCTCTGTCTTGGATCCGCACACCATGATGTCCCTCACATTTCTCTTTGAGCCCTCTGAGGATACTAATAGTATCAGGCACACTTGGCTCAGCTACATAGACTTGTTGGAACCTCCTCTCAAAGGCAGCATCTTTCTCAACATATTTCCTATACTCTTCAAGTGTTGTAGCACCAATGCAACGAAGCTGACCTCTAGCTAACATGGGCTTAAACAGATTAGCTGCATCCATCGACCCTTCAGTCTTCCCAGCACCAAGAACCAAATGAATCTCATCAATAAAGAGAATCACTTTTCCTTCAGCTTCCTCAACTTCTTTCAAAACAGCTTTCAATCTTTCTTCAAACTCTCCTCGGTATTTAACACCAGCAACCAATGCACCCATGTCCAAAGAAATCAATCTCACATCAGTAAGACTGTTGGGAACATCTCCTTTCACAATCCTTTGTGCTAAACCTTCAACCACAGCTGTTTTCCCAACTCCTGGTTCTCCAATAAGCACAGGATTGTTCTTTGTTCTTCTTGAAAGAATCCTCACAACTCTTCTAATCTCCTCGTCCCTACCAATCACAGGATCAAGCTTCCCTGCTTGCTCAACCAAATCTCTTCCATAAGTCTTCAAAGCTTGAAAACTTGTATCCCCTGAAGCACTCTCCACTTTCTTTCCTTCTTTCCCACGAAGCTTCTCAACCTCAGACTTAACCCTCGCCGTTGCAACACCAACTTCATTCAACAAATCCCGGATTTGAGAATCTTCAAGAAGTCCCATAATCAACTGATCAACAGCCAAATGAGTATCACCACGAGACTTCTGAGCAGCTTGAGCACGTCGTATAACCTTGATAAGACTAGAACTCGCTGGGATATCATCAGGTGGAGGAGTTTGTGAAGGAAGCTTCTTTAAATTGATTGATAACTCTTTCAGCAGATTGAGCTGCGTTCTCACCACCAGCACTAGAGATTGCTTGAGGGAATATACCGGTGGGATCAGAAATCAAAGCACCAGCTAAATGCAGAGGAGTGAATTGAGCATGTCCTGCATTCACAGCTAACTCATGAGCTGTAGCAATTGTCTCGTTTGTCTTGTGTGTGAATTTCTCAGGATTCATAATTGATTAGTTTCTGTTAGTCCCTGGAAAACAAACACAATCAAACCTAATCTCAGTATATTTCATACACAATCCACATTACTAATTAACACAAAGAAAGGATCTTGAACATATGTTTGATGATAAAGATGAAGAATCAAAGAAAATAGTCTGGGTTTGTTTACCTTAAACGATATAAGAACTGGGTTTGTTTCGCGGAGTTTCTTCAATGAATCAGACGATTTCTTCTTCTTCTTTGCAACAAGTCTTTTTTTGCAGAGAATCGAACAGATTGTTGCGATGTTATAGTCAATTGAATTTTTTCTGATGTTTGGAAACTTTGTGAATTGTACGAGAGAGAACAAAGACGCAAGAGAGCTTTTGTACAGGGAAGGAGATTCATCTGGAAATAGAGAATTACTCACTCATCGCCTTCTTACTAAGAACTAGAACCTCCTAGATAATTCCTGAGAAGAGTGTGTCAAATTGACAAATCTCACTTTTTTGTGTTACGACAGGTAGATGCCACGTGGATTTGTTTTACACCGTGGAATTTCCATTTTTATGGTGTTCTCCTGGAATTTTTATTTTTCACTCCTCGAAATAAAAATAAAATTAAAGTCGCATTATTTAATTTTAGTAGTATGCTAAAAAAAAAACTAAAAAAAAAAGCTAATTGATGGAAATTGAAGCTGGCTAATTGATGGCATCCTATAGATTTACGTCTAATTATCAAAAACACAAATAGAAGAAAATATAATTGGGGACCGTCTGTAAATAGATGTACAAAAAGGGAGCTTTCTACAAATAAAAGGAGTCAAATGAAAATATCTCAGAAGTTTTAATGAGTATTATACGTTATTTAACAAATTAGGTTTTAATCCTGATCTTATTTCAGAAAATATCTCTGCCATTTTATTTCTCAGAAGATCTTGTCTTGATCATATCCTCTGTTTCTTCCTCGATCTGCGCAGCGTTATCTTCCTCTCAAGTCTCAAGCTTCATAATCATCTCTCCATTAATCTCTCTTCTTCAGTCATCCTCTTAATCGTGTATTCGCATCCATCGTCTGATTTTTTTTTTGTTAAACGTAAGTTTTCTTCCTTTTTCCAAGGCTTGCTCTTTACAAATCTAACTGTTCCATTCCAAAGTAAACGCTTTACATTGATGAATTGGGATATAATCGTATAGTTTTAGATTGGAAATCAGAAATTTTAGGAGACGGAAGCCTATGGAATAGTTGCATGTGTTGATCGTATAAACCCCTCATTTTTTTATCACTGTGTAACTCTTAGAACCTCTCTTGGATTGAAAAACCCATACTTTTATTATTTGTTAAAAGTATCTGTTTTTATCTTTTGTACACAGGAATTGATCTGTGTGTGGGAAATCAAATGACGATGGGGACTAATGAAAAGAATGTAGAGAGTAAACAATATCGTTTGCCTCGAGAAGTTAAAGAAGCTTTACAAGCAATAGCATCAGAGTGGGAAGATGTAATTGATTCAAAGGCACTGCAAGTTATTCCTTTAAAAGGTGCAATGACCAATGAGGTTTTTCAGATCAAATGGCCTACTAGGGAACGTGGTCCTTCTCGTAAGGTTTTGGTTAGGATTTATGGTGAAGGTGTTGAGATTTTCTTTGATCGAGAGGATGAGATTAGGACTTTTGAGTTCATGTCAAAGCATGGTCATGGACCATTGTTGTTAGGCCGGTTTGGAAATGGTCGTATCGAAGAGTTCCTCCATGCACGGGTAATTCTTTGAAATGTCCTGTGTTGCTGTGTTATTGAGTATCTTTTAATCTTTAGGTTGGATCTCTGTATGTTAGTTTACTGAATTATAACTTCTTTGTTAAACTGTGAACTTTCAGACCTTATCTGCATCTGACTTGCGTGATCCTGAAATATCTGGTCGAATAGCAACTAGGATGAAGGAGTTTCACGGTCTTGAAATGTCTGGTGTGAAGAAGGCTTTGCTTTGGGACAGATTACGGTATATTTCATTAGTTTCTGCGAGATTCTACTATGATTTTCTAATAAGCCATATATGCTCTTTCTGAATCTATTTGTCCTCTTTCCTTTCTGTAACTTCAGAAATTGGCTCAATGCATGCAAGAGATTGGCTTCACCAGAAGAAGCTAAGTCCTTTCGTCTCGATGTTATGGAGATGGAAATTAATATGCTTGAGAAATCTCTCTTCAAGAATGATGAAAATATTGGATTTTGCCACAATGATTTACAGTATGGAAACATAATGATGGATGAAGAGACCAAAGCAATAACAATCATTGTAAGGTTCCATAAATTTTCTTAATCAGCTCTCTCTTTTTGTATAGCATCACTCAAATATGGACCCTAACTTGGATTTTATCATTTTTTATCTTACCAAAAAAATAGGATTATGAATATTCATGCTACAATCCTGTGGCTTATGACATTGCCAATCACTTCTGTGAAATGGCTGCCGATTACCACACTGAAACACCTCACATCATGGATTATAATAAATATCCTGGTAAGTGTCCATTTCAAGTCAACTTTTTTTTTATCTTTTGAAATGATACAAGATCAATCATATATATTAATATGTGACTAACATTAACAGGCGTGGAGGAGCGTCAACGATTTGTGAAAACATATATGAGTTATTCAGGTGATTATTTTATCATACTTTCTCATAAAGAGCTTAAGCAATAAATCACTGTATGCTCTAAATTATTGATTATATTTGTTCTTGTGAGTTCAGGTAAAGAACCTAGCGATACTATGGTTGAAAAACTCCTTGAAGACGTTGAGAAATATACGCTTGCTAGTCATCTAACTTGGGGTTTATGGGGAATTATATCGGTAATTTCTACAATAATCGTCTATCATACCTGCACATTGTGTTTTCATATGTACAGACTTACGATTTTGAAATGTAAAACTTTGTAGGAGCATGTGAATGAGATCGACTTCGACTATATGGAGTACGCAACACAAAGGTTCAAGCAGTATTGGTTAACAAAGCCGAGGCTCCTTGAGGGTTCCAAACACAAGTAAGTCTCTAGGACCCAACCCAAGAAGAGGTTTTTTTATGGTGGTAATGAGGTCTATATATACAGGTGTTGAGTAGTAGAACGACATTTCCCAACTTACAAAAAATAAAAGAAAATGTTACGTTTTCTGTTTTATTTTTCTACAAAGCAAAATGTAACGGTGAGTAGTTTGTAATCAACAACTGAATTTGTTTCAGATGAATGAAATGTAGTTCTTACAAATTAAATCACATATTTCTTTCTTCATCAATATATATTTTTCCTGTCAAGTCATAACGATTACAAGTTTGAAAAACGAAGGCACACTTAGTCCTCTAATGTAATATTCAATGTCTATTAAAAAAATAGTAGTTGATAAGTAATTGCAAGTTGGTTCACTTCTCAGTAATGGTCACCATCATGAAAGACGATGGTCCTAAGTCCTAACTTTGTATTATACAATTGTATATCTTATAATATGAATCTTGTCGTCTGTTATACAAAATTACAACTGGACTGGAAAGAAAAGCGTAAAGCTGTTTATGCCTATAGATTTGCTTATGATATTCTAGGAACTGAGCTCTGTACATTATTGCCTCTGAATCAAATATGTGAATAGGCTCTCAAAAACTGTACCTTATAACTTAAAATAAATCAAACAAAATTAACAGCAAAAGAATGCGTTAGGCCTTTTCTCCCATCTTGCATTATAATCACAGGTCATGAAGATCCAAAGATAATTTCTCAGAGTTCTTAGATCTCTTTTCACTATCGTCTTGTGAGGTTTGTGATAGCCAGAGGAGTTTACAATCACTTCCCCTGTTTCTTATCTGCAAGTTTAAAAGACCAATACACTTGTTTCAGATTTTCTAACTCAATACCTAAAAACCAAAATTCAAAACATGGAGGGGTGAATCCAAAACCACTGGGCAAGTTAGCTAAAGCACCAAGAAACAATGAAGGATATAGTCTGATAGTCAGCTAAATCAATCTTAGTTTACCTCTTTGGAACCACAGTTTTCGTATTAGCCTGCGGATGTTGCGTTCATGACGTTCCAATAGTTCATCAACTCCATAAGATTGAGACAATATAGGGCCAGAGAATTCGATCTTGTCCCCATCACCCTGCAAGGTTTAAGTTATCAAAATCATTGAGCATGCTTGTCACTTAACCCAAAAAGGAGACAAAGCAAATCATGCCTACTTTTTTCTCTTTCCTCTGAGCTTTAGGTGAAAGCGTGGAGAGAGAGGAAAAAAAAAACAAAAGTTAAACAGCTGAGCAAACATGATCTGACTACAACGGTAATCTGATCCTCTCTTTCTACTTTTCTGAGCTGCTTATCCCGTTTACACCATGTCTTATATGTATATATAATAGCTCTTGTTAACACTTAGATATATGACTATTACAGCACTAGTCCATTCGTATCTTTAGTATTACTCTCACTTGACTTCTAATACAGAGAATCAATTTTGACACTGGCATTACCGCATAAGAAAAATTGAAGCCAAGTTCTAAATTTCACTTTAAAGAACGTCTGGCACAAAGCATACTTGGTCACTACTATGTCTATCAATGGCCCTAAACTGCCAGGGAAGCAATGCAAAAAAACAAGCTTCCATATAGAATTTGGATATCCAATAAACTAGAAAGGTGCATTTAGAGCTTCTATAATCTATGGACGTACCAAATTATTACCCAGCTTTCTTGCCATTTCATCTCTTTGATAGAGTCCTAATGATAGCTCCTGTGAGTGATACTCGTCAGACGCACCAAAAGAATCTGGACGTTCAAGTTGTCTCCACTGCTTCAGCATAGAACGCTTCACCATCTCATATGAGTCCTGGCCTTGTGAATCTGTCTTATCTTCACATTTTTCCTCGTTTGCGTTCTTATTTATCTTAGATTCAACATCCCTTTTCCCATTGAAGGCAGGGGAATGTTCTGACAAGGTAGGAACATGACCTCTTGAGAGGGATCGATTATGTACCCTAACACATACGTCATCTTTTTCTCGTTTCGCCCAAGCAAAACTGTTTGATATAGAGACTTGTACCGGGCCAGAGAAAGGTATATCTCCTTGTGATGCATTCTTCACATGTGAAGCTTCATCTTTCTTGTGATCTAATGGTTTTTGCAGTTTCCCACGTAACCTGGCATCGCTTTCAATGGAATTATGAACTAAATGACCAATTCGTTTATGAAAAGTTTCAGTTTGGTGCCGCACATCCTGCGACCAGAAAGAGAGGGAAAATTTCAGTTTCTTGCATGAAGAATTATACTCTCAAAATACAGACTACATGTAGACAAGTGAGCAAGTAGGAAGTACCTCAACGGGTGCCAATTTATTGACTGAAACGGCCTTACGTGATGGCTTCCTCGCATCTATACCACGTCTCCCATTTCCGCTAATTTTTTTCCTGAAAATCAGACATGACATGTGAGTATGTTACATATGCTTCCAAGACCTGAAATGTAAGGCCAACCAAAATGGTAGACTAGACAATTTCCCAGAACTGTAGAATAGTAGATTGTGTGTTTTAAGCTTTATTTTTTCTGATTAATGAGATGATATGGCCATGATTGAATTTTTCTCTATCAGGTAATTATAAAAATTTCTGACCTTGTTGCTTCTTCTCGATGCTTTGTATCTATCTCCTTGCTAGGCGGGTATATTGGCAAGCTTGAGGGATCACAAGCAAAAGGCTTTGTAGTAAAATACTGAAGAAAAAAAAAAAAACAATGTCTTCATTCGTAAAAGATGAGCGAAATACAGTAATATGGTTTGTTTCCACAGAAATCATAAATTAATCCAAGGATAAAAAGGTTACCTGAGAAACAAGGGCACTAGAGGCAGTACCGCGTTTGTGGGGCTCTATAAAAAGAAGAGTTTCGATCAGATTGATTTCAGTCTCAGACAGATCTTTCAAGGTTTCCCGGAGACAACTATCATAATTTTGCTGTGGCTTGAAGAGCATTGCATGCGGAAGTTTGGACTTTTTCCAGTACTCTGCTGGTGGAGATCCACACAGTTTGAATATCTTGTGCAGCTGTTCAACCTGCTCCATACAGTTCAAGCAATAGCACTGAATTAATTAAATTTCTCACCAAGTAAACCAGAACATATGCATGACCAATAGGTCCAATATCATTCACGAGCGTGATGCATCAGGAGTAGTCGATAGTGTTAAGCGGTTTACCTCAGTTCTTCCCCGGAGAATAGGTTTTCCAAGAAGCAGCTCAGCGAAAACACAACCAACACTCCACAAATCAACAGATGCTCCATAGTCCGTTGCCCCGAGCAAAAGTTCAGGTGGACGATACCACAGAGTCACAACTCGACTGGTAAGAGGTTTCTTCTTGTGTCCAGAAAAATTGCTGAAGTTTGCTAACCCAAAATCAGCCACCTTTAGTATTCCTTCATTACTCAACAAAAGATTTGAACCCTTTATGTCCCGATGCATCACGCCTCGTGAATGACAGTGAACAAGCCCAGACAACAGTTGCTTCATGTAACACTTAATCTGCAGGGACAGCAAAACCAATGATCACACAACCAAATACATTAAAAAAAAAACTCCCACAACACTGGGTGATGATGAATCTTCATCTATAAACTAGGACGAACCTGTGGCGTAGTGAAGTTGACTTCAGGAGAAGAAAGAAGACCAGTAAGATCATGCTCCATATACTCGAACACGAGTTGTATGGTGCAAGATAATTTAGAAGTAATCAAACCTTCCAGTTTGATAATGTTGGGATGATTAAGTCTTCTAAGTATCAAAATCTCTCTAGCCATAAACTTAACACTCTCTGGCTCAAAATTGTCAAACCTCACCTTCTTCAATGCCACAATCCTCCCAGTTTCAGTCTCTACCGCACGAAACACACTGCTATAAGTACCTTGTCCAATCTACATAAACCAAAATCTAAACTCCATTAAAATTCCACAATTTACACAAACAAGAATTTTCAACTTTTTTGAGTATAAAACAAACCTTTTCTAGCTTTTCGTAAGCGTCAGATCGAAGTGGGACCCAACCATGGATAGCTTCACCAGCAACGTTGCTCAACCACGCAGGCCAACCAGCAGCGACTTGCTCAGCTTCAAGGTATCTACTAAGATTACCGAGTCGAAAACTCAGTGACTCACTACCACGTCCCGACTCGCTTCCCAACTCACTTCCACTCTTCGGACTCCTCTTCCCACTTTTACTCCTCCATGAAACGAGCTTCTTCAACGTCGCGCGAGGCGGATCCTCCACCAATACCCGACCCGATCCAGAACACTCATTTTCATTGTCCCTGAAGATACCTGAGTGATCAATCGCAGGCGTCACATAAACCGTCTGCTTCGAGCTAACGCAACCCATTATACAGAATTCCGATTACTTCGTAACCTCACAACCACCACAAATGACTAACTGATCTCCTTTCCGAGTTTTCCGGCGCCGTCAAGAAACGGTTCCGATCCGGATTCGAGTGAATCTCTCCTGAAAGTAGTGAAACTTCGTATTTTTATAATGAGAATTTTTTAGAGAATGTTTTTAGGCTCTTCACTTTTTTTATTTTTTTTTGCCGTATTACGGAAGACGACGGTACATTTTTAAAAAAAATTATTTTAAAAAAATTCAAAAGAAACATGCATTTATTATTCTGGTCCAAATTTGCACCTTCCAATTTTGAAACCCCATTTTAGAATGTAGTTAATGACAGCTTTTTTGTTGAAATAAATAATAGACTATACATTTGTGGTAGAACATAATTGAAAAAGAAATACTAGTATGAAACCGTGTTGCAAAATATAAACAAAGGAAAAATTGAATTGGCTGTATGCATTAAATTTTGGTCTATAGTGAGTACACGCGAATGGCTATTGATTAATCAATTGTACGAAGAATATGACTTGAAATGATTTATCCATAAGTAATAAGTAGCCTACACTAATAAGATTTTTAAAGCTAAAACTATGATTAATTTCCATAAGATAAGTCAAAACAAATTCATTACAAACACATAATAATTGCAAAGAGAAACTCACTTGTGTCTCTAATGCTTTGCCAGCTCTTAGACTATGATGACTACTACTATTTCTTTTTCTCAACATTCAAGCACTAAATTTATATTTTTAAATAATGATTTAAGGTACCACATGAGCCTAATTTTCCATACAAACTATTGCCACAATTAGTGAGTTAGGCTAAAGTTTTGACTAACTTTTATCAAGTTTTATTTACCAGTAATTTTCTGTCACTCAGATTTTACCACTAAAAAGACAACCAAAAAACTCAATAACTCAAATCCAAACCATTATTATCTTCTGTATAATAGATTTTTAGTTGAATTGTTTGGTGAGCCTAAAATCCATCATAACATAACGTTTCTAATGATAATCTGATTAATAAGAGAATCAATTGTTAGAAGAAATCCCAAGAAACAAATCTTGAAAAAGTTGAACTGGATTGTGTTAACAAGTCTTATACGGTTCAACTACACCAATTCAAGTTCAGGACTAAACCTCTCAAAGACCAAAACAAAAGTAAGCACAACTCAAGAAACCAAGAACATAACATTTTCTTGAGGCAAAGGTTGAAATCAACTCCTCTTCTTTTTGGATTTGAGCATGACCATGCCGATGAATATGGAAAGGAGAGAGAGGAGAGTCACACCAGCGAAGACGGGTACGAGTGTGGCATAGTCTTGGGGCAAGAAGTACTTGTGGATGAAATGATCACTATCTACAAATGGCTGCGCAAACGAAAATTATAACAAGTGAGATTTTTCCCAGTAGGATCCAAAATATTAGATGACAGTGATACATCAAACTGATAATGTCTTTTTAAGGAACTTGGGGGAGATGAAACATGGTGTTGCCTCTTACCAAGATGATGACCCAAAAAGTATAGTATGTGAATATGGATAAGCTGATTGAAGTTAATAGAAGTCCCACTGCTCGATCCGCTAATTCCATTGGTCACGTTGAAAACCTGCAGCACGGCGAATCAACCATGAGAAAAAATCACAAAGATTCAAGAAGCTAAGCACTAGAAGACACAGCCAAAAGTGAAGGAAGTCATATTGCTAATGCCACCGAAACCATTTCACCTAGAATTTTCCCACAAGAACACCTAATGCCATCATTTTAGATTCTGAGGGTATGCAAACTGTCTACTGCACAAGGCCTCTCGAAATTTAAAACAGTCAAAGAACAATCATCACCGGACCTTAGATTTGCTAGACATCTGATTCACGGAGCTCAACAGACTGTCTAAAACAAATCAGAGTTGAACTAGGAATATATCAACAACTTGCAGGACTCCTGTGGTTGGAGAGAAAGGTCATCATTTCCAGGCTCCAAAATCAACGGCTTGAAGTGATATTTGACCTATATAGAGATCTTTGAGGTGTTGCTTACACAGCCCTATTCTCCTTCCATTTAAGCTAGAAGGAATACAAACAGAAAATCCAGTTTTCCAACCAGGAAACTTCTGTTTCTCCATTGCATGTATAGTATAAACAGCAGGTGCAGCCATCGAGCAACCAATTACGAAGCAATTGCAAGGCCTTGATTCGCTCACTAATCGAGCTAAAGACAATAAACACAAACCACTATTGGAAAGGCCGTACGTTAGATGTTCATCCCTCTCAAAAACAGGAGAATCTAGTTTCTCATGTTGTATTTCCTGTTCTATATCTTCACCAGAGGGAATCGTGCTCAGTTCTAAATCAAGGCGTTTCTCTATTTCATTTTCATGAATTCGATATTTTGCTGCCAAAGTACGGATGCATGACATTCTGACCTGATTATCGATAAGAACCTTTATCTCATCAAAATTACTACAGCCTTCATACCATATCACCCATCGCCGGACAAGTCCTGAGAACCAATCGATTATTTGGGTAGTATCTTGCAAAATAAGCATAGAATTTGAATGAGCATAACCCTTGGCTGTTATTATTCCATAGCGAGAAAGACGCCTTCTTATAGCATTGGTAGGAGCAACAACATCTCCAAAGAAAACAGGTCCATCATGAGAGCGTGGACATGGCAAAAGGGCTTCCACATTAGCCGTCTCTGAAGAAACATATGCTGCAGCAGCATTTTGGAACTTGTAAAACGGATCTCTTAGTTCTTGAGGAACCGTAGGTTCAACAACATGCTTGGACAAGATAAATTCCTCGCTTCTATCTCTAGAGGTTCTTAGTACGTCCTCCATCCATATCCTAAGTAAGACCTTATACCAATGATCTGTTTCCATGCCTGCCTTTCTGTGGCAAGATATTTGGCTCAAGGTAGAGTTACTATCCGCTAAGCCTCTGATTTCTGACTCCTTAACCTTCTTCAATCCATGTCTTAGCCATTTCTTTCCTATTCTAATTGTACCCAAGGTCCAGGCCTCTTCTTTCTGCATTGCAAAGAGCCTAATCTTCTCCTTTAACTTGTGAACAGCTTTAACAGCCGGACTCTCCCTCACATTTTTCCCACCAAGGAACCCAAAACACGAAGCCCACTGGTTGCTTCACATGGTGACGGGTCTGTTTCATCTGTTGTGATATCCAAATGCAGTGAGTTCCGTAAGAAACCTATAGCTTCAGATCTGATATCAACCGCAGCTTTTTTGGGACCAGACACAGAGAAAAATTGTGGAATCAACACAGAAAATGGAAGAAAACTTAGTGTTTAGAAAACGAAACTCAGGTGAATGATGTGAAAGCACGATTGGTCTCAGGTGAACGGGAACGGGAACAATCAGGTTTTTATCAATTTCCGTTGCTTAATCGGGAATATACTTCAACGAAGAGACACGTCCCCTTCCGCTTCGGCAACTATGTGAAATCTTAGAAAAATGAGGACTGAAAACAACTTCCAGGACTATTCTAATAGCCTCTTGAACAACTTGAAGAGCTACACTAGGCAAAACAAGAACCTCTTTAGTTTTATCTCTAGCCACAAGCGAGAACGTATTCGAAGCAACATCAAACATCCCACTAGAGAGCTCTTCTGCAATAGAATCAAACCCAACACTACCATTTCTTTCCTTTATAGAAACATTGGAGTTAAGCCTAATACAATCATAAGCATCCCGAAGTGTTTCAGGCCTTGCAATCACATTCTTCAACAGGTCACTAAACTTCCCATCACTGTATAGCTCCTTGACTCTTTTTTTTAAACGGAGTTCAAGAGATCGCTTAAGTTCCATACGACTTCTGGGTTTACTATCATCAACAGGAGAAGATTCCTCTACAAGTGAAGCTAATTCCCCAGCTAGTGAAAACATTCCAGTTTCCTTACTAGCCATATCTGAATCATCTGTTGCAAGCAGAGATGATTCTTGGAATGTGGAAACTGAGTGACTCCACAAGCTCCGTGAAACTAGGGTTTCTACATCACATCGATCAACTCGGCGCAACAAATCGAAAACTAAGTTCCGTTTCCTAAACATCAAAGTAAATTCCGATTCCCAAATCTAAACACTAAGCGATTATATTCCCGATTAAGCTACAATAGAACGGGAACAATCAGGTTTTTATCAATTTCCGTTGCTTAATTTGACATAATTGTGGAATCAACACAGAAAATGGAAGAAAACTTACGTTTAGAAAACGAAACTCAGGTGAATGATGTGAAAGCACGATTGGTCTCTGAGAGTGAAATCGAAGAAGCTTGCTTGAGAAGGAGTAATGGAGACGCCGCACAGTGAATTTACACGAGATGGAGAAGAGAAGATCGTGTGAATAGGGACAAATGAAGGGCTATTTGTTAAATAACGGATAATATTATGTTTTCGAAATTACATTTGAACTCCTTTAACTTCAAAATACTTCTTTTTAAAGCATGTTGTTTTCAAAGAGGATCAAATTCATATTTCTTTCACTTGTGTGTTTTGATATCAGACGTACACATAGCTCGATGATCATCATGTATTCATGTTCATTTATGTTAACATGCTATGAAACTAGGAATACCATAATATATAGATTTTGATGTTATAAATATGTATTTTGGATACAACTAGTATTTATATATTTAGTCCATATACTTCTCTAAACTTTGATGAGATCGTGAGATTTGATGGATTTCTATAGAAATCTTTAGACTTTGGTCAAGTTTTGGATTTGGTCCAACAAAAGACAATTAGATCATTAACCTATAATAAAACTTAACTAAAATCAAATTTTAATTTCAAGAGAACAAGTGTTGTATATCTCATTCATACAATATTTCTCGACAACATTGGCAGTTTGGCACAATGAAAATTTACCATTAAAGCACAAAATAAAATAAAAATAGAAAAGTATAAAGTTTGCTATGGGCGAACCCCGAATTAGAAACTAGCTACTAAAATTATTATTGAATAATAAATTCGTTAATTCAGTTTAATTATTAAATAATAAAACATGAGATATCAGCTTTTCTACCCGCTGAACCGCAACAATACGTAATTCGCCATCATCTACTTGTTAAATTGTTTATCAATTGACCATTTCTTATATGAAAATGTTTTGCTTCGTGCTTGCTTAAAAAAAGAAAAAGAAAAGACAGAAAGAGGTGTTTCATGCTTTTGCTAATATTCCCCCAAAAAATACAATACATAAACATACATGTATTGAGCTAGGTTGGTTCTATATGGATCATTTAATTATTTAAAAGGTTTCAAGGTTCAAAAACTCCGTTCTGATCCGATCATGATATGATTGGACAACATTGGCCAGGCTCTAAAGAGTTGGACTTAGTCGAGTAGATAAACTACTACCTACCATAATACCAAGATAATGGGATCCAATGATATTTGGTGTAGTGTGCAAGTTATTTATTTGAGGTGATATTATTGAATTTGACCAATTGAAACATGATCAAACATCAAATGGGGTACGCAAGAAAAAACTGAAGCAAAGACGACGTCGCTTTTCAAGTGGCATTTCTTAAAAATCCACAGCAATATTTTTGTTTGTCGCCTTAGTTGTTTTTAGTATGAACAATGTTGGCTTATTACCATTCACTCGTCCTTAGTGTTGAATGGACCATCTTTCTTCTTTTCTATTGGTGGAAATCCAAAACTTTTGAAGCTACAATTATTTATAGTTAAAGCTACTTTCCAAGTTTCTTTCCAATGATACATTATAAAATTAGTAGTTAATTATAATTCCTTTGTATTGTATTGTTCTCCCTGCGGAAGAGAATAGTATTAGTAGCCTCTGAATTTTCTAATTCAATAAATTTTCAATGGTCTGTCACGAAGTGTTTATTATACTATTCGATTAATTGAATAGTTAGACACTTAGACTATCAAAGTAAAATAATGCACGCATTTGACTTATCACGGAGAAAAATATTTATAACGGAAAAATAAATAAGACAGACAACAAAAAGGAATAATACTGTATGAGATTTGATCATCAACAATGAAGAAAAAAAACATTGGTCAAACGACTAAACTAAGTCAACTAGTGCCGCCCCAATGAATTACATGGGACCCATCATATATATGTATTTTTTTTATTAACCTGTTTAAGTAAAATATCTTAATTTTGAAATTTTCAAAATGGTGCCAATTTATTTTCTTTGGTCGTCCAAATTTGTTTACATTACACTTTTATTATGGTGTACAAGCAAAGATTTATTTCCATGATATAACTTTCTTTTACACAGTCTACATTAGTCATGGGCTAACGGTTTTATCGGGTTTTTTGGGTCGGATTATTATGCATAACAACTTTTTTTTATTAAAATTTAATAACCTAACCACTTTGACACGAAGTCAAACGCTTGTGAACCGGTCAACTTAGATGTCTCAGCTGCTCACCTATTTTTTTCTCAAGCTAACTTAAATAAACCAATCTAATTTTATGATTCTTTAACTAAATCACATGATTAAATTTTCTAAAACTTAACACACATTTTCGATACTAGTACAAAGTTGAAACGTTACCTTTTCAAAAAATTCCACTTGAAAGTTAATGAGTGCGCATGTGGTACCGTACAAATGTATACATTATCAGAAAAAAAAAAATAACACTAGTAGTAGTTTTTTTTCTTTTTTTTTAAAAAAATACAGAGAACAGAGGTGTGCTTAGTCAGATAACATTGATTTAGTCGATAAAACATCAATTTGTTTTTGTTCAAAGCGACTTTCAGAATAAATGTTTGTTTTCAACATTAAATTGTTTTACACAAATGATCCCAGCACAGAAAAAAAAACAAAATGGAAAATTTTAATAAAAGTTTAATAAATATACAGATAGTGAAATGGAAAAATTTGAAATTTTTTGAAAAAATTCAACAAATGCGGTAGTATTTATTAAGAAACATTTGATAAGACTGGTAACGTAATATATACGTTTTATAGGGTCAAAATTAGCATAATATTATGATTCAAATCACCTTTTTGTTTTTAATTTTTTTGGTGAAGGAAAGAAAAGTCTAAATAAATAGGAATAACCCAATATCTGTGCGATGTTCAAAGTTCTCAGTTGTTTGGTCTACGTGCGTGCTGGTTTGTTTTTTCTTCTTTCTAATCCCCCTTTTCCAATTTCCATGAATTTCCATGAAATTCATCTTCTTCCCCGATAATTTCTGCACTTTTACAAGAAACATCTCAGCCCAAGAGGACGACGTTAACAATAAAGAAGCAAACGAGGAAGAGGAAGTAGAAGACGATGACGATGGTGACGCGTGTGATCATGGCGGATGATGATTCTGACTCACTTTGCTTCGTTTGTTTCTTACTCTTCGTTTTGATCTCTGGTAATTCTAAATTCGCTTCCTTTGCTTCTCCAGTTTATGTTTTCGTTGAGATTTTTTTGAGAATTGTATATACTGTGTTCTCTGCTTGAGTATGAGTTTCGGTTTCGGTTTCATTTGACGTTTTTACTTGAACGGGTTTAGGGTTTTAGATTTCGACGTGAATTTTTAGGGGTTTCAAATTATTTTTATGGAGTTTACTTGAAGTGATTTCGAGTATCGCAATTCTGGGTTTTACATTGTGTAAATGAATCGCAAGTTTCAATTTTTACTCTGTTTGATGATTGTTTAGCCATCTGAAAGATTTCATTTTTTTCCGAGTTTTTGATTTTTTTGTTCTTCCATGGCACAGCTATAGCCGTAGCTGGAGATTCTCTGGAAAGTGATACACAAGTCTTGCTAAGTCTGAAATCGTACCTTGAATTTCGGAATCCACAGAACCCAGGACTGTACACAGAATGGAAAATGGAGAAGCAACATGTATGTGACTGGCATGGAATTACTTGTAGCCCTCAAAGAAGTAGAGTCACTGGGATTAATCTAAGTGATTCCACCATTTCAGGTGCTTTCTTCAGCAACTTCTCGGCCTTAACGCAGCTTACATATCTCGATTTATCAAGGAACACTATCGAAGGGGAGATTCCAGAAGACCTGAGCCGTTGTTACAACCTAAAGCATCTCAATCTTTCTCATAATATCCTTAAAGGGGAGCTTAGCTTGTCCGGGTTGTCAAATCTTGAGGTTCTTGATCTATCGGTCAATAGGATTGCGGGTGATATTCAGTCTAGCTTTCCATTGTTCTGTAACAGCTTGGTTGTTGCAAATCTGTCGACCAACAACTTTACTGGAAGAATTGATAACATCTTCAATGGGTGTCGGTATCTCAAGTATGTTGATTTCAGTTCCAATACATTCAGTGGAGAAGTATGGGCTGGTTTTGGGAGGCTGGTCCAATTTTCAGTTTCTGAGAATCATCTCTCTGGGAATATCTTAGCTTCAATGTTCAGGGGTAACTGCACTTTGCAAGTGTTGGATTTGTCTGGGAATGGTTTTGGTGGGGAATTTCCAGGCCAAGTTTCGAATTGCCAGGATCTTAGTGTATTGAATCTGTGGGGAAACAACTTCACTGGGAACATACCAGCCGAGACAGGCTCCATATCCTCTCTCAGAGGTTTGTACTTGGGAAATAATGGTTTCTCTCGAGACATACCGGAAACTCTCCTGAACTTGAGCAACTTGGTGTTCTTGGATTTGAGTAAAAATAATTTTGGAGGAGACATTCAGGAAATATTTGGGAGATTCACTCAAGTAAAATATCTAGTACTGCATGGGAATGCATACGTTGGAGGCATCTACTCTTCAAACATCCTCAAGTTACCTAATCTTTTCAGGCTAGATCTGAGCTTCAACAACTTTTCGGGACAGTTACCAGCTGAAATTTCCCAGATCCAGAGTTTGAAGTTCTTGATTCTTGCTTATAATAACTTCAGTGGCGATATACCACAGGAGTATGGGAACATGCCAGGGCTTCAAGCACTTGATCTCTCCTTTAACAGCCTGACCGGGTCCATACCAGCTTCATTTGGAAACTTGACCTCTCTTTTGTGGCTAATGCTTGCAAATAATTCTCTATCAGGAGAAATTCCTCGAGAGATTGGCAACTGCTCGAGCCTTTTGTGGTTTAACGTGGCAAACAACCAGCTCTCCGGTGCATTCCATCCTGAATTGACCAAAATGGGTAGTAATCCTTTTCCAACATTTGAAGTGAATAGGCAAAACAACGACAACATAATTGCTGGTTCCGGTGAATGCTTGGCGATGAAGAGATGGATTCACAAAGAGTTCCCTCCTTTCAAGTTTGTCTACGCATTCTTACAAAAAAGAGTTGTAGAAGCCTATGGGACCATGTTCTTAAAAGTGCACGGTCTCTTCTGTCTGCTCTTGGTTCCACTTGGTTCCACTAAGACGCACACTTGACATTTCTGCCTATCTTCAGCTCAGTGGAAATAAGTTTTCAGGTGAGGTTCCTGCAGATATCGCTCAGATGGAGAAGCTGAGCATGCTACATTTGGGTTTCAATGAGTTTGAGGGGAAACTGCCTCCAGAGATAGGAAAATTGCCTCTTGCATTCCTCAACCTCACCCGAAACAATTTCTCGGGCCAGATTCCTCTAGAAATCGGAAATCTTAAATGCCTACAGAATCTTGATCTGTCTTACAACAATTTCTCAGGAGACTTTCCGACGAGTTTGAATGACTTAAATGAGCTGAGTAAGTTCAACATCTCATACAACCCTTTTATTTCTGGTGTGATACCAACGACGGGACAACTGACAACCTTTGACAAAGAATGCTATCTTGGAAATCCGCGGCTACGGTTTCCTAGTTTCTTCAACAAATCAGGGAACAACACGAGGAATCAAGTTTCTAACCAAAGTCTAGGAAACAGGCGAAGAACTCTTCTTTTGGTTTGGGTTTCCTTGGCTCTTGCATTGGCGCTTATATCCAGTTTAGTAGTATCAGGTATTGTTCTCATGGTTGTTAAGCGTTCAAGGGAAGCGGAAATCGATTTCTTGGATGGCTCGAAAACCAGACATAACACGACTTCCAGTTCAGGCGGATCATCGCCATGGCTATCAGGAAAAATCAAGGTCATTCGCTTAGACAAATCAACATTCACATACGCTGACATTCTGAAAGCAACCAGTAACTTCTCTGAGGAGAGAGTGGTAGGTAGGGGAGGATATGGAACTGTTTACAGAGGCATATTGCCTGATGGAAGAGAAGTTGCAGTCAAGAAGCTACAAAGGGAAGGCATCGAAGCAGAGAAAGAGTTCAGAGCTGAAATGGAAGTTTTAAGTGCCAACGCATTTGGCGATTGGGGACACCCAAACCTAGTGAGGCTGTACGGATGGTGCCTAGATGGATCAGAGAAAATCTTGGTGCACGAATACATGGGAGGCGGGAGCATAGAGGAGCTTATCACAGACAAAACAAAACTTTCATGGAAGAAACGTATCGATATAGCCACAGATGTAGCACGGGCGTTAGTATTTTTACACCACGAATGTTACCCTTCCATCGTTCACAGAGACGTCAAAGCAAGCAACGTTCTTTTGGATAAACAAGGGAATGCGAGAGTGACAGATTTTGGACTAGCAAGACTCTTAAATGTTGGAGATAGCCATGTGAGCACAGTGATCGCAGGCACAATTGGGTATGTAGCTCCTGAGTATGGACAAACTTGGCAGGCTACCACAAGAGGAGATGTTTATAGTTACGGAGTATTGACTATGGAACTCGCAACGGGTAGAAGAGCCGTTGATGGAGGAGAAGAATGTTTGGTGGAATGGGCTAGACGTGTAATGACAGGTAACCTGACAGCCAAAGGTTCGCCATTTACCCTGTCAGGGACAAAACCAGGGAACGGAGCTGAGGAATTGACCGAGCTATTAAATGTTGGTGTGAAGTGTACAGCAGATCATCCTCATGCAAGACCAAACATGAAAGAAGTTCTAGCTATGTTGGTTAAGATATCTGGTAAAGTCGAGCTCTTCAATGGCTTACCTTCACCAGGTTACAGAGAAATGTAGAATCTTTCTTTCTTTTCTTCTTTCAGGTTTTATACATAAAAGCAGAGTGTTCATTCTTCTCATTTTCGTTTTCATTGTTTCTGATTCATCTTGTACACAGAATCTCATTGTTTTAAGATAGATAGATACAGAGAGAGAAGGTAGTTTTGTTCGCTATGTACAGAGACACATTTTGAAATAAAGATCTTCTCTTCTTCTTATCTGCATTGAGTGTAACACAACTTTGGCTCTATAGTTAACTCTCATGTTTCTTTTACAAGTCAGGAAACATAAAGGAACAAAGATCTAGTACAATGAGTTAGGCTGTAATCTCTCTGATCAGCCAATTTAAGCTAGGGAAGGAGAAATAAAGGACGAGAAACGACGGGACAGCCAAAGCAAACGTGAGAAAGAAATGTATTCCAAGAACTGCAGCACTCGCAGGGATTGCATATAAAGCCATCAAAAGGAATAAAAGCACCAAATGAAACTTAGCCAACAAATGAGTAGCAAGGGCCATTGACTTACATACTGAGTCATGGAGTATCCCAGTTCTGAAGAATCCTCTGGTCAAATCATTCCACCAACCGTGATTGTCCAGGAACCGTTCATCATCTGAGGCAGTATTACTCACTCCATCACACCTCTTTCTCACGTCTCTCTGCCCTGAAGTGACCTCTTTGTTGTCACCGCGCGATGTAGATCTGCAACCATTCTTGCTTTCGACCATCCATAGAAGGTAAAAGTTCTTAGAAGGGAATCTAATGTTTCCATTACAAACCAGCCTTAAAGAGAGTATATTACACCAAGGACAAGCAACGAAGAAAGGAAGCTGGAAAGGTAAAGCTGAGGATTTGATGACAACAGCACGTTGAAGTCCTAAGAGACAATACTTGCAGATTGTATGACCACACCATAAGACATAAGGCACATTCTCAAAGACGTTGAATGATTCCCAGCAAATGGGACACTCCAATCTTTCTTCTTTTGTTGTCTTTCTTCCATCCCCTGAGGAATCAGAAGGAGCTGTTCTCAGTTTTGTGGCAGCTTCTTCTCCCTTTGATTTAAAGCCTTCTTTAATTGATTTTGAAGCTAATTTCCACATAACAATGAAGAGAAAGGAAAACAGATTCGTTTTTTTTGTTTCCACAAAGGTAAATCACTAAACCCTTCGAAGAAACAAGAATCAATATCAGACAGTAGAGAGAAGTGCTCAGCAACAATATAATCAAACATGAAATTCACGATCGAACAACCAAAGAAATCATTAACAGAGTTATCTTTACAGAAACAATGAAAAGAGAAGGAAACATACCACGAAGATGTTGGAGAGAATAAAGTCTGGAGTTAGAAGAGTTTATCCAAACACAGAGATAAAGATAGATAAATACAAAGAAGTTATCCATATCTCTGATCCAATAGTGACGTCGTTTAGTAAAAAGGGACACGCGTCGTAAACATGGTGACTCTGAAACGCTTTTTTCGAGGTTTACCGCCGCACACAGATTGTCTTATCTTTATCCGACACCATTGTTAAGTTTCAAAACTATAAAACGCACCGTTTCATTTTCACTCATACTATTAAACCGCCGTAACATAACATTAAACGATCGGTTTAAATTTTTTTTTTACTGAAATCGACTTTAGTAAAAAGAAAATGAAATGACATATGTCGGTGTGAGTGAGCTGTACGCGTTTCTTCTTCCTCAGCTTCTGGATCGAGCGAAGCATTTTCCTCTCCGACAATAATATATTTTTTAAGTAATGACAATGTTTCCGCATTATTGGTTTAATCTATTTTAAAAATTAGGGTTCTTTAGATCGACAATCTTTTCTCTCTCTCCGATCGGAATCGTACTGAAAGATCTGAACTTTATTTCAGATCCGTGAATAAGTACAGAGAGAGTGAGTGTTTATTCAGACCAAAATAAATAAAAATCCCAATTTTGATGGTCTAGAGAGAAAATGGGTCAAGATGGGTCACCGGCGCATAAAAGACCTTCCGGGAGTGGAGGACTTCCGACGTCAACAGTATCGAACGGAGGAGGAAGAGGTGGTCGTGGTGGTTTGTTGCCACGTGGCAGACAGATGCAGAAGACGTTTAACAACATCAAAATCACGATTCTCTGTGGTTTCGTCACAATCCTCGTCCTACGTGGCACAATCGGTGTTGGCAACCTTGGAAGCTCAAGCGCCGATGCGGTTAACCAGAACATCATTGAGGAGACTAACCGGATTTTAGCTGAGATCCGATCTGATTCGGATCCTACTGACTTGGATGAGCCTCAGGCAATGGAGATGAGTCTCAATGAGACTTATGCTTTAGGGCCTAAGATCACGAATTGGGATAGTCAACGTAAGGTATGGTTGAATCAGAACCCTGAGTTTCCTAGTACTGTTAATGGCAAAGCTCGAATCTTGCTTTTAACTGGATCTCCTCCCAAGCCTTGTGATAATCCCATTGGTGACCATTATCTGTTGAAATCTGTGAAGAACAAGATTGATTATTGTAGGCTTCATGGGATTGAGATTGTGTATAACATGGCTCATTTGGATAAGGAACTTGCTGGGTATTGGGCTAAATTGCCAATGATTAGGAGGTTGATGTTGTCTCATCCTGAAGTTGAGTGGATCTGGTGGATGGATAGTGATGCTTTGTTCACTGATATACTGTTTCAGATCCCTTTGGCTAGGTATGAGAAGCATAATCTGGTGATTCATGGTTATCCGGATTTGCTTTTCGATCAGAAGTCGTGGATTGCTTTGAACACTGGTAGTTTTCTGCTGAGGAACTGTCAGTGGTCTTTGGATTTGTTAGATGCTTGGGCACCGATGGGACCTAAAGGGCCGATTCGTGATGAGGCCGGGAAGGTATTGACGGCTTATCTGAAAGGAAGACCGGCTTTTGAGGCTGATGATCAGTCAGCATTGATATATCTTCTGCTTTCTCAGAAAGATACATGGATGGACAAAGTGTTTGTGGAGAATCAATACTATTTACACGGGTTTTGGGAAGGTTTGGTTGATAGGTATGAGGAGATGGTAGAGAAGTATCATCCGGGATTGGGCGATGAGAGATGGCCGTTTGTGACTCATTTCGTTGGTTGCAAACCATGTGGTAGCTACGCTGATTATGCAGTTGAGAGGTGCTTGAAGAGCATGGAGAGGGCTTTTAATTTTGCAGACAATCAAGTGCTCAAGCTGTATGGTTTTAGCCATAGGGGATTGTTGAGCCCCAAGATTAAGAGGATCAGAAATGAGACTGTCACTCCTTTGGAGAATGTAGACAAGTTTGATATTCGCAGAACGCAAGTGGAGGCCAAACCGCAGAAGTAGAGGAGACTGAGGAGAAGATAGTCTGAGATGGTGGACTCGTATAGGTAAAATATATAACACTCACAAATGGAAAGCAAATTTGTTTGCCTGTACTTGCTACTTTACCGTTCTTCTGTTTTTTTTTTTTTTTTTTTGTTGTTGTTTGCAAGAAGTTTTTAGCTGAAAAAAATCATTTTTCATAGATGTTTTTGCGTTTTCTTCAGTCAAATATATGGAGAAACTTCATACTTTGTTATTACTCGTTACTGCTATAATCAACACTTTGGCAACTACTAACTTCGAATAAAAAAGTAGGGAATCCATGATTAGACTGTGGAATCAGGATAACAGTTACGTTACAATTTTGGTGTCACCATTGATCGGTCAAGACTTAAGACAGATCATTTCACATACTAACTTCCTTTGTCTTAGCTACCGATCACTCTCGAGCTAACAGAGACTAAGTATTACATGCATCTACAAAATGAGAATGACCAAAAGTGACTTACTAACTGACCAGGAAGAGACAGAGGAAATCTTTCCTTGCCTAGATCATTTCTTCTGGTAGATTATTAACTTTCTGGCTGCCAGACGTATCCCTGTCATTTCCTTATAATCGTAAGGCTCAAGCGAGAAGAATGCATCAACCAGGGTTCCGGGAAGTAATGCTGACTCGAGCGTTTCAAAGTTATCGCCACTGAGATCAAGCTTTTTAATTGTTTCCAAAGATTCTTCTTTCTGGTATACCTGGGTTCCACAGCTGGTATCATCTCCATTGAGTTCTGAGCTTATTCTGTCAACCAAATAAGTTTCGATTCAAAGGTTAGAAACACTCAGTGGACTCGTTCTGGTATGTAAAAGGTTAGAGACAGAGTTGAATACTTACTGCAATCTCGCTGTAGGATGGTTGCCAAAGCCTTCTTTCCTTATAACAGTAGGCCTCCAATCTGAGTCTGTGCTTGAGTCAATCGGTAAGTTATTCGCAGCAGCATCGGATGCATCCAAGATTTTGCATAGATCTGGAGGTACGTTGACAACAATATTCAACTTTGGACGACCTGTATGATCCATAAACTTTCGGCTTATTCCAAACCGAACTTTCAAGCTATACCAATAGAGCTGTAGAGGGGTGTCATTGTGAAACAGCTTCATTCTCAGGCTGAGGCTCCCACGATATAACGGGATAAGACTTGCCCTGATGCTAGAAACAGATACTTCATCAACACCCAAAAATGATTTATCTTTGGCAATGGGATCAGGTGCTGGAGTTGACTCATCCTGCTCTATTACAGTTGTTGCTTCGTCTGTTGCATCTGTCTGAAGAGTTCCAATTTGTAGCTTACTTATTAGAGCTGTTATATCAGATGGATCTATTTCACAACTAGATGTATCACTTTCTGAGCATTCTGTCAAAAGAGATACGATGGGATGGTTTTCTTTGGTTGTGGCATCCACCGAAGACGAGCTCGGATCAGATTTAGGGCTCAAGGAGGAAGAAGCCGAGCTTTCTCTGTCTCCATTAGGCAATGACTTCTCATTACTTCGCGTTCTTGGACTTTTCCTTGGAGAAAACCAGCTCATGCCTGTAAGAATATCAGGAACACTGGACTCCTGCAAACACCAAGTAGTTAAATCAGTGATTTTTGCAATCTGCAATCTATAGACGGATCCTCTATTGACAGAAGTCAGAAACAAGAAATGAGAATACAGCATTACCAGAAACAAGACGGTTGCACAGTACTTGACAACTTCAAGATTCATTCGGACATCATCTAAGCTCCTGGTGAATCATATCCATGTTTAGTTCCATATTGAAACAACTGGTGAAAATCATTAGGTTATCGTTTAGTTTTTTTACCTGTGAGCTTGATCTCCTAGCCCGAAGTATGTAGCAAGTGATGCCATCTATATTAGTTTAAAGAACAAAACATTTAAGAACTCTAATGACTCATTTTAAAGTTACAAGGAGTTAATGAAGATAAAAAGGAAGCTACAGGCTTGAGATTATTATTAAAGAGAAGACGAAAAATGAGAGACCTTCATGTCACCAGCTCTCTTTCCAAACTTCTGAGACAACAATGAAAGCGAATCGATTAAAGCCTTGGGCTCCGGCGGAGAGAGACCAATCTCTACAAATGCATCTCTTATTCTTACACAATCGAATCTTTTTATGTTATGTCCCGCCCAAATTCGTCCTACAAACACATAAAAATCAAAACTTGTAGTTTCGTGACAGAGAGCGAGAAGGCAGACCAAAAAAAAAAAAAATTTACCGTGGAGAATGTCGTAGACTTCATCAGCGATTTCTGAAAATGTGGGTGCAGAGAGAACTCCGTCGCGCGTAATGCCGCTTCGTCGCTTGGAGAGTGTGGAGATGAGAGAAAGATCGGTGGGTCGAACTAAGGTGGAGTAACTATGGAGCTCCACTAGCTTCCTAGGGCAAACTAAGATAGCTCCAAACTCCAAAATCGCAAAAGGCTGTCCTGATTTGGTTGGAACAGCTGTCTCAAGGTCGAAAAATGCTATCTCACTTCTCTCGTCGCCGCCCAGAGTCGAAGCCATTGTTTGACAACTGAGGAAAGCTAACGAGTGAAGGCGTAATTTGTGGCTTTTAAAGCAAGTGAGCTTCACGCGCCACCTCCTATCCTCTTTTTCCGGAAAAAAAAATCTAAACTTGAGACGCGATGAAGTTTATCTTACGTCATCTCTTCTCTGTGACTTCACTTGGAGTGATCAACAAATCGTATTATCATACGACATCGCTTAAATCCAACCACACCTTGAAGCATTATCTTGAATCTGGGGAACCAATCAAAGCTCTCTTAAATTTCCGGCATCGATTAAGACAAAGTCCCAGTTTTATAGATAGTTTCTCTGTGTTGTTTGCCATCAAAGCTTCATCAGCTCAGGAAGCTTCTTCATTTGATGGTAGACAGATCCACGCTCTTGTGAGAAAACTTGGGTTCTATACCATAATTCACATTCAAACATCTCTACTCGGTTTTTACTCTGCGTCAGGTGATGTCGATGATGCACGCCAAGTGTTCGACGAAACGCGTGACAGACAGAACCTTGTCTTATGGACTGCGATGATTTCAGCTTACACTGAGAATGACAACACTATAAAAGTTCCTGAGTTGTTTCAACGAATGGAAGCGGAAAGGATCGAACTTGATGAAGTGATCGTGACTGTGGCTTTATCAGCTTGTGCTGATCTCGGGGCGGTTCAGATGGGAGAACGGATTTATTCTCGCGGTATCAAAGGAAACCGAAGATTGGCTATGGATTTAACTCTGAGAAACTCACTTCTTAACATGTATGTGAAATCTGGGGAAATTGAGAAAGCGAGGAAACTCTTTGATGAAACCATGAGAAAAGATGTGACTACTTACACATCTCTGATCTTCGGGTATGCTTTAAATGGTCAAGCTCAAGAATCCTTAGAGCTTTTCAAGAAAATGAAGACTATTGATGAGAACCAAGATATTGCTATTACTCCAAATGGTGTGACTTTCATCGGTGTCTTGATGGCTTGTAGTCACGGTGGATTAGTAGAAGAAGGAAAAAGACATTTCAGGAGCATGATTGAGGATTACAATCTAAAACCTAGAGATGCTCATTTCGGATGTATGGTAGATTTGTTTTGTCGTTCAGGCCGTTTGAAAGATGCTCATGAGTTCATAAATCAGATGCCGGTTAAGCCAAACGTAGTGATATGGAGAACACTGCTTGGCGCTTGCAGTCTTTATGGAAATGTTGAGCTCGGAGAAGAAGTTCAGAGACGCATCTTTGAGTTAGATAGTGATCATGTCGGAGACTATGTAGCGTTGTCGAATATCTACGCTTCGAAAGGAATGTGGGATGAGAAATCGAAGATGAGAGATCGTGTGAAGAAGAGAAGAGTGCCTGGTAAAAGCTGGATTGAACTTGGAAGCATTATAACTGAGTTTGTTTCAGGGAATGATGATGAGCAGATGATGATAATGGGAGAGATTAGTGAGGTTTTGAAGTGTTTAGTTACTTGTATTACAAGTTTTGATTGTGCTATAGAGAAGTTCAACTCCAATTATTAAGGTATGATCAAATTTGTAATTATTGTATAAAACTGATAGATCTGATCACCCTTCATGTAAAAAAGCTTATACATCACAAATTTCCCATGATTTTAAAGATATTTTGTTACGTGTAATATAATCTATTTATTCGAAAATAACATATTTCAAACTCACAAATCAAAAGTAAGATAGCCAAAACGTGTGAAGAGAAAATGTCAACTCAAAAAAAAAAAAAAAAAACTACTACTGTGAGTTCATAATAGAGGCCACTTGTAGCATCCTCCTGGCCCAATGAACTAAATGGAAGTTGATAAATGATAACTTAAAAAAAAAAAAAACTAAAATTGGATATTTAGGTTTCCAAAAATGAAATATAAAAGAAGAGCCCAAAAAAGCCGGGACGAAGAAACCGAGATTTTTCGAATTTATAAATATAAATATTAAAAAGAAAGGGAAAATAAAAACTCCGTCTTCGTTGCTTTTGGAGAGGTGCCTTGTCTCACAACTTCCATGGCTGACATCTTACCTTTAAAATTTCTCCAACTAACCACAAAACTTCTTCTCCTTTACTAAATTTCATTCATCAAACCCTAAAGCCTTTTCTTTATCCATTTTTGTTTTCTTCTTCTTCTCTATGGATACGATCCTTTCTCCCGCCATGGAGCCTGAACGAACGGCTGACTCAACGATCGATACAGTTTCTCGTTTGATCGCCGGCGCTTTCTCCGGTGCTCTTACTGGAATTTTCGCTATGGGTAATTTACTTATCCATTTTTTATCGTCCTTTTTTGTGCATTTGATTTATCATGATCATAAATTTTTCCTTAGATTTAATTTGACTAGAGGAAACTTTTCCCTTTTGTGTTAATTCTTACGATTTTTTTTGTTCCTTTTTTCTATACTTTTAGTCAACTCTTAATCGTGGGCCTGCAAGTTTTTCGAAAATGTACATTTTTATTTGTTTGTAAAGATTTGGTTGACTATCAATGAACAGAACACTGAAAGATATGTTTTTTTAGTTCTGTCCTCCAAATTCAACTAATTAAGAGATTCAATTTTGTTGAGATCATTAGTCAAACTTTTATGCATTAATGATCTCATAGTCAATTTGCAGCTAATGATCTGAACTACGGAACTTACTTACCACTTTTTAGACCAATCCTTGGGTTATGACTAAAGTGTTGTTGTCTCTAGTTTTAGAATATATCATCATCTCTGCTTTGATCCCTATAGCTCTTTGTTATTACTTCATCTTTATAATTTGTTTAGTAAACCATTCTTGTTCTTTAATGTCTTGTAGCTGGAGCTTTCACTGGCGCAGTAACTGGTGCGGTGGCAGGCAGAGCTGCCCAGTATGGAGTTCTCCGTGGGGCTGCATTAGGCGCGGTTGCTGGAGCTATCCTCTCTGTTGAAGTGTTGGAGGCTTCTCGTGCCTACTGGTATTTAGAGCTATCAGGATCAAGGGGTCCATCATCTATGGTTAGTCTTTAATTCTTTTTGAATAATCTTACACTTTTGTCAAGAATTATAGATAGTGTTTGGAGTTTTTTCGACTGACTTTATGGTCGATATGGAGAAAAAAAGTTTGGTGGAAGAAATAATGACATAGCTTTGACATGTTACTGGTGGGGCATCAAAGTTATGGGATGACATGATGGCTTTGATTTAGTCTCTTGTAATCATTTGTTCAATCGTTACGTTAGCTCTCCTTAATATAGACTATAGAGTATGAAATCATCCACCAAGGTAATAGGAATGATTTTGTGTTGCCAATTTCATGAGGCATTTTAAGAAAGCATTTCTAACATCTCTATATCTTGATTGACCCGTTGAGTATGAGTAAGCTTAGCCTTTGGTATTTTGTTTTGGATCCAGGCAGATTTTGTAGAGCAATTGTTTCGTGGGAGACTAGTTGATGAACAACTTATGTCAACAATGTTAAATTCACATCACTGGCAGGTTCTATTCCAACTCATCTTCATTTGTATGGTTAAAAACTCTTCCATGAAATTTTACTATTGAAAGAACAATTAAATTTACTACTGAAAGTTTCTATTTGAACAAGTTTCAATGTTTTTAAAGTAAGGAAGCCTCTTATGAGCAATGCTGGCCCAAACTTTCTTCAATGTTTATTGTTCATACAATTGTGTTCCTGCATCTTCCTTTGTTGACTTGATGTTCAGCAGTCTCCACTAGTTTGAATCGATGGAGAAAGACTGATGTAAGCAGTTTTGTCTACTTCTTACAGTTAAGGATATCAGATGTAAGCTATGAAGAGCGGGATGATTTTTATGGTGAATTCGAAGCTAGAGGTTTATCAGGTGACTCTTTAAGCAAACTACCATGCTATATCATGTCAAGTGAAATGGCCAAGACGCAGATCACTCACTGCACTATTTGTCTGCAGGTTTCGTCTGCTTCTATTGTTTTACATGAATTGAATAAACTTCTTGTTATGGTCCTTTGTTCATCTCTCACACCTTGGATTTTACAGGACATTAGAGCAGGGGAAATCACACGAAGCTTACCGAGATGTGAGCATACGTTTCACCTGGTTTGTGTTGATAAATGGCTCATCAGACACAGGTCATGCCCCATTTGCAGACAGGCCGTTAAAGGTTAAAACAGCGTTGATGCCGAGCTGTGTACATAGCAAAAATATATTATCCTTATGGTATGTTGTTGTAAGATACAAAACCTTTCTTCAATTTTTTTTTCTGTTCATTTAGATTAACTTTAGCTTCATCTACAGGTAAACTTTTGAGTGTATACTAATGTAAACATGAATAAGAACACGTACAGATGTATTGGATAGAATATAGAACTCGATCAAGTCATGAACTGATACATTAAGTTAATTCTAATAATACCCCTTACATGTCTATTGGGAAGCACTGAAACTCTTGGCCTCACAACAACCAGTAAAGGCAAAAAAAAAGCTCTCGAGACTCTATTCATCTTTTACTTTACAGCTATGGAACAGTGTCGCTTGGGAACAAGGCTCCATTGACCTTGCTCTCACACAGTAAGGTTCATAGGCAGTCCCGTTCTCAGCCTTGTTCAATATCCATGGCTTCAACCCTCCAAGGCCATGAGCCACGTCTACGAGTGAAGACCATGAGCTTGTGCCCACCAGCACATCAGAACAACTCAGAAGGTATATCTCAGCCCATGCTCTCCTACTTTCCATGTTCCTCTGGGTTTTTTGGAATTCCTTATGGCTCGGCTTGTGAACGCTGATTATCTCTCCCGTCACTGTTGGGTTTTCCCAATATACGTCTCTGATACTCTCAAAATACGCTGGAGAAGAAGATGAGATGAACACTGCCTTGGATTTTCGGATTAGAACTTGGCTTGAAGGGAGATGTCTATGTTTTTCAACTTCAGGAAGCAGCTTATGTTTAGTTCCACAAGCTAAAATCTGATCTACCAAATGCTGAAGCTGATCATTTCCAGATTCAGAGACCCCAATATATATTCCTATTCTTAGCTCAGCTCTAGCAAGATATGCGCGATAGTATCGTGTAATGAGACCCCAGACAACATTAGTTGGGTGAAAGAGATACTGACCCAAGAAGTAAAAAGTCATTTCTTTTTCAGGGAAGAGCTTTTCAAGTTCTTGCTCGAATGACGAGGTTGAGAAGAGAGTTGGGAGAAAGAAACTATCTGCTTTCAAGATCAACCACGGAGTTTCCTCTAACAAAACTTGACTTTCATCGCAAAAGAAAAGCTTTTGTTGGTCACTGGAATCACGGACAACATGGCGATATGCAAACGAAGAGTTGCCAGAATCGTGAAGAAGAGACTGGCTCTTGAGTGGGAACTCTAAGGGAAGAAACCAAGAAGTGTTTGGAAATGGCTCGCAGAAAAGATCAGCCATGTCAACTCCTGGTTCGACAAGTAAAACCCGATTTGTTAAGAGCGCATAAAGAAAAGCTGAAGCTAGACTCAGCATCCTATTCCCAAGTTCACCATTGGAGTTCAACCATATAACATATCTACAACCAGAGACTTCACCATCAGACCGATCTCTCGACTTGAGTTTGTCAAGTGTTAAGTTATAGGATCTAGTGAATGGTCCACACTGTCTATGAAGATCTTCGTACTTCTTTAATCTATATTCCAGGTAAGAGGATTGCTTAAAAGGCAATTCCTTTCGATATAAAGTCGCCTCATACCTACTCAAGCATGATTCTTTATCAAAAGCATGGACAAGAACGTCGTCAAGTTGCTCCTTCTTCTCGCTTAATCCACCATCTGAGTCGATAGCTGAAAACCAGAGAGCCACCAAACAGTGTAACTAATGCAACATTGAGTCAAATAAACCTTCTGAAGTAAACTTTTCTGATGAGACTTTTGAGCTAATTCACTAGCTATAAGCTAGCCCCAAACAAAGAAAGGAAAAATCAAATATTTACCTTGGTGGAATCTGAACAGAAGAACCCTAGAAGCAGCTTCAGTCTCCACAACATCATCAGAAGGTGGGTCTCTGAGCACCACCGACAGAGAAAACATAACCGAAGCAGCCATTAGAACTGCCAGAAGTAGACCCATCGATTTCATCGAGCTCAAATTTGGTCTCATCGCATCCAATCCACTAGACCCGGTTAGAGTATCCGAATTGGTAACTGGGTCACCCGCATCCGAGTTCTTCTTGCCCCGCTTCATAGGGGAAAACCGGGTCGGATCCTGAAATGAGAACTCGGGTCAAGAAGAAAGAGAGTTAGTGACTGAAGGCAGTGGGGGAGGAGCTGAAGTGATGAAGTCATCATGTGATGTGTTTGAGGGAGCAGAGATTGAGAGTACAGAGCAGAGACAACGACAGCTTTTTGCTAACACTACCCTTTAACTTTGTGCTAATTTCAATATTAAACTGACACTATCAAAATAAACAAATAAGTCCGTTTCTCTAGTTACAACAAATAATCGACCCTCTCTCGTTATTTCTAAGATTATACATTTTTTCTTTTTCTTTTTATTGTTAAAAGAGTTTGACTATATATTTTACAACAAAATTATACATCTTCTTTTAAAACTAACCTAATAAACTATTATATCTTAAAATTTCTATTGTCAAAATATATTATTAATTGGTGGAAAATATCCAAAGCAAACCATTTTTCTTGGCATGCATGTTTTTATGTATTTGATTTTCAGAAGTTAGTCAATATGATAATTTATCAGAGAATCCTGACAAGATTCAAAAGAGGTGTTTTCGAAAGACAAAATAATTGGAAAGGGAAAGAGAAATGTTTTGTCATCTTTATCAAAATATATATATATATATATATACTTGTTGATATGTATTTGAATTTTCATATATATATATATATATATATATGATTACAAACTACTGAATGAATAAGGCATTAAAAACAAAATGCGCTAAATGTATACGCAATGTCACAAATTCACAGTCATCTATTACAAAACTAATTTCCTATACAATTATGTCAAAATATTTAGAACAATATCAACTCTAATTTCAATAGAAAATATTTCATAAGAACATTGTTCATAGTATAATATCTAAGATCCAATAAAAAACTTATTACACCCATAATTGTTTTGCAGAATTTACTAGTCTCTCAATAAATGAAAATGTTTTTTTCAGTTATGTGAGAGCACCTCCATCGCATATATTTAATAGGGTGTCTATAAGTAAAAAAAAAAAAAAAGGCAGAAAAGACACGGAAGGTAAATATTTTTTTCTCTTTTTGCTTTATTTCCGAAATAACTTTCTCTCTCTCGTAAAAATCTCTGCGCATCTCTGATCTTCATCGATTTTTTTGGAATCTATTGATAAACTCTCATCCTTCAATCCGATTATTGTATTAGGTGATTTCAGATTTTAATCCTATCAATTTTTTTTCCTCTGATTATTGAGATTTGTTGAATACCCATCTCCATAATTCGTTAAAATCTCCCAAATTTTATAGCTTTATAATCTGATTTTTTTCGAATTCGATCTTGAAGGAGTCTGGTTTTGTCATCGAATCCGGTTAAGAGCAGTGGTAGCTCAAGTGAAGGCAATTCCAATTCGAAATTGGCATTTTAATGTCAGAAGGAAGGACACTACATTGCTCAATCCCACTTCAAGACTCGTTGGATAGCTACAGAGTTCTCTCTTCGGCAATCTCTGTTGCAAATGTGACGAATCTTCTTCTTTTATATTGGGACAAATTTTCTTTTGTTGTTTCACAAAGTTGTTTCTTTGAATGTGTTACCAAATTTGTATCGCTTATTCTAATCCTTGGCTCGCATTTATGTCAATAGGAGGACTGTTTTTTGTATTGTTTCGACCATATGGGTCCTACTCTTTGGTTTATTGCTTGGAGAAAGATGGTTTGAAACCATTTGAATCGAATTAAGTTTGCTTCTTTTTTTGCTGATGGGGTTTGTGTTGAGCAGATGGTTTCTTATTTAAGCAACTATGAATTGTGTTACTGTGTGATAAGTTTGCTTGACTCTTGATTCAGTTTGGTGCTTGTATTGCTTTTTGTCACCATTGGGTGAATTAGCTTATATTAAATTCCAGAGGCTACTTGTGTATTAATTTTTGCAATTAAGAGCTCGTTATAGGCTTATGCAGATAATCATTGTATTGATTTTTTTATAACATTTACTCATTGTGATTTGTGATTGAATGTTATGTGATGTTGTCAATAGTCAAGTAAAGAAAGTGGTATACGTGTTAATATTGAACTAAGAAAGTGTAAGTCTTGCATTTCATGTGATATATATGGTAAACGTCAGAAACTCAACTTATATGAGTGATTTCTGTTTTGACCAATAGTTTTCTTTAATCTTTATATGTACTTCATACAACCCGATTAGATAGACATGATAAGATTGTAAGCTCTATAAGATCAATCCTCAGGTGATATTATTACTGTTTTGTGTCACTGCTAGGGTTGGAGAGAAAGAGGTTGAAACTCAGTGACACAGGAGGAAACTGAAGGATATGTTCAATGAAACACAGCAAAAGAGGACGTTGCTACTGTACTGAGAAAGAGTTTTTGCTATTACTCTTTGATTGATGAATTTCTTACAAGACAGATACTTGAATGTCACGTTTGAAAGGGATGTTCTGTGTTTTTAGCGGAAAGTAAGTAATTGTAATGTGTTTGCTGTAATGAATGTTAAGCTTATGTTAAGCTTATGTTAGGCTTATGCAATTGGTTTGGTTTCCTGATTTATAACTTATAAGCTTTTGAAAGCCTATAACTGTGACCAAAAGGGGTGTGGACAGTAGTTAATATGATCCATTTAAACAGTAGTTAATTTGATGGTCTTCAGGTTATGGATATTTTACGCTTGATGGTATAAGATGTTGCTTGCTGCAACTGGTTTATAGTTTTTCATTTTCTGCAATGTGTGCAGGTTGAGGTGGAAAGAATAGAAATTGGAAAGCCAAGGAGCTCAGGTTAGCAGTTTGAATTTTCATTTTCATATGATTTTAGCATTTTTAGTCCCATCTTATTACTATAGTTTTTTTTTCAAGAACCGGATTTTGATTCTTAGATTATAGGGTAACACTGCATAATTTGAACAAAGCTTAATCCTAACACAAAACAAAACTAGAACAAAAAAACATTATCAATAAATAGTGATTTTTCAATTTTTAAGACACCCTTGTTAGAGTATCACTAATGGAGGGACCAAAACTAAAACATACTTAATAGAGGTCTTCTATTTAAATATTATTAGATTGTATATTAAATAATTCTTAAGACACCCATTAGGGTGTCACTAATGAGGATGCTTGAGACCTTTTCTAAGTTTACAATTTTCATATAGTAATTTGCATGTAAATAACATAAATTTATTCTTTTCATAATCATATAAAAGAACCTTTATATCAATCGGAAAACATAAATATGGAAAATATATAGATTTCCAATATTTGTTTTATTAGACACATAGCCTTGGTTACACATTATATCTTAACAATTTTAACGTTGCATGCACACACACACACAAACTAAGCATGTAGATGGGGCTGAAGCTTATTCATAATAGGCCGAGACTTACACAAGGCTTATTCATTCCGGATACTATTCATCTCGAGACCCGAAATTACTATTCATCCCGGAATATTAAGAAAAGACATTCCGTTCACAAGGCCGGGTACTATTCACACACACACAAAAACTAAGCATGTAGATGGGGCTGAAGCTTATTCATAATAGGCCGAGACCTACACAAGGCTCGTAAAGGCACTTTCTTACGCATCGCCATCCCCGGAGTCTCCTTCATATCGATCTTTTTTCTCCGTTGACTTTTTCCCAATCAAAGCATTGAATCAACGACCCTAACGCCAACTTCACGATCCTCTGCCCTAATCCAGCGCCGGGACACGATCTCCGTCCATTCCCAAACGGCATTAGCCTATGAACATGTTCTTCTCCTCCTACGTCGTTAAACCTCTCCGGTTTAAACTTCTCGGGTTCGTTCCAGAGATTTGGATCTCTATGTATAGCCCACGCATTCACCATCACTATCGTACCACGTGGCACGTCGTATCCTCCGACTTTGATGTCCTCCGTCGGTGATCTTGGCACCAGGAGCGGAGCCGCTGGGTATAACCGGAATGTCTCCGACACTATGTTTTGAAGGTAAGGAAGATTTGCAATGTCTGGTTCGTCAATCAAACGGTCTTGTCCGATTTTCTCGTCAATCTCTAGTTTCGCTTTTTCCATTACCTCTGGATGATTAAGCAAATTCGCCATTGGCCACTCCAAAAAAATAAAGTAATAGTAGCGTATGAGTTCAAAGTATATGTAGGGTATATCCCACTTCAATTCTCACATTTAACTCATAACTCACCTTCATTTTTATTTTTACTATGTAGATTTTTATTTTTTATTCTATTTTAGAGTTGAACTTTTTTTATTTGCAAATTATTTTCTTATATTTATATTTTATATTTCAAACAAAGTTATTTGTTATTATTTCATCCTAAAGTCGACATGATCATAGATGCTAATATTCGGTTTCACAAAAATAATTGTTGATATAAAAAGAATTAAAGATAAAAAGCTCATTCCTCGCTCTGAAATGCACTAAATGATTATTTGTGAGAAAAACACTTGAGAGATTTTGAAATATATATATATATATATATGTTTTTAATTTTTATATATTTATTAATGTTATGTAGTGTAATTTATTTTAAAATTAAATAATATTTCTATTTGTTATTTATTGCTTAACGCAAAATAAATAGATAGAATTTGTAATTTTAGAAAATAGAAAGTTACTATAAAAATTAGTAATTAAATAATATATATATATATATATATATTTAGAATAATTTTTATTAATTAACAAATTGAGCAATCGATTGAAGATTGTCATATTGCCACTAGTCTCTAGTAGATGGCGCCAATAATCGACCTTGAATCTCTCACATTGGAATGGCGTCAAGGAAGTTATCATATTTACCAAATAGTTACTGAAAATAATAATTCTAAGTTTGTTTTTTATAAGGACGTAAATCTAGAATACCTAGTTCGAATCCAGTTGGAAATATGTTTAGTGAAACTATATTTCGACAAAAAAAAAGTGTTAGGACTTTGGTCCATAATTCTTAGAAAAAATTTAAAAGAAAAGTGATTAGATTAATAAGTTAAACTTGCTCATATATATGTATTTTCCAAGCTAAATGAGATAGACAAAGTCACAAAACTGACAACATGGAAGGATGGTTATATACTTATATGTAAGATCAAAAAACAATTACGCGATTCTCTTTCACATGGTCCAAAATAAAATTGCTGTTAAAAGAAAAGTTGGTTTTAGATTAATAATACACACAATTTTTCAGAGGGCAACTATTGAATGCAGGCCCGTATAATAAATTTGTTGGGTCCTAGACAAATTATTAAATTTGCCACAAAAAAAATTGACTTTTTTGCTTAAAAATTATTTTAAAAATTTGGCAGCCCTTTCACACATCATTATCACAAAGTCTATAAAAATCGGGGTTTTTTTAAAAAAAATTAAAGAGATCAAAGATTATTGAAATTGCAAACTCAATGACACAAGAGTAAATTCTCAACGATGGTTGTGTTCGTATGTTTTGACTTTTGAGCTATCAAAGACCCAAGATGGTCACCACATCAAATTTTTCTTCTATCTCTGGGATTCCATTATCCACTATTTCAATATCTTTTGAATTTGTTGAAAGAAAAAAATATCTTTTGAATTCATAATTTCATTTTCTGGAGTTATCTAGAGTCATGTCAAGTTGCCTCCACAGTTTAAGATGGCACAATTGAAGAAAGTTTGTTTTCGTATTTCATTATAAATGACTATTGATCCATCAGGATGCTGCACTTAACATGTCCATGTAAAAGGTCCCGCAAATGGAGACAGCTTCAAACTTATCACCATCATCTCTCTCATTTTTATTATTCCGATATTTTCAAAACATGTAATATTGGGAGCAAATCAAACTGAAAATAAAGAAGCTGATTTTGACTGAGTCATGGTTTCTGTTTGTTATTGAGTCTTGCAATAAAGACTAAGTCTTATGGAGTTAAGTTGTTTATATCATTTGCAGTCTTTGTAGAAGTTTCAGTTCTTGTAAGGCTCTATATAAGCCATCAATTTCATTGAAATAAATCAAAGTTTTCAAAGTCAAATATCATCAATGTTTTAAAAATTGGACCGGACTGGCCGGCTGGACCAGTTCAACTGGAAATAGGCTATCTAGCAGAGTTCAGTTTGAAACTAAATTTGGATTTAAATAAAATCAATGAAATCAGCGATCCAATTAAATACTAAAACCCGATTTACAAAAGTTCAACACGTTAATTAATTATATATTTTGAGTTAAATTTAAAGCATAATTTAAAGTCATATATTTTTTACTTTTCAAGTTTAACTGTATTTTATAATTTTAATATATTTAAAAATATATAATTATAAATTTTGATATTTATGAGTTCTATCATGTTTTTTTTTGTGAATTATTATTTTATATAACTTAAAAGAAAAAAAACATGTTTGATTGCTTGTCATTCATTTTTTATAAGTTTAATTGATATATATACTGTTCTATTCATTTTTATTTTGTTGGGAAATGCAATAATAATTTTTTTAATTATATTTCAGGCATTTTTAAATTTTAAGATTATTTATTCAAAAACTCGGTTAGACCGATCCAAGGATTTGATGTCAGGTCTGATTTTCAAAACATTGGATTGAATATCACAGAGCATTGTTTACCTTTTCAGTACACTTCGATCTGTTTTATCCGAATTATTCAAGAGTATTATGTTTACTTCATCTTCTTTTGTGACTCTTCTTCCAGCTTAACTAATAGCAATGATTACAAAACTTGTTTTCTTTTTAAATTTTTGAAATAATAATTTTTGTTTTGTACATTAATAACCTCCTACCGACTTCATTGTTTTCTATCAATATACATGGACGGTTTACTAGTTTTTGATACTGTACTAGTTTCTGGCCTTTAGTGTACTATTCCATCTAATTTCACTAACAATGGAATTAATACGTAATAATAAGTCATCGTTTATGAGGAAATTATTTAGCGTCATTATTATAAGAAAACAAAACGAATCCATTTTTTCCCAAAGCGCGTATGTCATCAGCAACATGGCACGTGGAAATGGTTAAAAACATGGATGTTTGTGTTTGATGGAATAATGGAAGTGAACTACAGATTTTCTTTATAAGAAATTCAAACGCAGTTTTTTTGAATCTAAACTTAAGCTAATTCCTGAAACATGTTAAAACCCAAATACGTTTGTTATTTAAAACAATATACAGTGACCAAGTGGAAGCACGTAATTGGTAGTATTCAAACCCTACTTTTGATATACATAGCAACCCTTCAAAAGAATCACCACTAAACCAATACATACCACTTCATTCCAAACAAAAATATTACTACCTCATTAAATTTAACTCAAACTTAAAATTCAAATCCGACATGATTGAGATAAGTGTTAGAATTGCTAGAAATAATTGTGATATACTATATTTCTTGATGTTTCCTTTAAATTTTGATGTAAAGTTATGTTGTTAAATAAATGTTATATCCATTTTATAGTATAACATATGCTATCACCAAGAGATTAGAGATTTCTTTATTTTATTAATGAACAAATTTTAGACCTTTGGGTTATCTCTATATAATTATTTGAGCAATGTTAAAAGCAAAATAACCTTACATTTACATGAGATATTACAACAAATGTCATTGAACAATATTTTTTTTTTTCAAATCTTACTAATAATCATAATAATTCCCCATTTAGTTAATCAATTCTCTAATAAATAGCACAAAATCGATATATAGATATTTCAAATTCTAATTCTTAATATTTTAAATTTAAATCTGATTATTTATATTTAGTATCTCTTAAATAATTATCAAAAATTTTAGTTAGAGTATTTAAACAATATAGTATTTAATGTTTTTTAATAAATTCATTAAGGATACAATAATAATCATAAAATTAATATAAATAAATACAAAATTAGTAAATAATATTGTAAATAATTGTTATTTTGACATTAAAAACTCACTTTTCGCTCTTATTAATTATGAATAAAAATTAAAATTAAATTTCTTACCATCCAACTTTAAATCATTTGGATCTTCAAATATTTTTATTTTTATAATGTGTTAGGACGGTTCATGACGGATCAGAGCAGAGAAAGACAGATCATATCAAATTTATATATTTGAATTTCTAATTGAATTTTTAGTCATTAATAATAATTTATATATTTGAGTAAATCAAACAGTTATAAATTTTAAAATAATATAAAAATATATGCATAACACCAATTAATTTTTGTAATAAAATTATATTATAATCTGACTTATTAAATAAATTTGTCAAAAATCTAACATCACACGTAATTATATATTAGTAATTTTAATTAACACAACACAAGATATATATAATAATAATAAATAAGATAAATAAGATACTAAAAACATAAAAAAATCTAATATAAAACACTAATAATAATTCATAATAATATAAATTAATAAAGTTTAAAGTTGATATTTCTGCGCGTTGTTCAGCGCGGATTACTATTTAATATAGTATTGTTTGGACCATGCAAAGGAGAATAAACAAGTTTTTTTTTGTAGCTGGATTATTTATTTCGGAAAAATAATAATCTAAAACTGCTTAAGTAGCGGCAATGTGGTCGTAGATGCTGCTAGTATACAAGTTGTGTCAGGAATATTCAAGTCATTCACAAATATATATATATATATATGCAGTGAGTGAGTATATTTTATGTAAAAAATGAGATCCTAAAAGAAACTATCATATTTGGGTGTTGAATTATAATGTTTGTTTACAAAAAACTCAAGAAAATAATACAAAAGACAAATTTTAAAAGAAACAATGACATGTCTAAAAACTTAAAACGTGAAATCTCATTGCGAAGAATAAAACGCGGATTCGAGCTACACATTATGAGCGCGTGACCACACCATCGAGATAATCCCGTGAAGTGAACCCAATCACATAAGACCATGCTACATTGGCCACCACAATTCGACATCGATATATAATATCGATTATTATCATCGTTTTATTTCAACAATCATATTCCTCATAAAATATAGATTTATGCGGAAACAATTATTAACATCTCTTCTGCATATCCTACTATCTTTCACAAATACTAAAATAAATTTAAAATGTGGTCCAACGCAATAGTTCAGGATATAGAGAAAATCTTCACATAACGAGCCGACCGCACACATGGTCTTGAAGTTTGTTGTCACCAAAAATAAAAGATTTGCATTTGGTTCATAAAAGATTAGAAGACAATGTTCTCGTATCAGACTCTATATTTAACAATTTTCAAAGACTAAAGCCGGTTTAATATTTTCATGGGTTTTAGAGCAAAAAAAATTATAGACCCTTAAATTTTGTTTTTTTTAAAGATTTTTACAAAAAAATATTTTACCATCTAAATATTTTTAAATGCGTAATATTTTTATAAATTTTATAGTTAAAATAAAAATATATACATATAAAAAAATGTTGGGTCTCCTCCAACCTAATCTTTTAAAATATTTAAATTTTTTATATATAAAAAACTATAAAAAAAAAACCGGATTCCTTAGTTATTAATATCCGGGTTAGACTCCGGGGCCGTCACTTATCCCATCTTTTCCTCTAAGCCGGTCCTGAGTCAAGGTTATAAGGCAATGTTCTCATATCAAACTATATTATATGAAACTACTTGGTTGAAACTTTAAAACACATGAGCTTGTGGGTTTACATTGGGCTAGTTGTAAGATGGTCTAATATTAGATCACTTGAGTTTGTTTCAACTAAATTGTGTTGAATCTAATTACATTCAGATCCATCAAACTTAAAGAAAGTCAAATTTGCGGATAACAATTCTGAAGTTCTGTATTTTTCTCAATTATATATTCTTTTATATACAGGTTGTAGAATATAAGATCAGAATCTTCAAAAACCGTGGATTAGATCGAGGGCGAAATCTGGTACGTAAAACCACGGTCATAATTAGTTTTGTAGCTATCGTAAAGAACAATTAATCACTTTCAGTAACGTTATTGTTTTTTGTCTGAAAGAAATGGATCAATAATTCATATATCGCACCGTAAACAAAATTTCAATTAAATAATACTAGTGGATAATAATCTTAATATAAATCTCAACGTGCGAATTGGAAAATAATAAATATGAAAACTAGGAACCACGTCAACACCAAAACCAGAACAAAAAAAGATATTCTCACAAATGAAGACTCAACATAAGGACAGTGTCTTTTGGCAGTGAAGGGACCATTTTCCTTTCCTACTATTTTATTCTATTTTATGCAATTTCAAAATAATAATAAAGAAATCAAATATACGTAAATGTGAATGTAAGCAATTTCACTTATTGGAAAAAAAAACAACTTACTGTATTTAAATTTGGACTAGGCATATACTCCAAGTGCCGTGCACCCTACAGAAAAGGGCTAACTAGAAACATCTAATTACTGTTTTCACTACTTTACTATTTTTATGCTGTTTTCGTAGATTGTTAATTGCATATTTCATACTAATTAATTACCAAAGATATGACTACACATTGAGATTGAGTACCTATTTTTTATTCATCATTAACCAACATGTATTATATAATAGTTCACCTTTTGAACCGGCGTTGCTTCTAGATTCTTCTTAAGCAATTATACAAGCTGCAAAACATAGAAGGGACTATTTCCTTTGTAAATAACTGTTTAGAGCTCTTTCTAGTTTTCTACTAACTATGAAGTTCGAATTTTGGGAAATCATTATGAGCTGGTTCGTCTACCGAAACCTATATCTTATACAATACATTAACAAAGAAAGGAGTAGTTCTGAAACACTGATGTAATATTCCTTGGATTTTTTAGCGTCCAAATCAGTTTAAATAAAATAATTTTTTGAAACTTAAAAAGAAAAAATAATATATATATATATAGAGTGCAAATCAATTTGAGTTACACCGGACCACTAGGAATTTCGGTATTCAATGTATTATTATGTCCATATCGTCGTAACTTGTCTACTAATATGTCTGTATTTTAATTATTTTTTCCAAAACCGATTTGTTGATTTTATCCATTTCTAACATATAAATGTAAGACATAACTAATGCGATATAAAGTTAAGCATGAATGAATGTAATTTCGAAAAACTGTCTTGTCTATATATATAGAAGTACCATGAGACCTCTGAAGATAAAGAAAGTAGTTACCTGGTCTGGATCCTAATCAAGAAATGAACACTTTTGTGTTAGGTCTGCTGAACTTGTCGAAATTATTTAGAGCATTCATCAGGGTTACGTTATGTGGTAACTAAGTGTTTGGATACATGTTGAATGTAAATTTATCCATCAAATGTTTGGGGATTTTTGTAGGGTTCCAAACATCTCTAGAACCGGTCCAGATAATCATTAAAATTACGACAAGTGTTTGATGCTACTGCTAGCTTTCTTTAAAGTTTAAACCAAAGTACATGTGACATTAAGCTATTTGTCTAATCCGCGTAGACTAAACCACATTTGATGTTAATTAATTGGTTCATCCAAAGGTGAATGATAATTTTAATTAACACAAACAATGTGTATATAGTGGTTTAATTTTAATTGGTACATGTGACATTAAGCTATTTGTCTAATAAACACACCTTTGCCCAACATAAATAAATAAAAAGCATGCAATAGAATTTCGATATTGCTTTAAAGTTCTTATAAACAAGAAAATTTGTTAGTTGAATTCTTGTTCAAATACAGCAGATGTACGGTAGAAGAATACATATAACAAAATACAGCGAAAGAATTGAAAAACGATCATTGTAACATGTGATGTGAATCAGGGGCGGACCCATGTGTAGTGGAGTGGGGTCAGCTGACCCCACAAAAAAAAAAAAAAAAAATTCTGTGTATATAAAATTTTTTTTTTGGTTGAAAATCAACTTTGAACCCATGAAATTTTAGGTTTTTTAGCCCATTTACTTTTTGAACTCATTAACTTACTTTTAAAAAAATTTTAACAATTGCAAGATCCAAAACCCATTTTGTTTTTGACCCCGGGAAAAAAATTTTCTGGGTCCGCCACTGATGTGAATACGCTATATGTTATATGCGTGACTTAACCTCTTGAAATAAGCATGTTATATATTTCGAATAATTTTTTGGAAAAAAAAAAGAAACAACATAATAAATAATAATGAATAACCAACAAGAGAAAAAAAAACAAAAGAAAGAAGAATCCAAATATACATATAAGAATCCAACGGTTGAAATAAATTACAAAAAAAAAAAGAGAAAAAAAGGAAGAGAAGGAATGGACTATATATGCATAAACATCCCCATTCTTTACTCTTGGTAAGACCATTCTACTTTTATATATAAGTGAGAGTGAGAAAGAGAGGCTCACCTAAATAATAAAATCACACTTGAATACCAATAATTCACTTTAATATATCTGACTATGCTGCGCTAATTGAATGAGAGGAAGAAGACTACCGGAGACGTGAAACGTGTCGAGAGCTGATAGGATTATCGGAACAAAATGGGGAGGACGACGTGGCTCGACGTGGACGGGATGAAGAAAGGAGAGTGGACGGTGGAGGAAGACAAGATGCTCATCGCTTACATCAACGAATACGGTCTCGGAGAATGGCGCTCACTGCCTATGAGAGCTGGTATAAATCTTTACCTATCACCTATGTTTGTGTCTCTTTCAAACTTAGGAAATTTGAAGAAGCTAAGATCTTTAGATTCCAGTTTCTGTCGGGCTAGAGATTTTGAAGAGATTTATCACATATATGAATCCGCAATTTAAAAATATTTTTTTCGATTTTGGGTTGTGAATAAAAGGAGTCAATGAAATTTTCAAGAACGAGTTTTATAAAGAAGATATATAATTAAGGGACCTATAATTAGTAAAAGAATAAGTCTTACGAGGTTTTTTGTTGAGAAATCTTGTGTAATGTGTATGCATTACAAATTTATGTTGTAAATAGATGAGATTTATCCGATTTGTAGAACCTTCGACTAGATTCTGTCGATTTTTAATGATAATATATAAAATGCAGTTTTGTGAACCAATGAAAGCCAATTGTTCTTTCCCTGTTTTCTTTTTTTTTTCTCCTGAATAATTCTTATTTTTATAAAGTGTTAAAGCTCTAGAATTAAAAAATTTCCTTTAGAACCAAAATTAGAAAGTTTGTTCATGTGTAATCTCGTCTGATGGAAATGGTTCAATCTTTTTGTGTAGCTTTTCTGTTTGCTACTATGTTAAAGTGATAATTTTACTTTAATATTTTTCTAAAATGCAACAAAAAAAAATACAGGTCTGCAAAGATGTGGAAAAAGCTGTAGATTAAGGTGGCTGAATTATTTGAGGCCTGGGATTAAAAGAGGCAAGTTTAGTACTCAGGAGGAAGAAGAAATCATCAAATTTCATGCTCTTCTTGGAAATAGGTAATTAATTAATTTGTGATTAAGTTAGTAGTATATTATTATGAAATTAATGATAGTTTATATTAATTTTAAAGGTGGGCTGCAATAGCAAAGCAAATGCCGAACCGAACAGACAATGACATAAAGAACCATTGGAACTCATGTCTTAAGAAAAGACTCGCTAGAAACGGAATCGATCCAATGACACATGAGCCAGTCCTCACCGTGGATGTCACCTCCACCTCAACGACGTCGTCTCCGATACTGAGCCCTTCTTCTTCGTCTTCCTCCTCTTTCTCCTCAGGCTCTGCACGTCTCCTTAACAAGCTCGCTGCCGAAATCTCGTCTAAAAAACACGGACTCGACAAGATCAAGATGGTCATATTTTCAGAACAAGTCGTTGAAGAGAAGATGATGATAACCAAGGAAGAGGAGCAAGTGTTAATGGAGATTGATAAGAAGCTAAGTACGACGTCGTTTGATGAGTTACAATGTGATTCTGCTACGACTGGCTTCGTGGCTTTTGATGGCTTCTCATCAATTGATCCGTATGGTCTGTACCAATCTGATTTCTGTGATGAGACTGAGCAATTTGGACTGTTCCTTCTTTGAATCACTTTCTTGTTTAAAAAAACCTTTTGTATCAGTTTCTTTGGCGTGATCACGAAAGAGAGATTTCTGAAAAAATTAACACGTGTTTTTAGCATGGGTTTTTAGTACTATAACTGACATGCATAGTCAATGTTTTTGAGTTTTTGACTGTTACTTTTATTCGATTCCACTTCTCTTTCGCATTCACACACATGCCTATAGGCCTACATATATGTGAGGGCGTCATGCTATTTCAGTGAAACAAGCCTATCGAATATTATATTGCTATAGGTTTTGTCATAATGGCGTGAATGAGTACATGTAAGGATCAGAACACAACTTTTTATGTATCAAAATAATTTGATACCACAAAAAATCAAAACCAATCTAATTCGAACATATAAACCAGATTTTCTATTGAACACAAATTTTATTTTGTCAACAACATACAATACCGGTTTTAAATATGAAAAAAAAAAAAGAACAGAACAACATGAACATTAAGTTACACGTTTCGATGAAAGTAGATCCATGTTTTTTTTTAATGAATTTTCGACTAGAAATTAAATCCATAGAGGACGACAAAAAAAAAATTCCATAGAGCAATCTAGGATTGAACCACACATGTTTTTCATACGAGAACCCCTAATTATCATTTTCACTCTGACATTATAAAAGTAAAACTATGCATATCTACTAATAAGATGATCACTAAAAAGTTGATGATGGAGAAAATAATTCGGAAAGTGAGAACCAAATTATTAAAGGACGGATCCAATAATAGATCCCCTTGTTAATAATCCAAATTTCAAGTTTGTTACACAAAAGTAATCTTGACAAAAGCGTTACAAAATTTTTTTAATTTTTTTTGAACAACATTTTTTTGTCGTCAACAAAAGCGTTAATTGTTATTACAAAATGGTATTATTTGACAACTATCTCGCATAAACATGAACACACAGAGGACGACACGTGTTTTAATTATTGATCTAAGTTAATGTTTTTGCTTCTATTAGTAGCAATTTTGTCCCAAGTTGTGCCAATTTTAGGAAATCTTTCTGAGCCAAGTGGAAAATTTATCATCGTAAAGAAAGGAAAAAATTACTCCGACTGCTTTCCGCGTCGCCAACTCGCTGGTCCATACTTATTTCGGACACTTTAGTTATTAATTATTCAAATGGTTAAGTGGGAGTAATAAATATATATACATAGTTTACTGTGTTTTAAACACAAATAAATAAGACTTGTAGAGTTTAGGAATATAAAGAAATCCCAAGTAAATTGTTTTCCATTTATCATTACGTGTAATGAAAGTTATAGAGCTTAGTTTTCTTAATAATGTCGTTTTCGTTATAAGTTAAGCTAATCTTAGGGTGTTAAATCAATGATTATGTGGCTAAGTCCAAATGCTATATATAAAATAGTATAGTAAGAAACTAAGAATGGATCAACATATTGATAATGAAATAATTAAACAACAAGCCTACAACTGTTCCTTAATTTTTTCCTTAATATTGTATTACATTACATGAAACATTCTTTAGGGATTATCTTACGCACATCAGATTTCTCGTATCAGTATAAGCAAAAAAAATCACTAGTGAACATATCAAGTTTAAAGGTAATGTAGTACAATATTTTAAAATACTTGAAACAACAAAGTTAGAGGGTTCCATAAGTATACACCACGAAATTTTGTACTTTTTGAGACCAGCCATGGGTAATAGTAATACATTGGTTCCAAATTTTATTTTAAAATAAATTTTCATCTGACATACATCACCGACCACATACTATTTTCCGCATCCAAAAATCATTGAAAACCCACAAATACAAATAATGTTCTATTTTCCAGACCAAAAAAAAACATTAATGTTCCATTTTATACCCGCAATCAGATATATTATGACATATCCATAGGATACTCTACCACTATATATCCCACTATGCTATACAGATGGATCATTGGCACACAACGATGCTAGGAGTGGCCAAGGTATGATATCCACTATCGGAAATGAGACGCAACATGTTGGATTGAAAGGATCGCGGCGATATCTTTCTCCACTCCATACGGAGCTGGAGGCTCTTGTATGGGCTCTACAGTGTCTAGTAGCAGATTTATATTCGGATGTTATGTTTCTCACAGATTGCGCAGATCTCATCAGGATGACGGTAAGTCTGGAGGATTGGCCATTATTTGCGTCAGAGTTACACGACTTTTTATTTTATAAGAATTTGTTTAGATCCGTTATGATTAGATATATTTCGCGTAGTGAGAATGTCTGTGCAGATTATCTTACAAAATGTGCAAGAACACGAGATTTATGTTTTTCCCATGTAAGTGAATTGGTTTCTGATTAGTTCTCTTTTGAGGAGTACCATTAAACCGATAACTTAATATATGAGATTTGACGATAAAAAAAAATAAAAAATAAAAGAAAAAAAAATCTAAAATTCAACAAAAAATAGAATCACACCTTATATAAAAAAAAAGAATCATGTAATTCGTATTGCGGAAATAACCCATGTCGTGAAATACATGGAATATAAATATTTGCTCTTTTAAAAAATAGAAGAAAAACACAGTTGGATTTTATAGAGACATGAAATATAATCATTTGCTCTTTAAATCATTGCATTTTCTGATTTGCAGCTCTATTTTATATATATACTCATGGAATATAATGATGGGTTTGCTCTATAAATCATTTTCTTGATTTCAGGTTTCATAGGAAGAGATTCTTGGTTCCGCGAGGTGAAAATGGATTCCATGATGTCCTAGTAATTTATTCGCTTAATATCTTGTTCATTTCTAACCAACTTATCAAATTTAGTCAGCCTATTTTTCGTTATGACACACAAAACAAATTCACTTCTCGTTTATTTTTTTGTCAAAAATAAATAAATTTCGGTTTCACTTTAACTTTAGCTTTTGTTATTATTATTTTTTTAACGTCTTGAACTTTAGCTTTTGTTTTTGTTACTGTGTCGTTCAGCTAAAAAAGGTTAAGGGAGTCGAACAAAAATCAAATCAAACGTGTTTTTCGTACTATTCTGATTTCTGACAGTCTCGATTTCCAACTTTATTTTTCACAATCTTCTTTTACATTTCTCGTGACACACGTGAAAGATTCCTTATCTACTATACATTGCAATGACTTGCATTTTATATAGTTAACTTAATGGGCTGGGCCTCGTAACTTGTGTTTCATTCAAATCATCACAGTGACCACATTGGCGCTTAAGTGATCTTCTTCTTCTGCTGCTTCTTTTCTCTCCATTCCTTGATTTCACTCTCTATTTTGGAGTCAACGCGTGCTTTAAATCCAGTGTATGGTTCGTACTCAAAAACAGACTGCAACACCTGATTTCATTAAACCCATTGTGATTATCATCACCTCATTGAAAGTTGGAAGTAGAAACATAAACGAAGAGCTCTGAAGACGACATTCTTAACCTCTAGCAGCACGAAGAAAGGACCCATTAGAAAAGCTTGGACTAGATTGTCTAGAAGTGCAGGAGCTCGTTTCTTGGAGTAGAATTAACATCTTTTAGTTAGGTTCTGCATAGGAGAATCAAAAGAAATGATTTCTAAACAAACAAAAGTAAGTTTACCTCAAACAAGCCGTGACCAAGGAACTGACCAATCCAACATAAGAGCTGAGAAGCTACTCCAACCTGAGAAAGCCACTCAGATTACATAAAAAGATATAAAGCTTTTCAATATAAACAAAACACCACAACTTTGAAGTCAACCAAGTGATTCAGACATTGAATTTGGAAGTTGCATTACAAACAAAACATCACAACTTTGATGTGAAACAAAGTGATGCAGACATTGAATTTGGAAGTTTTTTTGAAAAGAGAATCTTGAAAGGACCACATTGTATCAAGAAAAATGATCATGAAAGTTTCGGAAGCAAAACACTGACGTTCCAACGTTTCCAAGCCAGTGGAAATCAACCCAATCATCATATATACATTGAACAAACACCAAACAGAGAAAACAGAGTAACATCTCGATCAAAACATGGAAGAAACAGAGTATCAAATGCACAAAGCAACCAGATAGTACTGAACAGAGTAAAGATACGCGTAAATGTCTCAGAAAGATGAAATCTTTTCTGATTTGGTGATGAAAGGACTCACCTTCAATGTTAAGGAATGTCCAAGTCGAGCTGCGAGGAAGCTAGAGCCGATCCAACAAGAGAAACATAAGAGAGCTGCTAAGACTCCAGATTTCTTATCCAAACAGATGTAGAAGATAGCATAAATCACAGTGAGAGTAAAACCGATGTCAAAGCGCAGGACACCGTCAAAGGTCAGAGATTTGAAGAACCCTAATTGAGAAGGATCTAAAATTGGTGGCGTAGAGTAGAGGAAGACGAGAGTCGCGAATACGTTTGGCCATACGAGTAGAGTGTGGATGATAATGTTGATGGGATTATTGTGATAAGCTCCGTAGAAGGCGAAATGCTTCTCAAGATCGAGCAATCCGATACGATTGCTCATGATTTAGGCTTTTTCGATAACTGAGTGTGAGATTTTCTTGGGTAATTGGCGCAAAAAAAAAAAAAACAGGGGATCGGAGGTAGACGAAAGGAGAAGACTTTTTCGATGGCAAGATTTGTCGTCTAAAGCATGCTAACATGCACAGTTACTATTGCTAATGTGCGCTACTAAGAGTTGACTTGACCAAGTATAGAAGTACGAAGTTAGAACTGTATTGAAATAAAACTTATTTACATAATTACTGATACGAAATTTGTTTCGATTTTTAAAATATTACAATTTTTCAGTATTAAATTAATAAGATAAATTACGAATTTTTCTATTGGTATATTGATATTTGTTTTTCTCAAAATCACAAAGTTATCATGCTATATTTAGTTAATTACCATTACACCGTATATTAGTACACCATAAACAAAACTATGACTAAATAAATGGCGAAAGTGTTACAAGTACCATATCCACATCCCTTCAACTAATAGTATTATTTATTTGTCAACCTTCAACTAATAATATTCATGAACCTATAATATATATTGATGTGTATTATAAAAGCAAAATGATATGGATTTTGATGTGATCAACGAGTGATGGTTGCAGGTATCTACTTCAGATGTGACCGTTGCCTTCCAAATCCTGGACCACGTCCTCATATTAGTATATTAATATTTCATCTAAAACCAATTCTTTCAGCGACCAAATATATAGTTTTATTCTATCCGGATCATAACTCAACACAATAGAATTTGATACAAGTTTCTATTCTTTTATGATATTTGGTGGTTACCAGTAAACATTGATAATTGTATATCATACTTGGCTACTCGCATTCAGTTAGAAACAAAATAAAACAGAAAATATAGTCGAAAACATCAAAAATAATTATAAACGCAGAAATTGTATTTATGTGATAGTCTTCTATAATTCATATATGCACTATAATTGTAACTGAAGTGATGACACAAAAATAACACTAGTACACAAACTTACATGTTACAACAAAGTCTGCTCGAAAAACTTGTATTTTAAGTTACTTAAAAATAAAACGATAAAATCACACACATATATATATACACATATATATCCAAATTTTCTAGTCCGATTTGTGGTATGAGTTGAATTTGAGTTTTTGCTTTCAACTTTCAATTTATATAAACCAAATGAAAATATACTACTATATACTAATATATATAAGGCCTGGTATTATTTTAATTTAGATTTAGTATTTCGGTAAAATATATCGTTAATATGAAGATTTAAAATAAATTTGATCTAGTTATTTTACCATTTTGGTTGACCTCATTTCCATACGAAAATAATGAAGCTGAACCATTTTATTTTGTTAAGATTTTTGTTCAACTTCGTTTCACATAGTTTTTGGTTCGGACCACCATGTCAAATTTTAAGCAGCTTGGATTTAGTATAATGAAATTATATAATAAATAGTCTACTAAATTAATTTAAAATTCTGAAACTTATTTGGCGAGAAACAGCTTAGCGTGAATTACGCAAATTGCACGAATTTTATCGGTCTCTTAACAAGTTGCAAGTTACAAGAATTAGTCAAAACTTAAAGGAGAGTTTGTCTGTCATCTCCTTTGTTTATAAATTTCCTTCATCGTTCTATTCTATGTCTCTTGGAACTTGTAATTCACACGTGCTCTATACTTCAAATTTCTTGTTTCATAATTCACTCTTTTAAATTATCATATTTTAAAATTTATTCAAATTAGGTACGGTTTCCAGATATTGGGGATTTTAACAGAATATACATCAGGCTACTGGATACATAGTTTAGTTACATATTTTGCTTATTTTTAAAATACCAAAGTCTAATTAGTGTAGTGTACAGCTTACGTCTTGCATTGATTAAAAAAAAACAAAGGCTATCGTTTAAAACTTAAAGATTGGTTTAAAGATGATTTTCAACTTTTAAGCATATCTTTTTCTTTAGTGAATATCATATTCAACTAGTAACGGATCCATTTGTATTTTAGTAATAGTCTGGTTATAATACACAAGGGTCTATTTTACTATTCGCAATTACCCAATGACTTTATACATACAAGAACTAATTGACTTCCTCCCTGATTTTGTTTTAGCCATAGCAACTAGTAGAATAAAGAAAAAAACAATTAGCAAATTGTTCTTAATCTTTCTAGAAAAGTTGAAAAAAAAAAACCAATAAACGGGACCAAGTCGTATCTCTGTCCATTACGCGCCATCTACGTCACACTTCCCAACTCACGTATCGCCACGTGGCATCCGTCCCTACATCCTTTCACGTGGTGGCATATCTCACAGCCATATGTCTGCGCGGGTACCTATTCCAACGGCTGAGATTTCGCAGTGACCCCCCAAGACAGATTTTGTGTTCCTCCTCCTCCGAGTTAACGTGTAAGCTGCGTGTTTCGGACGAGTAATATTGCAATAATTTTTAAAATAGAAAATACACAAAAAAATGAAAAAATTTAATTAGAGAAAGTCCAAATAAAAAAATTATCAATTTTCCAAATATATCGCTAAAAATGACGCGGTCAAAATTCTCTCAATAAATCGATATAAAGCTCTTCTTTTTCCATTAGGGTTTTTTATGTAATCATCATCATCACTCTCTTTGTTCTAAATCAGAAAAAAAAAAGAGATTTTATTTTTGGTAATGAGAAATTGTTAATTCAATCTCACATTTTCATCAAGTTTTGATTTTTTTGAGGATGCTAGCAACGGAATATCAAAGATCATTCGGTAGGTCATTACTAAATTTGCGTCGTGAAGCGGCGGTGAACTCGGTTGACTCAGCGACGGTGGTAGCCGGCGAGTTAACTCAAATGGAAGCGGAGTTAGATTCGTTTCAGAGACAAGTCGCTGAGAAGTTTATTGACCTCAATGCAGTTAGTTCTGAAGATCTGCTGTCTCTTGAATGGGTTGGGAAGCTTCTTGATTCGTTTCTATCTTGTCAAGAAGAGTTTCGTGTTCTTGTCTTCAATCATCGTTCTCTCATCACTAAACCACCGATGGATCGATTGATTGCAGATTACTTCGAGAGAAGTGTTAAGGCTCTCGATGTCTGTAACGCGATCCGTGATGGTGTTAAACAGATCGGTCAATGGCAGAAACTAATCGAAATCGTAATCTGTGCTTTCAATAACAACGGTGGATCCGGCGGTGGAAATAGCCAGAGACCTCTCGGAGAAGGTCAATTCCGTCGTGCGAGGAAGACGTTGATTGAATTAGCGATCGGAATGATCGATGAGAAGGAATCATCTTCAAGGTCTGTGTCGTCGTCGCAGCATCGTAACCGTTCATTTGGAAGGAACAAGGAACAGCTTCATCACCGATCAATTGGTCATTTGAGATCACTTTCTTGGAGTGTTTCAAGAACATGGTCAGCTTCAAAGCAATTACAAGCTATAGGGAACAATTTAGCTACGCCTCGAGCTAGTGACATTACTTCAACTAATGGTCTAGTTGTTCCAGTTTATACAATGACTTCGATATTGTTGTTTGTGATGTGGGCTCTTGTAGCTGCGATTCCTTGTCAAGACAGAGGCTTGCAAGTGCATTTTAATGTTCCTAGGAATTTCCAATGGGGAGGGTCGTTGATGTCGTTGCACGATAGGATCATTGAGGAATCGAAGAAGAAGGAGAGGAAGAATAGTTGTGGGTTGTTGAAAGAGATTAATCAGATTGAGAAGAGTTCGAGATTGATGAGTGAGTTGGTTGATTCTGTTCAGTTTCCTTTGTCGGATGAGAAAGAGATTGAAGTTAGGGAGAGGGTTGAGGAATTGGGACAGCTTCAAGATGCATTGAAGAATGGTTTGGATCCGTTTGAGAAGAAAGTGAGGGAAGTGTTTCATCGGATTGAAAGAAGCAGAACAGAAGGTCTTGATCACACTTCAGAGTGATGTTTTTATTGAAATATACAAGGAAATAAGAAACCATTTGTTATTAATGTGATCTGGAGAAAGGTTTGTTTATGTCAAGAACATAGCGAGTATAATTGAAGAATGAGAACATAAAGAACTAGGTTTACAAATTTAAGGAAGAAAAAAAACCTTTTTCCCAAAGGTTGTTAATTAAATCTTTATGTATTTGAAGAGGTTTGGACGACCATTTCCAATTTTACCTCTCTTAAGCTCATTAGGTTAAAAGTGTCTCTTTTGATCATAGAATTTACATAAGAATGTGTTGAATTTGGAAGGTGTAACTAATATATTAATGTATCTAACAATATGTTTTTACAAAATGACTTAACTTCAAATTCTTGAACAATCTTGAGAGCTTGAAATTCTTCTGCTCGACTCTATCCTCCTGCATAGTACAAACTACAAAACTTCAACACGCGAAAGGATAACAAATCGAGGGTCAGAAATAAGATCTGGATTAGTTAGTAGGCCTTCATATACAGTGAAGAAAGCTGATTACATTGGGTAAACATTTGGAGCCCAATCTTATTTTAGGCTACAACAAAACAACCCTTCATATCTCCGTTCTTAGAGCAATCACAAGGCTTTTTAAGTCAACTATAAACATCAATCAAGAATAATGAAGAAAAATATGCCTCAGAGGTAGTGACAATTGTGATATAATTCATCACTATGAAAATCTGATGAAAACACATCAATGAATATACATCATCGGCATAAAACAAAACTTCAAAAAAAACAAAAAAACATGGTAATGGTTTAGTTGAGTGCATCAGAGAGATTCCCATTTAGACATAATCATCATTCTACTTCTCCATAAGGAGAATCTGATGTCCCTGTCTTTTTATCGTCACTTGCACTCACTCTAAACCCTCAAAAACCACCAAAAACAATAGAAAAAAAATCATCATCATATTGAACTAGTGTACCTATACAATCTAAAAAACTATATACAACACAACCCTTAGCTAACGCAAGAAAACAATATATGAGGATAAAACGACAGATTCAAATAAGCCTCAGTGTTGTTTTGTTTTCCTAGAGCCTTGGCTCTCAAAGTATATTTAACACCATCACAGGCAGAATAACATCAAACAAACACAGAGAGTATCTACATGAACAAACGAGGAGGAGACAAGATCGAATCTATAGAATGCCCTAAGACCAATAACAACAGAGAGATAACAAGACTAAGATTTCAAGAAAAGTGGCTCTAATTTGACTCTAAGGAATTACGAGGGCCTTAAATAGAAAAGCAGCGGCGGTGTAAATTAGGGCAGAACGAAAGAAGCGAAAAGAGAAGATATTTATGGCCCATTAAACAAATTGAAGGCCCAACATAGATTGTAAAAAAAAAAAGTTTCAAACTTTCTAATATTCATCATAACGAATTAAACAGTCTTCTTCTCTCCCAAGGCAGAGCACACATTTCCGTTGGTCGACGTCTTGAGTTTTCCTACGAAATCGAAGGTTGTCCTTTCGTCTGCTTCTGTAAGCTCTCTGTTTTCACCATTAATCTTTCCTTTTCGTAATTCTCTCTGCTGGAACCTTTTGTGTTCTGTTTTCCACCAATGGCTTGTATCTGCTTCTTCATCTTCTTAAATTCACGAGAGAAAATCCATAATTCTCTGTTTTCTTCCATTACAGTGGTTTAAAGACTTGATTTTTCCTTGAAGAGTTAAGGAAATTTATCATTGTACAAATCCATTTTGGATTTGAGGACTCTTGTATGTCGTGAGAATCTTAAACAATCTCAAGTATTTCAAGTTAGTACTCGAAGAATTGTTCATATTTTTTTTCTTTTTCAAATCTGCAAAACTGTCAGATTTGATGATTCAGAATGGGAAGGGTTAAGCTGATGATAAAGAGGTTAGAGAGTAGTAGCAACAGAAAAGTTACATACTCAAAGAGACGTGGGATTTTGAAGAAAGCAAAAGAGTTGTCTATATTGTGTGATATGAATCATCATCTTGTTTTGATGTTTGCTTATTTCCAACTAAGGTATTGTTATTTGATCATGTGTTTCTTATTAAATGCAGATGCATTGGAGATGTTATTTTCAAGTTTTCGCAGTTGACTCCTCAAGAAAGAACAAAAAGGTATATGTTTAAGCATGGTTTCTCGCTCAACTCTTAAGTACATATATATAGATTCTGATTTTGTATAAAGTTGTGTTATGAAACTGATAAGTTTTATTTTGAACATAATAGAAAACTGGAGACCTTGAGGTAAAAACTTATTTGATCTCTGTTCATTTCTCATAATTGTTATTTGGTTTGGGAAACATATTGAGCCGAAACATTTACCTATTGTGTAGGCCCTTAAGAAGACTTTTATGAAACTGGATCATGATGTTAATATAAATGAGTTCTTCTTAGTTGCAAGGCACTTGATCCATGACTTATGTAACCGTAAATTCAGTATAATACTTTTCATTATTAGCTCTTGAAAAAACATCTGACATGTGGTCCTTTGTTTATCTTGCAGAAATCAAACTACTAAGGTAACCATCATGATTCTTCTCCTAGATATTTATAAGCTCTTGACTTTTGATTGCTAAAAGTCTGTATTGAACATTTCATGAACAGGGCCTGACTAACCAAGTAGCATTTCTTCAAGCTCAAGTTATGGAGTTTCATAGAGACGAGGTGGAACTTTGGAGCTTGTTTTAAGTATCGTTTTGGTTACATTCTCTATATGTTTTTTCAACCCCCTTAACTTACTATGCTGATGATGGATTCATATTGAGTCTTCTTCTGTTGTGTGCTATGCAGATGCAGTTGTTGGGCGAATATCTATAGAATAGAAAACATCGAGCCCCTGGAGCATTTGGAAGAATCATTGAGAAAATCTATTGAAAAAGTTCACATTCACAAGGTATATATATATATAGCATGGTTATATGTGACTTGATGACACACACATAAGAAAATGTTAAAGACTTACTAATGGAGGCATTTTTTGCCTTGCAGGAACATTTCAGAAAGAATCAACTCATGTCACTAGAATGTACAACCACACAGGTTATGTATAAGTTATATCACTTGTCCTATTTTCTCTCTCACATTCCTAAATCAGACAAAAACTTCTAATGCAGTTTCAGAGCAGAATATCATCATCACCTTTGGTAATCTCATGTTTCCTAATAACAATAACCAAAAAATAATCATACCTGCCGACTCAAGTTTTCTTCCTCATTGGTGAGTGAAAACTGTTAATTCACTTTACAATATGCGTTTGAGTTATATTTTCTAGTCAATTCAAAGATTTTATGATCAACAGAGAGATGGAAAATATGGCAATTGCATCACTTCCGGTTTACTCAAGCTTCTTGGAGTCTGGAAATCAAGAAGATCAGAGTTACAACCTAGAACAACAATTTCACCGCTTAGCAGAAGAAGGCATTGTGTTTACTGCTACTGATCATCATCAGACTTGGATTTCAGATTCCACATGTTGCAGTAACCAAGTGTTTGACCACTCTAATAACAATTAGGCTAGTGCACAGATAAATGATTTTACTATACACAAACTAATCTTATGTTTCACTGTAGCAATGTACATACAAAGTTTTGTGTATATACAGTTTTTTTGTGTGTAGAGGGTACAAGTCTACGTATCTATGTGCATACATGATTTTTTTAAACAGATTTGTATATATCTACATGATTGTGTCTGTGTGTGTGTCTCAATTATATAATACAACACTAGTAGTTAAAAAAAAGAAAGAGTTTTACGTTGATGAGCATCATGTGATGTCTCCAACTCAAAAGGCTTATATCCACAATCAACGGTAGAGATCTAAAGAAGATGAGAAAATTTGCACAATCTTCTTTTCTTTATTATCAATATCTTCTTCCACGATATTCCTACAGATCCCAAAGAAGTTCACACAGGCATTTTTTTTTGTATAAATTAGACAGCTTTACTTTAAAGAACAGAGCAGAAACAGAACATATCTTCTGTCTTAAGAGGGAAATTAGATGGCGAGAAGACAACACTTTCGTCCTCGACTGTTCTTGATTTTAGCTCTTCTGATTCTTGTGATCTCATTGAAGCCTGTCCTAATCACTGCAAGTCTGTAATACTTCTCCCTAACCTCCTCAAGTTTCTTGTTCTTGTTCTGTTTCTTTCTTGTTTTAATTTCTTAATTATTGCAGGAACTGAGAAATTAACAGACTTTGAAACCAAGGGACAGGAACTGAATCAGATTAACCACCTGGTAAGAATCTACTCCACACATACACTGACACACATATACAATGTGAGAAACAATCAAGTCTCTTCTGTATTTTGATTCTTGTTCTTGATTTTTAATCTTTGTCTGTATGCTTCATGTTTTCATAGAGACGCATTGAAACTGATCAGCCTAAGAGAAGAACATGGGCACGGAGGATGATGAACGTTGAGGAGATTAACGATTATCCAGGATCAGGTGCTAACAACCGCCACACACCTCACTGTTCTGATTGCTAATTCAATTTCTTGTAATCTAGCTCCTATAAAAATTGTAATAGTCACTTTTTTTGATATATCAAGCTTTTTTAAGAGCTTGGAGTCTTAATAATGGAATCTTAATCTAAAAGGCTATTTGAAGATATCAAATATTTGGTAAGACTCAAACTTTACGAAACCCATGTCTAAAAAGGTTAAGACTTTTTTTTTTAATTATTAAGTTAGGCCATCCACTGTGACACAAAAAGGTTTTGCTCTGCTTTTTCCCATTGCAATGTTTTAAATATGTCATGATTTGTTAATTTATTTAATCTTTTCCACATTAATTATTATTATTTTCGTTTTATTTGGTGGAGAGACACTGAGACAGTGGAGGACACAACCACCTCAAACATGATGATATCTTACTATTATGTGACAAGTTCTGGAATTAACAGATACAACAAATAAAGAACAAAATATAAAAAATAAAACATTATTTCATATGATTAAAATGAAAGACAAAAACGAAGCCCTCCACAGCATGATCAACAATATACAGAAACCGAGATCATTACATATATAATTAAGACATTAATTTTGATCAGTTAGTTTCGGAAGAAGGAGAAATGTCCGGAGCCGGAGAAGGAGCAGCGGAGGTACCGTCATCGGCACGCATGAAGTCAAACCTTTTGATGAGTATATTAGCAACGAGCTCGTTAGCCTTATCGGTGGGATGATACTCGTCCCAAAACACATACTTACTTCTGTCTTTGCACAATGTCGACGCCGGAATACACGTCAGCGCCGGCCGGATTTTGTAGAACGAGCAACACGGCGAATCCGAGTTATCAAACCCTATAATATTTTGTATACACACACAAACATATAAATCAAATTTCAAAAGTAGACTTTATGAAATTAAATTATCCAACTATTACTATACTATCTAATTTTTCATTAATCAAATTAAAAATTGTAATTATATGTCCAAACTTATAGCTTTTATGAAAATAAATTATCCAAATGGTACTACACTTTTTTTGTTAATGAAACTTAGAAAAAATAACCAAAGTCATATTTTCATTTGCGTATTGAAAAAATCGTTTTTGAATACTTATTTTGGTTTTGTTAAAGTTTTTATATTACCGTATTTTTGAGGGTTAGTGATGACATCATTGACGAGGTCATAGGCTTCACCGAACTTGTAGCTTGCGTTAGGGAGCTTGGTCTCAAGATCTAGGAGCATTGTGGTGGCCGCTTTGTTGAATTTCTTAGCAAGATTACTCGCTTTGACTTGACATTGGCCATCAAAGCTTAGAGCTCTTTGGAGTGGGATACAACCCATTGGCCCTAACCCAAAAACCATTAGCTTCCTCGCTCCTAAACTATGCAACGCCTAAACCATTTCAATATTATGTATCAGTCAGACGAATTATAAATATTATGTAGTTGAAGTGTTTAATTTGTTTAGATTAATTAACCTTGAGTTGAGATTGAAGTGTTTCCATTATGTAGTCCATGAAGGTTTGATCATTGTATTTCCAAGAGTCGCTATAGACAGGCATCAAGTAGTTGTTAATGAAGTCATTGCTGCCTAAAGCGACGACGTATCGAGCTTCTTGGAAGAATTTGTCTGCTTCTTTTTTTCCTATCTTTGCCACAACTACATCTTGTGTCCCTTGGAATAGTTCTATTTGCTTCCATAGCGAAAATCTTTGGATCTTCACAAATATAAGAAAATTTTTAAAAATATTTCTTTGAAGAATATTATTAATTCGTTTAGTGTGATGCAAATATTGAAAAACGTATTATTTGATGAGACTTACGAAATAGCCACCAGTTTCATTTAAGATTCCACCACCTCCAGAAGCATAGTTCACTCCATTTTCGAGTATTACATCTTCATTCATTGATGGATCCAAGAAAGCTACTGGTCTAGGCAGCCCAATTTTATCACCTTGAAAGTCAAACAAAACCATTAATATAAAAAGTAATTCAAAAGATATACCACATTCATTATATACCATAATTACATGACTTACCTATAATATCTGAAACAGTGCGGCCATTAGTGAACCTTCCATTAGGCAAACCATTGCCAAAATCAATACCGTAATAGGGCAGATTTGCCTGTGCTAAACTCCTCGGTAGATTCCTATTGTTGCCTACATCAGACAATGAATCCCCGAATATAAACTGGACAATCTTGCAATCGTAGCCTTTGATTGCAAGAACGATGACCAACACGAATATTGCGAGGAACTTCATGTCGCAAAATCAAAATGTATGTTGATTGAAAATTATTTGTTTGGGTGGTTTTAAAAGGGTGAAAACAAGACTAAGTAAGAAACGTAGAGGAGTAATGTGAGAATAAAATGGTGAAGGTAGATTTTGAGTTGATGAACCAACTGATTTTGTTATTCTAATTATTATTTTTGTCTTACGTTCAATTCAAACCTACTTTCAACTACTCTTTCCTCGTGTTGGTGTCGTAAGTTGTAACCGTTTCTTGTCCGTAAATTTTATATTTTGCGTTTTTAGGGAAATGTTAAATCTTTGGAGTAAATCATTTCAAGTTTGGTTTATGAACTCATTTTAAAGTAAAAACTATAAATGAATCGTATACCTTAATTCGGAATGTTTCGTTGTATGTAGTATTAAATAAGCTAAAACTCTTTATCAATTCTTATTTTCTTCCTCTATGTATTTCTTCACTTGCTCTTTTGTGATTGTGTCCACTCTTTTACTCTTACTAAAAATATCAATACAATCAAATGTTAATTTCTGTAAAGAAATTTGATGCCACAACCAAAAAAAAAAATTGGCCAATGATTTGAAGATGTTAACTCATGGGCTAATGATAAGCCCAATGGACCGAAAGAGAATGCTCGGGCTGGAAGAAATTCAGGTCATTCAGCGGCAATCTAGTACATAACTGAAAGTGACTGTTGACCGTTGGATAATGAGCGGGCATTGTGGTACTCTCTGACTGAAACAGAGTCGTGTATAAAAGATTAAAACAGAGGGAGCGAAAATTTTGATCGAAAATTGTTTTGAAAATTAGTTTATAAACATCAATTCCTTTGAAACTGAAATTGTCCTATTTTAATTTAATATTATAATGTGATTGTCTAATTGATATATTTTATATGATTAATGTTGAGTTTTTCTTATGTATCGGACTTCAGTTTTAAGTAATGGTTCATGTAAACTCAGTTTGATTACTTAAGTTTGATAACTTAAGTAATGGTTCATGACCAAATTTTAAGATATCATATTTCAAAATTTTAATATTAATTTTGAAGTTAAAATATTTAAATTAAAAATAGTTCATGATTATTGTAAGATATGGATTTATTTTCAAAAAAAAAAAAAGAATCATATCCTACATAGAACATATAGAAATTAATGAAATAAAAAAAGTAAAAAATCTCGTTTTTTTCTTAATTTTGTACTGTAAAAAATACTTAATAATATACATCACTATCCTTTGAACCATTTTTGATTTTTGTGTGAACCAGAAATTCTACGGATGTTTTTGCCCATAAAAATAATCAAAAGACGACAAAACAGTTACATTACTATCCTACGTGGCTAAAACTCAGCCGTTTCCTTCACAAAATGGGCGCCACATATAAAATATATACCCAAACCCGTAACTTTATCCTCATCTCATCACTACCGTCCATTTTCCAATCCGACGGTACACATTCCTCGGAAATCTCCAACAATATCTAATCCACTAAAACAAAAAAAATACATTTAAACAAAAAAAATCTCACAACTCAAAACAGAGAGACTCCATTGTTAAGAGTTCACTGAAGTCCTCAAGCTTTTTTTTTCTTTCCAACAGCAATGGCGACGTTTACACTCAAATCCTTCACTGGACTTCGTCAATCATCAACGGAGCAAACCAATTTCGTCTCCCATGTACCTTCATCACTTTCCCGCTCTCAGCGACGGAGCTCTCTCCGAGTAACCGCAGCCAGATCTAGTCCCAAACTCTCCAACCGTAATCTCCGCGTCGCCGTCATCGGTGGTGGTCCAGCAGGCGGAGCAGCTGCTGAGACTTTAGCCAAGGGAGGAATCGAGACGGTTCTCATCGAGAGGAAGATGGATAACTGTAAGCCTTGTGGAGGCGCGATTCCTCTCTGTATGGTCGGAGAATTCAATTTGCCGTTAGATATTATCGATCGGAGAGTGACGAAGATGAAGATGATTTCGCCTTCGAACATTGCTGTTGACATTGGCCGTACGCTTAAGGAACATGAGTATATTGGTATGGTGAGAAGAGAAGTGTTGGATTCGTACTTGAGAGAGAGAGCGGAGAAGAGTGGAGCCACCGTTATTAACGGTCTCTTCCTTAAGATGGATCATCCGGAGAATTGGGATTCGCCGTACACGTTGCATTACACGGAGTACGATGGTAAAACTGGAGCTACAGGAACAAGGAAGACAATGGAGGTTGATGCTGTAATTGGAGCTGATGGAGCTAACTCTAGGGTTGCGAAATCTATTGATGCTGGAGATTATGACTACGCCATTGCATTTCAGGTCAAATTCATTCTTTCTTTCGTAGTTTAATCGATGAAATTAGGGAATTAGAAATTGTTTAGGTTTTGAAAATTCGGAAAGTTTGAATTTTTCAGGAGAGAATTAGAATCCCTGATGAGAAAATGACTTACTATGAGGATTTAGCTGAGATGTACGTCGGAGATGATGTGTCGCCGGATTTTTACGGGTGGGTTTTCCCAAAATGCGACCATGTAGCTGTTGGAACAGGCACTGTGACTCACAAAGGTGACATCAAGAAGTTTCAGCTCGCTACTCGAAACAGAGCCAAAGATAAGATTCTTGGAGGCAAGATCATTCGTGTTGAGGCTCACCCGATTCCGGAACATCCGAGACCACGCAGGCTCTCGAAACGAGTGGCTCTTGTTGGTGATGCTGCAGGGTATGTGACTAAATGCTCCGGTGAAGGAATCTATTTCGCTGCAAAGAGTGGAAGAATGTGTGCTGAAGCCATTGTTGAAGGTTCACAGAATGGTAAGTTAAAAAAAACATCGCCTTTTCGGATTCCTGCGGTTATGTCTTAGTGAAATTCTAAATTCTTTGAGTGTTTTTGTTGTAACAGGTAAGAAGATGATTGATGAAGGGGACTTGAGAAAGTACTTGGAGAAATGGGATAAGACATACTTGCCAACGTACAGAGTGCTTGATGTGTTACAGAAAGTGTTTTACAGATCTAATCCGGCTAGAGAAGCTTTTGTGGAGATGTGTGGTGATGAGTATGTTCAGAAGATGACCTTTGATAGTTATCTGTACAAGAGGGTTGCACCTGGTAATCCATTGGAGGATCTCAAGTTGGCCGTCAACACCATTGGGAGTTTGGTTAGGGCTAATGCTCTAAGGAGAGAGATTGAGAAGCTTAGTGTTTAAGAATAATTCGTAGTATCTTTACTAAAACTGTTGCTCTTCACTGAATTGAGTATCATATTTTTATGTTTTCTTTTCATTGAATCAGTCAAAAAGCTTTTTGGCTTTACAATCCCCAATTGTTCACTAGAAACAGATTTCAGAAATCACTACACTCACTTTAGAAACCACTCAAGAGATACTTCACTTCTTCATCACTCTCCATTCCTCCATCATCAACGGATCCATCACTAACCACTGATCCGCTGCTTGAACACGAAGGTATAGAAGACAACTGAGCCTTATCAGACTTGAGACTTCTCTTCTTCTTCCTCTTGTGATTAGCCTTGAAACAAGCTTGTCTCAGTCTCTTTGTCTTGTCCTCAAATTCCAAATCTGGTAACTCCTCGATCGTCCTCTTCTCCTTCTCAAGCATCTCCAAGGCATTCTTAAGTTTTCCCGCATTCTCTCCGCCTTCCATCTTCTGCAGCTCCTATTCACATGATTTTAAAAAACAATCATTTTGATTTCACTAATTCTACTAAAGTGTGGCTTCTTGTTCTTCTATATACCTTGACGTTACTGATCAGAGTTTTTAGACTCATGAGTTTGCGATGAGGCCATCGACGAATACCCAATTCACGACATCTCCTTTTGAGAAGAGTCAAACCAACGTTAAGCTCCGTAGCAGCCTTAGTTATAGGCATATAGAAGTAGGGAGAGATAGTTTCTATCGACAATGCCTTTGAAGTTGTGTAGGTAGTAACATTACTGATGATTCTCACGCTATGTTCTTTGCGTTTCTCGTTGATTCTCCTCTTCTTAGTCGTCTCTTGCACTTCTCCATCTTCGATCTTCTTCTCCGAATCACCATCTCCACTGTTCTGCTCTGTTCCGTTCCATGATGCAGAGCTGTATGAATTGAGTAAATCTACAGAACAAAGCAAAGACCGATGAGACATCTACGTATATATAATATATGTGATTGACTGTGTAACAATATGTATAATGCCTTGAGACAAAGGTTCAAGATCAGGTAAAGGCAGAGAAGTTGTAGTGAAAGGAAAAGCTTGAGAGGCAGAGTTGTTGTCGTGGAGAACAAGAAGCTCTTCTTCCCACTCAAATGAAGGATAATCTATGGAGCTGCATGCGTTTGCAGAAAACAAAATATGAGAAATAAATAAAGACCTATTAAGAAACTAAACAAAACAAAAAAGCTTCTTAAGAATTGACCTGCAAGCAAAGGATGGTGAATGAGCTGGAAATGAAAATGGCTTATCTTCTTTGGGGTTGTTGTGATCAGCCATTGTATAGAAACAAAGAGAGAGAGAAATAGAGAGATTGTGTTGTAGAGATCGATGAAGGAGACAGGATTTATATACAGAAAGAGAAAGATAGGGTAGTAAGATATGGAGAGAGAAGAGATGAAAAAATGAAGTGATGATGAATGAATGAGGAGAAGTGGGGTATTGACGGCTAATTGATTGCCCTGTTAAATTTGGAGTTACGAGGGATATGATTATTGTTAATTAGTGGTAATTATAGGGCCGTTTAGCTTTGGATTAGACTTCTCTTTTCGTCTTTCCACGCATATTTGCATGCAATCACTTAAGAGTATAAAGTAGTCCATATGTACATGTCCATGTGTATTACACATAACAATGATCATGATTGTGTATAATTAATAGCCAATAACCGAACAAATATGTACTTAATTAAGATACAAAATGTAACGCATTGTTAAAACTTTATTATAGATCATGGCCATGATTTTTGATTTATTTTCTTTATTAATTTTAAGAGTTATATTAATGAAGTAACAACTAGTTTTGATGTTTATAAAATAAAAAGCAAACAAAAAGTTTTTATATCCCATTTCCACAAAAAGAACGATCCAATTAAGATGATAAAATCAAAAGAGTTTTTAGTCCTTAGTTTATTATGAGAAACCTTTTGGAAGGCATATGAGAAGAAGAGTAAGTATCAAAACATTTGCTTCTACTCTTTTTATGTCTTGGAATTGAAACTTTCTCAAGAAGAGACAAAACCTCAAGCATCGATGGTCTAACCTTAGCATCTCCGATACATTGTAAAGCCAAGAAAGATATCATAAATGCTGCTTTATGAGAATATTGACCTGCAAGCTTAGTGTCCATTATCCTATACGCTTTTCGCTTGTCTTGCAAGTAAGGTTTCGCCCATTGCACTAGGTTTTCTTCTTCTCGAGCTTTGGTTTTGTCTATCACTCGACGTCCAGTGAGGATCTCTAGCAAGACTATACCGAAGCTATAGACATCGCATTTTGTTGTTAGATGACCTGAAACAGAACAGACAAAGGCCAATGTGTTTATTGAAATTAGTGGAATCAAATCAAAGGAGGCAAGAAATAAAGAGAAACCTGTTGTTAGATATTCTGGAGCTGCGTAACCTTGTGTACCGATCACTTCAGTTGTCACATGTGAACGGTCGTCTTTTGGACCATCTTTGGCCAATCCAAAGTCTGAGAGTTTGGCATTGAATCCTGAGTCGAGAAGGATATTTGCTGTTTTGAAGTCTCTGTAAATGATTTGGTCCTTATCTTCGTGCAAGAAACATAGCCCTCGAGCAGAACCGATTACGATTTGTAAACGCAGTGACCAAGAAAGCACATTAGAACCCCCTAAAATAAGAAGAACTCAGGTCACAGAGTGAAACACACACACACATAAGTGTTGAACTTAGAAATTAAAAAAGTAGGTTTACTTACTTTCAAACAAATGATTATCCAAGCTACCATTAGGCATATACTCATAAACCAAAAGACGTTGTTCATCGTCCAAAGAGTATCCAATCAATTTCACCAGATTTGGATGATGCAATCTTCCAAGATAATTCACTTCCCTCTTTGATACACAAGTAAAGATTTTCAATAGTATATAGCCTCAAGAGAAATTTGTTTAGTAAAAAATGATTGAAAGAAGCTTACCAGCCACTCCTTGTGTCCTTGAAACCCATCAGTTTTAAGATTCTTTACAGCAACCGCGATTTCGATTCCAGCTCCATCATTAACAGAGCCCTTGTGAACAAAACCGAACCCTCCTTCTCCAACTACACTCTCTGGACAGAAGTTTCCTGTAGCATTCTTTAGCTCATCTAACATAAACGACTTCAAATGTTGGGAATGCATCATTTCTCCTTCTTTGCTCGGTGCAGATAGACCAGTGCTGTCAGCTTCATCTTTGCTTGTAATCAGAGGTTTTAAACTACATGGAGATGACAGAGTCGAGCTTCTTTCAGGATCACAATCACCTCCTGAACCAGAACAATGTCACATTCTTACATCAAATTAAGATTGGGAATGGAAAAATAGAAACTTGGGAATTATAAGTTTTCTATGCTTATGTTGTTGATACAATATTAACAACAACAACAAATTTCCTAAAAATGTTGAATCTTCAACAATGTCATCAATAGAGATGAATCCAATAGTCCTTATATTCATCTATCAAATTAAGGGCTTATACCAACAACGCATAACATTCAGAGAATTTAAATAATCAAATGGCAAATTCTATTGAACAATTCCATTATGAATTTATAAGTTAAAATATGAACTTTAGTTTACATTAACCACAAAAAACAGAGAGATAGGTCACAAAGAATGAGAAGAGCTTACGTGACAAGGCTTTCGAGTTCACTGAAGAGTCAATGTTTTCGTCCACAATATCATTACTCTTTGAGCACGATTCAAAGCAATTCCCCATTAAAATCTTGTATAAGCTCTAATTAAATATCATCCAAAAACCAAAAAACCTAGACACGATGAGGAAACAAACAAACACTAATAATATATAGGCCAATGATGGATCTTTGGCACCGCCTCTGTCATCGACGTTCTTCCTCCGGCGAAAGGAAGAACGTGAAAACGAGAGTGGAGACTCGAAAATGTGTTTGGATTTGAAAGCCGAGACAGAGGTTAGAGAAGCAAAAGAGAAAATGGTAAGAATTGTAAAAAATATACTAATTAAATTTGGTTAAACTATAATTAGAGAGAATGGAAAAAGGAAGTTTCCGTGTATTAACTGTCAGAGTAATCTAATAATTACCCCATTGACTACTGATCTATGTCACGTGCAACTCCCGTGTCCATACTCTTCCCATTATATTGATTTCTAAAATTTTATACAGAATCAATATAGTAATTCTTTGGCTAACCATTTGACCAAGAGATTATTGGACAGAATGTTATACACTATATAATTATTTATTAATCATTTATATAGTATATAATTATTTATTAATAGTTTACACATAAATTTATAATTATTTATTAATAATTTACACATAAATTTATAGTTTAACACTAATATTTTATTAATAATTAATTAACATTATATATAATCTGTAATAGGAAAATCTTGAATACTTACACATAAAGTTTATATAATGTATGTGGTTCACATACAAAGAACGACTGTAAAAATGTCTACGGTCATGTGTGAGATTTCTTTTAAATGCAAAAAACAAACTATAAACATTATAGTACATATTTTCTTATATGTAATTCTTGTTTGATATTTCGTTTATATTGTCTATAGTATAGTGGTTCGTATTAATATCGTCATTTGTATCACAAATTGTAGCACAATTCGAATTCAAACATGTGAATTCGATAACCAGTTCACAAATGATCATACTACTCTTCTGCATACCACATATATATTATTAGTCTAAGTTTTGCGCCTTTGCGGCATGAGAACTCGTGATTAAGTCCTTCGCTTTATCAAAAAAAAAAATCGTGATTATAAGAAAAAAATTCTCTCAAAATAAGTATGTTTGGAGAGGGAAGCAAATAAAATTTTTTTAATATAAATTATACGTGACGAAAATCAAAAATTAGGTTATGGCATAAATTTGCAGCTTTTTTTGCGCTTCTTTTGAGTGCATAGCGTCAAATTCAACCCATGCTTACTGCCCATCAACATAATCTTCCAATTCCTTCAATGTTTTAATATGCGGAAATGACAGTTTCATCAATGCCTCGGTCTCAAAATAACTAATTACTTTATAATCCTTAACACATTTGTAATAATAAAACAAAAAGACAAAAAAAGAACTATAACATTTTTGTATTCTACACTTGACATTTTGAAACACCATAAAAGTCATAATGTTTCCCTTTTTTTTTCTAAACGTATTGCCAACGATAATACCAAAACTAGCTAGTGGACTATTTCATGGACAATTTTGGGAATACATCAGAATCATTTGTTCGGCATTCTGTTTCTTAAATTTTCGAATCTCTTTTAACTTCGCCCTTTTAATATTTCCTAGAATTGTAAAAGGCTTTTCTTATCACAAGGATCGATACAAATTTAACATAAAAATTGTTAAATGGCATGTTTGAAACTGTAAGTTCATCGCTCTCTTATAAGATGTTAAATTACTAATACACAATTAGACACAAACCAAGAAAGCTTAAAAACGAACATAGCCAAGTCTATGGTAAGCAAAACCCTAACCGAAAATATATTAAAAAAGAGACACAAACAAAATAACCGAAAAAGGGCAAAGGGTTCATCATATAGGAAACAGGCGAATATTTATGACCCAAGCAGAAGTGACGAACTCGTATCATTAAACGTTTATAAGGTCACACCATCTATAGAAAAATAAAATCCGCATGCTAATATTATTATTATAGTAAACAAAACAAAAAAGAAGAAGAGGAAAGAGATGGGAATTATTGAGTAAGTAAGCTTCTGATTAAAGCAGCTTGAGCAGTGTCTGTGTTTGCGAGTAACTCAGATAGCCTCTCACTTAGATCATCAACCTCTCTATGAAGATTCCTTATGTAGTTGCAAGTCTCTTGTAACACTCTCGCTGCTGAAACCTGCCAATATATTATATATTTCATTATTTTCATACTATATATACACATGTATATTATTACATAACTGGTTGAGTTAGATTTAGCGTACCTTGTCGGAGCGACGACTGTCCCTGAGCTCAGGAAGAAGCTGCTGCAACTTGATAATGAGATCGTTGATTTGATCCTCTGTGATCCTTGAAGTTCCTGATGATTGCCTCGAACGTGATCTTCTTCCCGACATTTTTTATTTGAATATTAATTCGACAAGAAGTATAATAAAGGTACAAGCAAAGACGCAGCTTTATCGATAAAACAGGTTATGGAGTTTAGGGTCACACACGAGTTATGCCGGAAAAAAGAAGAGAGAGAGATGAAGATGATATATGAAGGAAGTGAAGTGAGGGTGATATTTATGTAGGCTTTTATATTATTTGTTTATGAAAAAACAATAAAAAAATCATAAAATAGGCTTTCTTTCTTTTTATTTTGAATTATATATATCTGCAAGTCTTGTATTTCAAATATTAAATTATATGCCCTCCCTCCTGACAACTTTTGTTATAATAGAACGATTTCAGAGAATCTCATAATTTTAATATATAGATCTAAGTTTTTATATGTATAATATTATCGTTGAATCTAGCCAAATCTTTTTTTGAAAGTTACTTGGTTAATTGGTTTTCCATATCGTAAGTTCGTAACTTTATTGATATGTTTTGAGTTTTGAGTTTGACACTTGCATTACAGTTCATACTTCATATGTTACATATTCTAAAGGTACGTTTAAAAAAATCGTATCACTTTTAGTAAATTATGTATTAAAAATATAATTGTATTTTTGCCAACACCACAAAAAGTAGCTAGTGAAAATAAATATTCTAATATTTGTTTTATACAAACAGACATAGACGTCATGTAACAGAAATAAACTTTGTTTTTAAGAGGGTTTTAATTTTTTAAAGATGGTAGAGTATTGTTATTCCTACAATGAATAGTGTTATACTAAAAGAAAATTATCAAACTGACTTTTTCTGTGCGATTATCAATGGAGAAAGTATGGTTCATTATAATTAAAATAAGCATATCCATTCCTCGAAACACAACTTCTATTAAGATACAAATTCACATTATCGATGTTTAGAATTTCGCTCTACCACGTCCACACTCCACATTGTATGTACTTTTAAAAAATTTAGTAGACAATTTTTTTTTTGTAGTAGACAACTAATTTATATGGCTTTGCTATGTTAAACACCCTTTATAAAGGGAAAACCAATGCATTATTTATGGAAAGAGATACTTTTTATACAGCTTAAATTTGGTTATTGACAAAAAAAATAATTATTTTTTGGTTTTGACATTTTTACACGGATACAAAATAACTTAAATATTTTACTCTAGCTCATAAAAAGATTCTTAAATTAGCAAAGCTAACATTACTACATTATTAAGAACTTAAAGCCAAAAACAAAAAAAAGCTCGCAATTTTCATAAGTGTGTCTACGTATACAATGGTGTGTGAGAGATAAGTGCCAAAGTATGAGTAGCTTGACTGGTCAAAGGGATCACACTCACACACGCCCATGTTCTTTGATCAACAACACACACGTGGCATTTCGAGAGGTGCGTACACTTACACCGACGAACGTATAATTAATTAATTAATTTTATGCACTAATTAATCTGCTGCCACAAAAACACATACCAATACCCATAAATCGTTTTGTTTGTTTCTTCTTTTATCCAACCTCAAATAAATCGTTCAAACCCAATGTAACTTCAATTTTTGTCACGACGTCTCTCCAAAGTTTCAAACCAATATTGTAACGTAAATTTCTTATTCGTTGTTTTTCTTTGTAAAACTTATTATGTTATAGAACAAAAAATTTACAGAGAAAATATTTCGCCAACTCTGTATTTTGTTAGTTATGAGTCCTGACTTATGATATCATTTATAGAATCTAGATCCTTCTAGTTTGGAGCTTTGGAAAATACATGTTGCTTGTTTATTAAAATAAGCCAAGAAAAAATAAGGAAATATGAGTTCGAAAAGATAAAAGTAGAAACGACAAAATACAAAATATACGTAAACTCGAAGTGTGAGCTGTGAAGGGAAACACAAAATCTCAAGTTTTCATACATTGGAGAAATATATGGCATTATACTTTTGATTCATTAGATGCAAATTCCTTGTTTGTTGAAAATAAGCGACCCTTTTCAGTAAAATCTTATAGAAGAACTTAATTATCCTGCTGTACGTAGTACAAAGTTACAAACTCATGATAATCATTCATTGAAACGGTAGAAAACTGTGGTGAAAAAAAAACTTGAGTGAATTTGGTGAATGCCAATTATTAGAAGAATAATTGATATTAAGAGAAACGAAAATTCCGTAAATGACCATACAAAGAGGTGTTTTTTTTTTAATATTGATTTTGTCCTGCATTTAACTGTTATGGAACATGATATGTTTTTAGGTGTGTAGCCACTAGCCAATCTAAACACTAACTTCCATTTAATAAATTAAACCTCAAGTATAAAAATATGGTATACAAAAACATAATATACGAAAAATAAAATAATATACTATAGAAAAAATTAGGTTTTCTGTAACAGTTAAATAAAATACAAAATGGTCCAAACTTATTAAAAAAAACACTGATTTCCTGAAGTGTGCGTTGCTATTTTCTTAATTTCTCTTCTACTACTATATTGGGTGCAAATACTCAACAAAAAAGGTAGATTTAGTGAGATAAAAGTGATAATAGTTTAAAATCTTGCACCAGCATAATTTTTTGATATTTGATGTTACTTCTGTTTCCTTTTGACCACCATAGTTTTTTTGTTTTTTTTACTTTACTTCTGTTAGTTGTTCTAGGTTTCAAGGATTTTTTTTTCATTTTTATTAAATTTCAAGGATTCTTTCTACGTATAATCTTCCATTTTTTTTTCTTTCATGAATGGTCCTTTCTAGTCACTTTGAGACTCGGATTAATCTGCTAGATTTTTGATCCGACTTACTGATGACTTCAAACCTTTATATTCTTTCAGTTTTGAAAATCAATTCTATTTGCATCACCACATCAGGGATCGTTTTTTTATTGTTATGTTTATTGTTTATACAATCGGTATCTCACCATATTTTCGTCTTCTAGATTTAGGAGAGTCAGCATCACTACATCAGGGATAGTTTTTTTTTTTTTTTTTTTTTTAATAGGCATACCAAGCATAGTTTCAAAACGTTTTCTAAGATAAGTTAAATTATATACACATGAGCTACGAAAGATAATGAAAAAAATTTATAGACGTCTCGAAAATTCTATATCAAAGCATCCAACAAATATGATATATCTCATGGATAGGATTGAACATGACGAGAGAACTAAGAATATCTAGAGATAAAAAGTTTGAGTAGGAGACTTTAACTATAATAGCGAGTGAGCATAAATATATATACAAAGTCAACTAAAGCAATCAATGACAACTTTTCTTCTCTATAAAAATAGATTAAATATGTTTAGAAGTGAGAAAAGATCTAATAGTGAGTTTTTATTTTAAGAAGAAAGATTTGATTTGAGTTATATTAACAAAAAAAAGAACAAAGAGCTCAGATGTGTTAAATTGTGGTCAGCGTGTCTCTCGCGGCACATGATCTATGATCATCAACTTGACAGCGAAGATTTAGCTTTATTTCACGAGCATTCCATTCTTATTGCATTTTGTTTTTAGTTAAAAAAAACTTCAAATCCGTTTCTTTTATTCGTTTTGCTACTTGTTTTGGTTTGTCTAGTTCTCATTTTCCATTTTTGATAAAGTTTCATTTTTTATACTGTTTTTGTATGTTTGTTTTGGACAGAACATTGTTTTATCATCCATCTAAAGAGGAAGAAACCAAAGATCACAACGCACTTTTTGCCAAAGAGTCGGTCAATTGATTGTTCTACTATAGAGAAAATAAATTAATGCCTCGATAGTGAATAAGTATTACAAAACTTGAATTTTAGAAAATTAATTATATGATTTTTGATGAATTCTTCTCTACTGAGTCATGTGACTATCATTTGGCATATAGTTTTTTTTTAACGGATTTGCTTACATAAATAATGTATTTAAATATAATTATTTACACAATGCGTTTCATAAAAACGGTTGGCATTCTATTTCTATTATGAGGGCATTTTTAATCTATTTCTCCACTTTTAGCTTTAAAATATAATAACTCTTTTTCACCACCCCCACTTTGTTTTCAACTCCAAATTTTAGTGTATATTGAAAATATAAAACTCTAAACATGGACTAAATATTGGTATTGGAGATCTTCATTTTGAAATTAAAAATAGAGTTGGGTTGGAAAATATTTGAATCTTTTTCTTGGTTTGGTCAAAAGACTATAGTTAATTTTAAAATAAAATTTGGAGGTGAATATGCATGAAATAAGGTTGGAAATAGTCTCATAACTCTGCGAGCAATCTTTTTTATCTCTGACAACGGCCACTCCTTACCAAAATTTATCTATATATCTATTCGTTTTCAGTAATAACTAGGGTATATGTCTCAAAATTCGTGTGATCGATGCTGCTACTTCTATCAGTTTATAGTCCTCCAACAATATGTGGAAGACTTGATAAGAAACAGAGATGGTGGGGTTTTATCAAAAAAAAAAAAAAAAAAACACAGAGATGTTGGTTTTTTAACCCTAGAAGTCCAGATTAAAATATGCGGGGTTAGAAACCAAATATTGATTTAGATTATGCAAAAATGTTATGGACCAAAGAAATCCATCGGAAGATCAATTTAGTCATGTAGGCTTTCTTTTTTTTTTTTTTTCTGAAAAATGAAAATAATAAAGATGTAATCTTATTAGCAAAAAAAACTTATCTTCAAAAAACATTGTGTACAGTTTATATATATATATATGTAATATTCTATACCATAACTATTTACTTTGAAGTTGATTAATAATGAAATAAATGTTTAAACCCAATATTTTTGATTATGTAAAAATTTTATTTATAGGTTGGCCCTTATAGGTTTATGAGTTTTAGTTATATTATATTTGCGTAATTCTAAATTACTACTTTACGATATATTTTATCTTATAACTCTATGAATATATCGGGTAATATATTAGAACATTTAAGTCATATACTTTATATACGAAGATGCTTAAATTAAATACGATGTAAATTTAGTTCTTAATCTAGCTCAGGTGTTCTCTCTCTCTTCTTTGACACCGACCATGCAAGCTTAATCGTATAGTATTGCTAACAAACGTGATCCAGCTAAATATATTAATATATATACATGTATATATATTTGCTCGTAGTCGTATCATATGACTGAATAAAATTATTCTGAAACATAACAATAAATTCATTAATCACCTAATTAACAACATATATAAGTTTTGAAGCTAAGTACTACTTATCGATAAATAATTTAAACTGTAATGTGGCGAATAGTTTTAAGGTTGAAAGGGCACACTCCATTTATAGAATGCGATTATATGTTTATGACTTGGGATGAGTCCCAAAAGCCTATAAATTCTGAATTTTCACGTTAAATTAATCAAACCCACAACAGCATCTTCTCTTCTTCCAATGCGTTGACGATGAAGAAGACAAAACAAAGTATGGTTTGTAATCTTGAGATTCTAAACAAAAAGTGACATTCCAATAGTCCGATATGGTCTTCAATTTGATGAGTGTGTTGTTGTGGCATTCGATAGTATGGTTTGAAATATTGCTAAGATTTATAGTTAGCCTATAATAACTTTATAGTACAATTGATTGAGTGATATAATAACGAACCTTTGTTTTATGTACTCGATTTCCCTTATTAAATTATACGGTGGATGAATTAGGATTAATAGCTTAGTTCGGTATATCATCAGGACTCAATTTTGATGATATATAGTAATTTTGCAAAGTCGATTCATCCGAATTAGACAACTTTAAAGCATTATTGCTATAATCAAATAATCGTTTTTATTTCATAATAACTTTAACACTATGTGTGTTTAACAGTTATAAGGACATGTGGTCCACCGAAAACTGATTATTAGTATATATGCAAATAATGAAGAACCATATATTAAAAAACATTGTACTGATATGTGGTTAACTTTAAATATGAATTGGGGAGCTATTAAAGTGAAACTGTGAGTACAAATATTGTATAGGTTACTGGTTAGAGCTTTGGTTACTTCAAACACAATTTATGTACTTACGTTTACATTTACACCAATATTCTTTGATAAAAATTTCAAAATTTTTGAGATACAAAACATTTTTATTGTTTTAAAGTAGTATACAGAACACAAACATAATGGTTTTTATTCAGTTTATGGTTGGAGTTGACGTTTAAACTAAAATTAACCAAATAAAAATGTAAATACAAATAAATACGCTATGGAACCTACGGTTCACACTGTAAAATAAAAATGTCACTATCTATTAATATTCTAAATGTTCACGAACTTTATGGTATCGTGCGTTGTGAGAAATAACTTCCCCTAAAAGGCTAATTACCTCTTGCACTTTCTAATTGGACACCATTATTTCTTTTTCTTATTAAACAACAAAAATCAAGACACTAGGTTGCTGGTTTAACGTGTCTGATCTAAACAACACAAATCAAAACTTGGTCGCTCTACGTCATGCAGATTCGTTTCTATGTTACAACTAGGTACTTAAACCTAAGTATTCAACATTATAATATTAATATGAAGACCGTGTTCACCGAATCACCATCGTCCACCGTCTAAGGTTTTTTTTTCTTTCACAACTTGGAATTTTTAAGATTACCTTAATCCAATAATTAATCTCCTCGATTATCTTTAATGATTGTAATTAGCGTCAGAAATTTGTTTATGTGGTCCCACGAGACAAAATGAGTTTTAAAGCAAAGTAGTTGCATGAGGTTCCATGTACTATAATTCAATAATCTCGTTCTAGTAAAAAAAACAAAATATTGTCGCGCATTGATTATATTTTTATTACGAAATTATTAAATATTTTAAACTTTATAGGTATGGTCCTAAACCTAAAGTGATCAGAAGTAAAATTAAGTCGTGTCTATTAACTTTAAAAATATAATATAGCATAGTATTAGTAATATATTTGTTTTTTTTATACTATATTTACGGAATATTCTCAGTTACCACACCTACAGTGTAACCTACGTCAATAGATTTTAGATTTCAGGGATAAAGTCTAGTATTTTTATTTTGTTTTGTTTTTCAGTCTTATTTATTTTATTTTCTTATTTACGTAACCAAATTTACCGTAAAATACAGAAGTTTTAAACGGGCTAAAAGACTAATAATGGATCCGGCCCATAAATAGAAGGTAGGTTAAAATACAAATGGGCCTGAAGACCTAAGTTGGTTTTAAATTCTGATTAAAATCCTAATTGGTTAAAATCCCAGGGCGGATATAAAGATAAAATTTATGGAAGACAATATGAAAATTATTAAAAAATTTAGAACTGAAATACAAATAATAAGGGGGGGGGGGGCAGGCATGATTGAAATATTAAGAATTTACATGAATGTTTTAAAAAATATCTGGGACAACTGCCCCCTTTTAGACAATCTTCGGATACAGAAATTCGAAAAAATATGGATCTCATATTTATAATATTATGCTATATAGTGATTTTTTTAGTTCTCATTTTCACAACCTGATATTTTAGTTTTTTAAAAGTCATATTTCATATATGTCTAATTATAAGTGAAATTATATTTAAAAAATGAACTAAGAGAAAAACAACAAATATCAAATCATCGATTACGTGTGATGTGTGAACTTATGGAAAAATAGAAAAATCTACTATATATTTATCCAAAAAAAAAAGTAATATAACGCTCATAACAGAAATAAGAAAACCAAAACTGAAAAATCAACTAAATTAGGAAAAAAATCCAAAACAAAAAACATTAACAATGTGAATCTTCAAAAAAAAAAAAACATTAACAATGTGAAGGAAAAATAAAATAAAAAGGAAGGTGTAGTTGTCCGAAGCAGAAACACGTGCAAAGAGCTTAAGAATATGCCGTTACCTTCCTTTTACCATAATGGCAAACGGCGTCATTGACTGATATCAGAAAATACCGAAACTACCCTTTCCTATCACCTTGTCATTCCGCTATATAAAAAAAAATAGTATAAGGAAAGAATATAAATTCATCAGCTTTATTCTTGAATTTTATATGTATAAAATCCCACCACTGGTTCATTCGTGCATCTTTTTAATCCCAAACAAATAAAAAAAAAAAAAAAAATGCAAATCACAGCTCAAATATGCTACCAATTCAGCTAAAATGTGGCTGAAATGCGAAGATGAATCTTATCATCCATAGCCCATAGTTTTGATAAACAAACTCAGTTGAGTTTTTTTTAGTTTATTCTTGTCTTCTGATCCTGTCTGAAAAATTTCGTGATTCTATTTGTTTGATTGTTGAAAATCATCGTCATCTAAACTTGTGTTTTGTCTGGATTTTTTCTTAAATTTCAGATCTTGAAGACGAATTTGGAATCAGGGGCTATTCTTCCATAACTGGTGAGATTGATTTTATTGAATTACCATTTCTTATTTCAATTTCAGTTTTTTTTTTTGGTTAGATTTACTTGCTATCGAATTTGGGATCCGATATGGTTTTATTGGGTGTGCTAAATTTAATCGTTGATCTATTCGTATCTTGCATGTTTTTGCTTTTGAATTGTTTTTTTTTTTTTGAATCTGATCTTATGGAGGTTTCAACAAAAGATAATATTTTTGTGGATTCTAATGATTGATTGCTTTGTTGAGTTTCTGAAATAAAATTATCCACAAAAAATGATGTCTCACTGGTCAAGTTTTTTCATTTTTCAGCCATGATTTGATTGATTGATTTTGTCTTTGATCATTAAGATGATTTTTGTATACAAGATCCTTAGAAAATGTTTTGTGAGATGATTTTGATTGATGGATTTGCGTTTTATTTATTTGGTTTTGTTAGCATTTCATCATGTTGGAAGCTCCGAGTTATTTGGTGTCAAGAGATTTACCATCTTCATGTGAGGAAGAGAGCAAGTGGATCTATAACGCTCACTGTGTGCTTCAGCTCCCGTCTGTGAAGAAGCGTTCGTTAGATGATACCCATGAAGAAGCTACTTCCGCTACAAAAATGTTACGGGTCGATGATGATAGAAGCAGAGATGATTCCGAGAAGATTATAAACATTCTTCAGCTTGCTAAAACCTATCAGAGGTCTAACCAAACCCAGCAAGGTGATCAGCAGAGTCCACCGATAACTACGCTTGACCAAAACGCTCTTCTCAACTGCTTAGCTCACTGTTCTTTATCTGATTTCGGGTCTATCGCCTCTACGAATAAGACCTTCCGCTCGCTCATTAAGAACAGCGAGCTTTATAGGCTGAGAAGGTCAAAAGGTATTGTGGAGCATTGGATTTACTTTTCTTGTAGGCTCTTAGAATGGGAAGCTTATGATCCAAATGGAGATCGCTGGTTACGTGTACCGAAAATGACATTCAACGAGTGTTTCATGTGTTCTGATAAAGAATCTCTTGCGGTTGGCACCGAACTTCTTGTTTTCGGTAAAGAAATCATGGCTCATGTGATTTATCGATATAATATCTTGACTAATACATGGACATCGGGTATGCAAATGAATATCCCAAGGTGCTTGTTTGGATCAGCGAGTCTAGGCGAGATTGCGGTTATAGCTGGAGGATGTGATCCGCGTGGGCGGATATTGAGCTCGGCAGAGATTTATAACTCAGAAACCGGGGAATGGACGGTCATCCCGAGCATGAACAAAGCGAGAAAAATGTGCTCTAGCGTGTTCATGGACGGGAAGTTCTATGTCATTGGAGGAATCGGAGAGGGAAACTCGAAGATGTTAATGTGCGGTGAAGTGTATGATCTGAAGAAGAGGACATGGACATTGATACCTAACATGTTACCAGAAAGAAGCAATGGAGGTGGAGGAGATCAGGAGATAGCAGCTGCAACAGCGGCTTCAGAGGCGCCACCGTTAGTAGCGGTTGTGAAGGACGAGCTTTATGCTGCGAATTACGCGCAGCAAGAGGTAAGGAAATATGATAAACGGCGTAATGTATGGAATAGAGTTGGGAACTTGCCAGAGAGGGCATCTTCGATGAACGGTTGGGGAATGGCATTTAGGGCTTGTGGAGATCAGTTAGTGGTGGTTGGAGGACCTAGGGCAATTGGAGGAGGGTTCATAGAGATCAATGCTTGTGTCCCAAGGGAAGGAACAGAACTGCATTGGAGAGTTCTTGCTTCGAAGCCATCGGAGAACTTTGTTTATAATTGTGCGGTGATGGGATGTTGATGAAAGCTTGAGACTTGAGAGAGACCCATTTCAAAGTTATTGACTTCTTTCTTAGACTTTTTTTTTTGTTTCTTTTGACAGTTTGGGTTTTTTTTTTTTTTTTTCATAATTGGGGTCAAGAGAGTCTCTCTGTTTTCTTCTTTGTATTTGTGGGATTATCATTGTTATTGTTCAGGCATTATCTGGAACTGAAAAAGTTTCAATAAATTTGAAGAAGATTAAGAACAAGCATCATATTGTCTTGTCTCTCAACATTGTTGTAATTTGGTTCCATTGTTACAACTTTTTAACTAGTTTTGGCAAAGCAATTTTAGATTTTGTTTAGATTTTACCAACTCTTTTCCCTTTATTTAATGATGTTAGATTTTGTTTAGAATAAAAACGCCATTGGTCGTTTCTTAGAATGGCTTATAACTAACAAAATATGACCAAGTACAGTTTGTTGAAAGCTTGAAATATGTAATAGATAACAGGAAAAATAGGAATTTATAAAAGTTGGATTCTAAGCCTCAAATTGGAGAATAAAGTAACTTCATTTAATTATCAACTTTTTTACACGACAGAGAAGTGATCCACCAAAAAAAAGAGCATAAGCAAACAACATCAAAGACATGAACTTTGCTTCACACATTCTAAAACCAAAAGCTTTTCAAGTTCCCTTAGTACTGGTAACCTTCACCATACATCGTTTCATAGCTTTCATGTTTAAATCTTCTTGATTTATCAGCCTGAGAAAAAAAGAAAGAGATCACAATTTGTAAATGAGAAGAAGAGATCTAGTAGAACAAAACAAACAACATACCCGGCTTAAGATCTTCTCAAAAGCATCAGGTCCATTCTCAGCAATGTATTTCTCAGCAGCTGTTAACACATCATCTGGTTTTCTAAAAATATCCATCTTCTTTGGCACATACCAAATGTTAATACTCTGTGGATTAACAAACACAGGTCTCACAACATGTTCATAGACATAAGCAGCACCACTGAAGTAAGGAATAACAAGCCAGCAAGTCAAGATCAGCTTGGTGTATGACCATATCGGTAACCTGATTACACAACAACATGGTCAGCAAACAAAATCAAAACTTGTTTTTTTTTTGGGTTAATGTGGTAAAAATAGGTTTCAAAATCATCTTACCACTCGATGAGTTTGGCGAATGTGAGCTCGAAGAGAGTAAGTAAAGAATAAAGAACCCAATATGTAAGCCATTGTTTGTCATCAGCGTGAGATTGAGTTTCAATAGCTTGTACTGAGGCATATCTATCCATTGAAACATTCAAAGAAGAAAAAAACGATTAGATCAAAAGAAGATAAAGTAGCAAGATTTTTGTTTTGCTCTAAGATTTAAATCATATGGATTTAACTTACAGAGGATAAACGAGACTAACGACAGGCCTGCAAAAGATAAACAATTTATAGAAATTAAACAACTTTGAATAATTTAGACTAGGGTTATGTTAAAAATAGAAACTTAACCCTAGATTGTGATGGATTTCGCAGAATTAAGCACAAGCTACTGGGAAAAAAGGAAGGAGATTTAGAGGAAAAAGGAAGAAGCTTTTACCCAGCAAGAACATCAATGTTTCTGAGAAGAACCTTGACGAAATTTCCAGCTCCAGATCCCATCACTAAGCTTGATTAGACTCTGAATCTGATTCTTCCTCCACTAAAAACACTAGTATCACTGGAGATTGATAGAGAGAGAGATAGAAAGAGAGAGCGAATAATTGTGTGGTAGACTTATTGAAAGTTTTGAATGGTGTCAAAAAAGCGTGAAAACGAGATGAAATACAAAAGCTACCATTCAATTCCTCTCGGAATAATAATAAAATAATCATAGCTTTTAGGAAATTGTTGCGAAAAATAAAAATGGAATTTAGCTATCTCTATGCTTTAAGTTTAAACACAAGAAAATAGGAAATTATCTTCTTTTATTAACTTCTGACAAAAGGAAATTAGCCATGTAAGATTCTGTATTTGGAAATTAAATTTTGGCGAAAAAAGGAAATAAATTATTATTTTGTTTTTGGAAGTTTTCACCATATTATATAGTAGCGTCTTGATGTAACAACATGTAACAAGTTGAAATAAGTTTTGGCTTGACTTGAAGTCAGAAAATGATATTTTCTTTACTATAAATAAGATATGAAAGTAATGTGGATGAAAATGTACATAAAGATGACATAATGTGTTTGGATCTCAAAGCTGAAATAAGCTGATTTGTATTAGCTCTTGGTGCAGCCGAGTGGGAAAGATCGAACCTTCATTCTTCCTCCTAATGCGAGCGCCAAAAGATCGAACTCTTCTACATACCACAGCTCTGATACTATTGCCTGTGTGTATCAATACCAAGATGAACTCAATTCATGGTCAATAAAACTTCTGTTTTGTTGTAAGTGTTTACCTTGAATCCTCCGATTTGCTTGTTTAGTCTTGTTACCAACTCATGGAGAAGATGGAGATGGTCTTCAGAACCAGCCTGCTAGATTAACAAACATTCACTAAGTCATTCAGATTCTGCAACATTGGATTCTGAGTTTCTCGAATTGAAACTTGCCTCAGTAGATGGAGTTATTGGAGGACCAAGCAGCCTGGCTAATGATGTATGAAGAATTACAGCATTATACTGAACACACAAATCAACACACGTATCAGATAAGTGGTTAGTGTTCATTTGAGAGATATATACAGTTCATGAAATAGATGTTACAAATTGCTTCTCCGGTGCATGTGGAAGAACAGATCTCAGTTTCGTGCGGATTGTTATGGGGTCATCTCCAGATTTAACCTGGTGAAGAAAAGATGAAACAAGCTATAAGTCCTATACATCTGATGTAGCCATTTCTAAAGCATAGATTTTTGTCATGGAGAATGAAATTCCCAAAGTGGTATAATCTGACTCCGCTTTGCCTTAAGCAACAAAATTTACCTTCCAGCATCCAAGAAGAACACCGGTCGAAGTTAATAGGACTCTATCCAAGATAATCTCCAAAGGGCAAAGCTCATTAGTAACTGCTTTAACAGCAGCTGCTTCTACTTCAACCTGATAATGGAGAAGAGATTAAGAGACTAGTCTCTTCCCAAGATTAAATTTCTGGTGGATTGGCAATAACATCAATGATAAAAGTAAAAAAACCTCATCTTCAGTAGCTGGAACAGAGATAATGTGATGCGATGCATGAAACATGCTGAAGTGGTACATGTTAGAGTCCTGAAACCAGATGGCTAAAAGACAACTCAAAGTAAGAAGAAAATACAATTAACTACATTGATACTTAATTTTTAACAGTGTTCAAGCATTGTTGAAAAGAAATATGAGCCGCAAGCTTACTATTTTCGAAGTAAGAACTGAACACATTTTTAACGGCTTTTCTGCAATACATAGACATAAAAAGACACCTTTAAGCAGTAAAACATTTTTGAATTTAAATAAAACAGGAATATGGCAAAAGTTACACACTCACGAGACTGGAACAGAGTATTCTGTGCTAAGATGTAATACATTAGCTCGCACAGGGGGATATGCAACCTATATATATATGAGCAAACTGAATATCAATATAGTTATCACAAAATCAATTATTCAATTCACCATACAAAGCTACTAATCCATTCTAACAATAGTAAAAGTACAGATGTTAACATTCTACCTTGAGGACAGGTGATAACTTTCCATCTTTCAGTGTAAAGAGATCTGAAAGTGACAATGACTGAGATGTTTCACCTTGTTTAAGGAACTTTGGTCCGTTTTCTTGTAAATCCCGTTCCATTTTATCGTACAACCTTGTGCTTTGCTCCACATAAGTGGCAAAAGGATCTAAAAAAATACAACCTTATTATTGTTATGAATAACTATCTATTATAGATACAATCTTGATACAGCTAAAGAACGAAACTTTAAAGAAATGATTAAACACATAACAAAGGTACTAGATCCCCACATCAATCATTGGCTTTTGCATCAGATATTCACTCTTAAGTCTTAACATGTTCTGCATTTGAGACAGAAGCATACAAAATTGGACAGTTGCTTTCATCAATAAGAAACATAATTGAGCTCAGGATAAGCAAATCAAGAATGGTGGTTTAAGTATGCATTTGATCCTTAATGTAACATTAAAGTTCAAAATGTTTGAATACAGAAACAGAGACATTTCTTCCAAAACATAAATAACTTAAAAACTAGTTCTTTAGGCAACCTTAAGATATATACACTAGTGCTGGTTGTGAATTCTTCTGTTAGCAAGTCAACATCGATCTTCCATTTACGAAACCAAAACATGAGTCAACTCCTCCGATTATAGAATTAGCTATTTAATCAGATCGGGATTAGAAAAACAAAAAAAACATCAATGAAATCTGAGAATATAAAAGGTATTTAATTTAGAGACAAAGGGAATGAAAAAATTGGTGATAAATAAACGAACTTTAAGGACTAAAAACAATGATTATACCTGATGATGAAGGTGAAGAACTGGATTGTGAATTTCGAAGACCCATTTGGAAGAGAGAGTAGAAAATAGTGAGAGAGATTGTCCAAAGTAACACTGTGATTCTCCAATTACGTGACCTAATTACAGACGTCGTCGTTGTCGCCATTTCTCCTTTTGTTGATTTCTTGACAAAACTATCATTTTCTTAACTCTATCAGATTGTCGCCATTAACGTCAAGCTCTGTTCGGCTTTAATTATTTTTGGTTATTTTCCCATCTAATTTTGCGACTCAAATGTTTTTCTTTTTAAGTCCATAAACCAAAAAATTCCATAATTATTTTATTATGAAATAATTTTCTACATAACATTTTTGCTATAGGAGGTCTTCATTTGCTGTGGTACCCTTAATTCACTATACGAGGTCTTCGTTATCGTTGATTCGTTTGGCACAACTTTCTCGGTAGTTTGCTTTCAAAGGACGGATGAGCGTTTCAGAAATTTTTGGGGCTTGTGTTCATAATTTTCAGCTTGGCATTGTTTCGATTTAGGATATTGAGTTCCCTTAGTCTTTGAATTTGATGGTGTTTGTGGTCTCTATCCTTGGGGTGACTTCTATGTCGCTTTGAGGTTTCTCTGTTGGCTGCGCATTCTTTTGATGTCATTTTTTTTTATGTTTTGGATGTTGTATTCTTATTTTATGGTCTTTGTAGGGTTGAATATGTCATTTTTTACTGCATATTTCTGTCCATCCTCTTAGCTTGAAACTTGGATGTTTGTAACTTGATCCTTATTCTCAATAATAATTTTCAGATGACAAAAAAACAAAAAACAAAAAACATTTTTGCTAAAAAAATTGTTCCCCGATATTGTGTGGGTTTGAATCCGCAATGTGATACATCAACAACATTATAACAAATTTCTAATACCTTTTTTTTATGTAAGAAAATTTCCGTATATAAAGAAAATAAAATTGTGAATAAAAGTTGTATAGTTTAGTGTTGTTGTATCAGTATCACTATGAAACTATGTAAATTCCGATCAAGTATATGTGTGAAGAGTTTGAAAAATAAAGCACAAAGAATAGATTGGTGCAACTGAACTCTTGCATAAATAATACCAAAGTATCAAAATTTCCCAACATATGGATGTAATAAAAGGTTTTAAAGCAAACCAAATATACAAATAGTGTGAGAGTATAAAGGGATCAAATTACGGCAATTTCATGCACATATCAAACTTGTGTGTTTCTTCTCTAAACAGACGTGGTTTGTGTATAAAACTTCGGTGTAAGGTACATCTTACAATATACATCAAACTTGATCAATTAAAAATCTAGCAAAAAAATGATTCTATATATAATTTCATTCATCACTATCATCATCACCACCACCACGATTTACCAATGGTGGTGGAGATCCAACACACCGCCAGGACCAAAACCACGGTTTCTGATCGGAAACCTCCATCAAATGAAACCACTTTGGACTCATTCTTTATTGGAGTGATCACAAACTTATGGTCCCATCATATCTGTATGGATAGGGCCACAGCTCACTGTCGTAGTCTCAAGCTCTGATTTAGCTAGACAAGTGTTGAGAGACAAAGACCATCAACTGTCTAACCGACACAGGATCACAAGGATGACTCAGACCGGTACTGATCTTGTTTGGTCACACTACAGTCCACATTATGTGAAACTGAGGAAACTATGTACTCTCGAGCTATTTTCTTTGAAAAGCATCGAGAATTTCAGGTCGTTGAGAGAGATGGAAACAACGTCGATGGTTATGTCGATTCTTAATGACTTGATGAGTGATTCAGGCGATGACAAGGCGCAAAAACCTGTGGTTGTGAGGAAGTATCTAGCTGCTGTTGTTTTGAACACAATCTCAAGGTTACTGATCGGGAAAGAGTTTGGGGATGAGGAAGGGAAAGAGTTTAAAGCGATCATTGAGAAAGAACATCTTCTAAGTGGCTCAGGGACGGTTTTTGATCATGTCTGGTGGCTCAAATGGGTTTCTTCTTGGCTCATTAGCGATAAAGAATTCTTGGAGCACAAGGATCGGAGAACAAAGTGGATTAGAGGAGCTATAATGGAGGAAGAAGATGTAGTAGTAGAAGATCACAGAGGTTTTGTTCGGAAGTTGTTAGTATTGAAAGAGCAAAAAGAGCTAAGGGAAGAGACAGTTGGTGGACTAGTCTGGAACATGTTAACCGCTAGTGCTGACACAACCGCGGTTGTTATCGAATGGGCTATGGCAGAGATGATAAAATGCCCTACCGTGCACAACAAGAACTTGATTCAGTTGTTGGATCCCAACGGTTAATGAATGAATCAGATATTCCAAAACTGCCATATCTACAATGCTTGGTTAAAGAAGCTCTAAGACTTCATCCATCGATACCTTTAATGCTTCCACACAAAGCAAGTGAAACAGTTTGGATAGGTGGGTACAAGGTTTCTAAGGGAGCAACGGTTTATGTCAACGTGCAGGCGATTGGGCGGGACCCCGTGAACTGGAAGAACCCGGAGGAGTTTAAACCATAGAGGTTTGTTGTGGAGGAAACTGATGTTAAAGGTCGAGACTATAGAGTTCTTCCATTTGGATCGGGAAGAAGGATGTGTCCAGCAGCACAGTTTGGTATGAACTTGATGACATTGGTGATGGGAAATTTGTTGCATTGCTTCTCATGGAGTTCTCCTCTTCCTGGTGAGATGATTGACTTGAGCGAGAATCCTGGATTGCTTTGTAACATGAGGACTCCATTAAAGGCTCTAGCTTCACCAAGAGCTGCCGCAAGAGTTGTACCTTTAACTTTGGATTGATATAGAGTTATAGATAACATAATGAAACTTCATAGACTAACGACTCTCTCATTATGGAAAAGAAGATGGAGCTATGTCAAACCCAAGAGGCATGGATGAAAATGGTTTCATATAAATAAAATGTAGCTTTCGTATATGGAAAATAAAAGAGTATGTTACATGGCCAAGACTGAATCTTATTATAAGCATTGCCAATACTAAAATCTCCTCATTCGACAAATCTTACACATCTTTAATAGAATCATAAGAGCAATGTAATTATTATCTTGGGCTACCATCATTTGAAGATATCTCTAGCCTGATAGTTTCTATTAAAACACTTCATTTGGTTCCAAACAAACAAAGCCGAATAACAATATACAATGTCCAAAAACTCTCTGCATATTGACACACCATAGAAAAGAGGATCAACTAAGATTGAAAATGGGTTGACATTTTGGTGAAGTAGTCAAGAGAGGATTGGACAAAAGAACCTGCTTGCTACAAGATGAAATTTCCAAGTTCAAATTGGGCAGATATGGTGTTGAACTTACCACAAATTGGAATATGTGTGTATGTAAACCGAGATAATCCAATCTTGGTTCATTAACTAATTAACCGATCAAGTTCAAATCAGAAACACTTGTCCGTGAGTGTTCATAGAACTCAAAGCCAATTTGTCAATACCATAACTAAATCTCCATTTACCATATAGTTTTTTGTAGACAAATGTAAAATTTGGAACTTGGATGCAAGCTAAACAAATTGCTACCTCAAAAAAGTTTATAGGTTGTAAATAAAAATGTCTTTCTTGTAACAAGAAAGGACTTCTACTAAAACTTTCAATCAAATAAAAATGCAATTAGTGTGGGAAAGCAACTCACAACAATTTCATGCTCATTATCAAAATTACGTGCTGTCTAAATAGCTTATTCAATAACCATGACTCTGAATAATAAGAATTTATAAATGAATTAATAATTCGTGTATAAAAAAACATACTTCACTGTAATGTGAGAAACCATCAATCTTGTATTACTATTATTTCACTTTTGTCTAATCAAAATGGATTTCTTACTGATTTCATTAGTCACTATCATAATCGCCGCTGTCATGCAACATCTACGACGTCGGAGATTCAACATACCGCCGGGACCACCACCGCATTTTCTTGTTGGAAACCTTAATCAACTGAAACCACAATGGACACATTCTTTCTCCGAGTGGTCACAAACTTATGGCCCCATCATATCGGTGTGGTTAGGGTCACAACTCTCTGTTGTAGTCTCTAGCTCTGACTTAGCCAAACAAGTGTTGAGAGACAAAGACTATCAGTTGTGCAACCGACAAAGAACCGCAAGAATGACTCAGAACGGTAGCGATCTTATTTGGTCAGATTACGGACAACATTATGTCAAACTGAGGAAACTCTGTACACTCGAGCTTTTCTCTCTGAAAAGCATCGAGAGTTTCAGGTCAATGAGAGAGATGGAAGTAAGATCGATGGTTAGATCGATCTTCATGGACTTGATGAGCGATGATAAGAAACCGGTGGTGTTAAGGAACTATCTAAGTTCTGTTGCTTTGAACATTGTTTCAAGATTAGTGATTGGGAAAACGTTCGAACCAAAAGAAGGAAAAGAGTTCAAGTTGATCGTTGAAAAGGAGACTCGCTTGCCAGGTGCAACCAAGTTGCTTGATTACACCGTTTGGCTTAAACGTGTTTCGTCATGGTTCACTAGTGACAAGGCGTTCATGAGGCACATGGCTCGGAGAAAGAATTGGTTTAAAGAAGCTGTAATGGGTGAAGTATATGGAGGAGGAGAGCAAAAGTGTTTTGTTCAGAGTTTGTTAGAGTTGAAAGAAAAGAATGAGCTAAGCGAAGAGACCGTGGTGGGACTGGTTTGGAACATGTTAACCGCAGGTGCTGATACAAACGCCATTACTATCGAATGGGCTATGACAGAGATGATCAGATGCCCGAATGTGCAAGAAAAGGTGCAGAATGAGCTTGATTCAGTAGTTGGTTCCAAACGGTTAATGTCTGAATCAGATATCCCAGATCTGCCATATCTGCAAAGTGTAGTCAAAGAAGCTCTCCGGCTTCACCCTCCAACACCACTGATGCTTCCACACAAGGCCAGTGAAACAGTTCAGATAGGTGGATACAAAGTTCCTAAAGGAACAACGGTTTATGTCAACGTGCAGGCGATTGGCCGAGATTCTGCAAACTGGAAGAACCCATATGAGTTTAGACCAGAGCGGTTTCTCGAGGAGGAAACCAATGTCAAAGGTCAAGACTTTCGAGTTCTTCCGTTTGGATCGGGAAGACGGGTATGTCCAGCTGCACAACTCAGTATCAATATGATGACATTAGCATTGGGTAATTTGCTGCATTGCTTCTCATGGACAACCCCTATACCTCGCAAAAACACCGACATGAATGAGAAACCTGGATTAGTTTGTTACAGGAAGACTCCTTTGCAGGCTATAGCTTCGTCCAGGCTGCCACAAGATCTGTACCTTAACTTTTTGCAGAAATGTATATAGTTAATCAATCTAAGACACAGATGCTCACTGAGAAAGAGAAAAAAAGAGATGTAGCTATGGCAAGATTTGGAACATGACAGATGAAATGGTTCGTACAAACATAATGTAACTATTACGGTAAAATAAAACTAAGTATTCAAAAGGAGAAAGCTGAGTCTGATCATTGCTAAAATTGAGAACCTCATAACACAAACTTTACACATCTGTTATAGAAGCAAGCCAGCAATGTGTTCTCATTTGCTCCCATCATTCCTCAGCATCTTCCTCCTCTTCTTCATCATCGTCCTCCTCTTCTTCATCAGAGTCATCTTCTTTTCCCTGAAAATTTAACAATTTTCAAAGATATTTCAGGAAACTAAAAGATGAAGCACAGCAACAAACCATGTGACTCATAATAACAATTTTCATACTAATGCTCAACCAATCAATAGCAGTGAAATGATTCGTTTACCTCTTCGTCACCATCATCATCTCCTTCAAAATCCTCTTCATCAGCCTCCTACATACATCAACAAAATCTTTAAGCAACTTTTTTTCCTCCACAGAGAAAAGAGTATATAAGATTGAAAGTGAAAAGATAAATAGTTTACATTGTTGAAGTAGGTGAGAGGGTTGGACCACAAATCTTCCTTGATAATATCAGCGACCTACAAGAGGAGATTTAAGAGTTCAAATTGAGCAGACAAAAAACATGGTGGTTAGCTTAAACTTATAACAAGTCAAAAAGCAGAGGAGCATGCACCTCATCATGAATCTCATCCCCAGCATCTTCCTTATGCTGAGCATCAGTAAACCAAATAAAGAAGCTGAAGAGAAAGTAAAGTGGAAAGTTGTTAATCACATACAGTTACTAATAATAAAAAATTTCAACTTTGTATCATGTGCATCATATATACACGACCACAAGTATTTCACTTCAAGTGTAATGGGCTCAAGAACAATACCTCTCTTCTGGTAATGCACGCTTGTTTCCTTTCTTATCATCATGGTTCACTCCATTTGGCAAGCCCTTCATAATTGAGAAACATCATTAACAATAATGCCAAAGAGAGAAAGTAAGAAACTTATTATGTTGCACAAGTACAAATGTATATATTTTTACCTTGCCCTCCTTCCATTTGATAGGAGTAGCTGTGATTTTAGTCGTTCCTTCTTCGAGGAAGGTAAACGTCTTAGTAAGCTTGGCATCCTCAAAGAACGGATTGGAATTGAAGTGCTGTGATTAGCAAGTAAATTAACAATACCCATTAATCTTCCTAGATTAACAGGGGAAGACACAAAAAAGTAGAAGTATATGAGGTAGGATAAAGAAACATACAAAAGTTATAGAGTATCCAGATTTCACATCTTTGGCATCCTCCACTTCAAGAGAGTTCAAGTACTTAAATATCTGTAAAAGCAGGGAAATCAAATGAAGAGGTCAAAAGGATGCAACTTTACAGAATATATTAAAGTACAATGGGATAGTTTAGCTGCAAAATAATGAAATCAAACCTTTTGGTCTTCGTCAGTCAAGAGGTCACCTAATGCAGGATGACTCAAAAACTGCAAAGAATGTGAATGGTCAATAAGTAGAAGATGTATTAAACAGTTAACTGAAAACTAACTTATAAAATATAACTTACAGCAGTCATCCAAAAGTCTGGGATCGATTTGATAACTTCGTTACGCTTGTCATAGACAGGTTTCCTTATCTCGTTGTATTTCTGCTCCACTTCCAACACCTCATCGCTAGCCTTTTCGTTAATCTAGAACCAAAGAAAACGTTTTTATAGTTAATGTCAATTCTATTTTGTACTAATGACTTGATGATATGTTTGAGCTTTAACTTCTCAATTCCAATTGCAGAGAGCAGTCACATGAATGAAATTAACCATGCAGAAATCTCCCAAAAAAGCTCTCAAATTGCATTGTAATTATACGAATACCGTATTATCAGTACACTAGCAGTAAGACAAAATAAAGAGCATCTTTCATGTGAAATTCAGGAAAGCCATAAACAAAGATATGAACTTTATGCATAGTTAACAACAGAAACATCATCAAACATTCAAATCCAGCTACAGAAACGCATCAAGTAAAAGCTGGTAAACCAGAAATCAAAATTGGAATCAATTCAACTTAACCAGGACACAGGGGGTTAAAAAACAAAGGGGATAATCCAGAGAATTAGAGCGAATAAACAGTGAAATAGGAGAAAAAGAGTTTAACCTTCTCGAGGTCATCTTGAATCTCCTGAAGCTTCTCAATTGAGAGAACAAGCTCTCCATCGATTTGCTCCAAGTTTTCTTCTTCGACTTTCTCTTCAATTTTCGCCTTCTTGCTCTTTTCAGCGACCATTTTCACCTCAATCCCTTAGAGAAAACCCTAATTCTAAAGAAAAATAGAAAAATTAGCTCCTGCTTATGGTTTCTCTATCTCACTTGAGTTCCGTCTCAAGAGAATCCTCTAAAACCCTAGTTCCTGTCGAAGTTTATGCTGGTGAAGTGTGAGTGTGGGCAAAGGGACTTAGGGTTTTGAGGGGTTTATGTGGACCAATCAAATTGCGACAGCCGATGCAAAGAATGGTATATTAGTTAATTTCTTAACCAACCTTAGGGTAGTTTAGGTTTTTGCCTTCACGTGCTTTTTTAAGTAACCCCATTAAAATAGTTGATTTTAATAAAAGGCAGATTAAGTCATTTAATTTTTGCCTTTTTGTGTCGTATTATTTACTTCAGGACCACTAGAACATTATTCCTCTAAGATATAACAACTTTGAGAAAATATCCACTACAAATTAATTGCTCTAAAATATAACAATTTGGGACAATTAAAAAAACTAAAAAGATTTTAGTGTTGACAGTGGGATTTGAACCCACGCCCTTTCGGACCAGAACCTTAATCTGGCGCCTTAGACCAACTCGGCCATATCAACTTCTTGCTTAAGTATGAACAACAAATAATTTATTTACACTTTTCCAACACGCTTCTTCGCCCAGTCCGGTTTACGACTCCCGGCGTAGCCGCTGTTGAAGTTGGTCGGTAAATCTTAAAATCCATTTTATTGATTGCTCCAGTTAATTTCAGTGTCTACTCAGTGATAAAGAATCTGGCTTTTTCAATTTTTAATCTCTTCAACCTTTTTCTTTCTTCTCAGATTTTTTCTTCTCTATTCTTTGCTATGTCTCTGTGAAAACGAAGTCGTGTATGAAGGTTTCTGGATTTTTAGGAATTACGAATACGATTTACTCTCCTAATGGGTCCTCCTCTGTTTCCGAGACATGTAACTGCCGTTATAAAATGTCAGAGGGATCCTCTAAAAGCCCTAGAAATGTTCAATTCGATGAAGAAAGAAGATGGTTTCAAGCATACTTTATCTACTTACCGCAGCGTGATTGAAAAGCTTGGCCTTTATGGAAAATTCGAAGCCATGGAAGAGGTTTTAGTGGATATGCGGGAAAATGTTGGTAACCATATGCTTGAAGGGGTTTATGTTGGGGTAATGAAGAACTATGGTAGGAAAGGGAAAGTTCAAGAAGCTGTAAATGTGTTTGAAAGAATGGATTTTTATGATTGTGAGCCTACTGTTTTCTCTTATAATGCTATTATGAGTGTATTGGTTGATAGTGGATACTTTGATCAAGCTCACAAGGTGTATATGAGGATGCGGGATAGAGGAATTACGCCTGATGTTTACTCGTTTACGATTAGGATGAAGTCTTTTTGTAAGACGAGTCGGCCTCATGCTGCTTTGAGGTTACTTGATAATATGTCTTCTCATGGCTGTGAGATGAATGTGGTTGCTTATTGTACGGTTGTTGGTGGGTTTTATGAGGAGAATTTTAAGGTAGAGGCGTATGATTTGTTTGGGAAGATGCTTGGATCGGGTGTTTCGCTTTGCATTAGTACTTTTAACAAGCTTCTACATGTTCTTTGCAAGAAAGGAGATGTTAAGGAGTGTGAAAAACTACTGGATAAAGTTATCAAAAGAGGTGTTTTACCGAATCTGTTTACTTACAATTTCTTCATTCAAGGGCTTTGTCAAAAAGGTGAGCTTGATGCTGCTGTTCGTATGGTAGGTTGTCTCATAGAGCAGGGACCGAAACCTGATGTCATCACGTATAATAATCTAATATGTGGCTTATGTAAGAGTTCCAAGTTTCAGGAGGCAGAGGTTTACTTAGGCAAAATGGTGAATAAAGGGCTTGTGCCTGATAGTTTTACCTATAACACACTAATAGCTGGATATTGCAAAGGTGGAATGGTGCAACTTGCTGAAAGGATTCTAAGTAATGCTGTTTTCAATGGGTTTGTGCCTGACGAGTTTACATATCGCTCCTTAATTGATGGATTGTGCCACGAAGGTGAAACAAACCGTGCTTTAGCTTTATTTAATGAGGCCTTAGAGAAAGGGATAAAGCCTAATGTTATTCTTTACAACACACTGATCAAAGGATTGTCTAACCAGGGCTTGATTCTGGAGGCTGCTCAGTTGGCGAGTGCAATGTCTGAAAAGGGTTTAATTCCCGAGGTACAGACTTTTAACATACTGGTTAATGGATTATGCAAGATGGGATGTGTTTCTGATGCTGATGGTCTTATTAAAGTCATGGTCTCCAAAGGGTACTTTCCTGACATATTTACTTTCAATATTTTGATTCATGGTTATTCTACACAGTTGAAAATGGAAAACGCACTTGAGATCTTAGACGTTATGTTGGAAAATGGTGTTGATCCTGATGTATACACTTACAACTCTTTGTTGAATGGTCTCTGCAAAACTTCAAAGTATGAAGATGTGATGGAAACATATAAAACGATGGTAGAGAAAGGTTGTGCCCCTAACTTATTCACGTTTAATATACTACTGGAGAGTCTTTGCAGATACCGAAAACTAGATGAAGCCTTAAGCTTACTAGAGGAAATGAAAAATAAGAGTGTGAATCCAGATGTGGTTACATTTGGAACATTGATTGACGGGTTCTGCAAAAACGGAGACTTGGATGGAGCATACATGCTATTTCGGAAGATGGAAGAGGTTTATAAGGTTTCAAGTTCAACGTCAACATATAATATCATCATTCATGCTTTCAGTGAGAAGCTAAATGTTACTATGGCAGAGAAGCTTTTCCAAGAGATGGTTGATCGTTGTCTTGACCCTGATGGATACACATACCGGCTTATGGTTGATGGTTTTTGCAAAACAGGAAATGTTGATTTGGGGTACAATTTTCTACTGAAGATGATGGAAAAAAGGTTTATTCCATCGCTCACAACGCTGGGACGTGTAATTAACTGTCTTTGTGTGGAGGATAGAGTTTATCAGGCTGCCGGTATTATCCACCGGATGGTCCAAACAGGACTGGTCCCTGAGGCTGTGAACACCATTTTTGATGTTGACAAAAAGGAGGTGGCAGCTCCTAAGCTTGTCTTGGAGGATCTGTTGAAGAAAAGCTGTATTACGTATTATGCTTACGAACTTCTTTTTGATGGCCTTAGAGATAAAAGACTACGCAAGAAAAAGGGTTTCACAGTGGTATCCATGTGAATCTGATGCAGTGGCTTACCTCAGATTTGGTTGTGTAAAGAACTGCTCTAGTTTGCGCAATCTCAGGACTATGCTGAGCCATTCCTGGAGAAGAAACTCAACTGCTGGTCTAAGCAGCTAAGAGGCCAAGGACTGGATTCACATTTAAAATAGAGTGATGCTGCATTCAGTGTTTTGTTCGGCGTTCAGTGTTTTGTTCTGTTTTGGACTGAATTCACATTTAAAATGATATAGAGTGATGCTTCAAGATATAGTTGAAGACAGGCGAAAATCACACTACAGGAGCATGCTCCTAGTCGTTCTCAATTCCACATCCAATCAAAAAAATTTCGGCGCTAGTGTGAAAGAAGCCCAAGTCGAGGAACACCTAACTACTGTGAAGAAGCTGCACGAGGTATGTGGAGCTTCATGAGTACTATACCCTTTTTGTTATGTGTGTTTAGTTGTTTACAATCTCTGTGAAGTAGATTTTACAATGAGAGTCACGTCTTGATTAGAAATATTATCATCGTAGTTGCCAACTTATTGCAAAAGTATAACAACAAAGTGTATCAAGTGGCTATACAAAGATTGGAGATACCACACATGCTTTATTTAGTTTCATTATTATACATCAGTAGCTACCATAAGTCCATAAATAACTGTGGTTTACTTCTTACTTCTAATTTCAATCGGTAATCTTACATGGGATGTCCTTCACCACATCCCATGTAATGTCACTTTACTCTTCTCGTCCATTCTCTCAAAACTCTTTTCTCGGTTTTTTCTTTTAAATAAAACTTTTCTCAAATCTTCTTGGGGTTTATGATTTGTGCTTCATTGTTCAAATTCTTTTATAGAGTTTAAGACAAGAGTGTCTACTTTAGATCTTGTTGTCTTGTTCATCAAGCATATTGTGGGCATTATTTTACCGTTCAAAGTTTTGACTTTGAAGTCTGAATGTTCTAAACTTCCAATGGATATGATATGATATTTCAAATTATTGAATGAAGGATTTGTTTATTTCATAAACATCACTATGCATCTGTAAGATTGATGGAACAGAGCCATGAATTTAATATTATAAACGAATTTGGACCACTATTATGCTTATGAACTTCTTGTTGATGGCCTTATTAAAAAGGATTTCACAGTGGTAGCCATACGAATCTGATGCAGTGGCTTACGTCACAGTTGGTTGCTTCAAAGAACTGATTGTGTTTTTTTTTATTTGAGGACTTGCTGAGCCATTTTTTACTAGAGAAGATAGTAACTCCCCCACTGCTCTGACTTCTGAGCCTCATTCAACACAGGCAAGGATCATGCTGCATGAGGATGCTCCCAAGTCCTTCTCAACTTCACATCTGATGAGAATTTTGCAAGGTACGTGTAGTTTTCTGATTATTTTCACCTTTTTGCTATATGTTGCAGGTTGGTTAATGGTTAAGTCACCTTTTGATTAGAAATGTTACCATTGCAACAAAGCGTATCAACTGCCTATAGAGCATGGAGATACCAAAAACATTTTATTTAGTTCATTATGATACATAGCTACTATGAGTGCATAAACAACTCTCAGGGAATTATTTCTTACTTAATCTATGTTCCTCTGAGACAATATTGAATCTTGATGATTAATCACTAGACCAACATCTTGACTGGATCTAATTACGCATTTGCAGCCATCTGGAGACGCTTTTGTCTATAGATGTGGAGAAAGTTCAGCAACGTATCATGAGGCACTTCAACTTCTTTCATCACAGTCAGATCTTGCAGACGCTCTATCCAGTTGTATAAAGTTGGAGTATTCACTGGATCAATTATCTCTACACCTAGTGCTTCATGAATAACTTTGTGTGCTCCAAAAGTAGTGATGATGATTATTTCCAAAAGCCCTACATCATCATTCTCTCTGATGTTTTTATTTGGGAAATGTTTCCCGAGTCCTTCTTCAAGAACTTTGATTCTCTCTCGAGCCTCTTCTACAGCCTTTGCTCCCTCTTGGAACATGACTTGACCCATGACTTCAAACACCTGCAACAAGAAACAGTCGTTAGTTTGCTAAACAAATATCAATGTATGGGGTTGACTTTGGATGAGAGATTTTGGGAAAACACCTGTTGGTTGATGTAGCTAACCCAGAACTGGACTTGAGCCCTTTCATAAGGATCCTCTGGGAAGAAACGAGGAGAGTTCTTCCATGTCTCATCGATATATTCAAGAATCACAAGTGATTCAGCCACTGGTTTCCCATCATGGACAAGAACAGGAATCTTCTTGTGAACCGGGTTGAGTTGAATCAGCGATTCACTTTTGTTCTTAAGATCTTCTTCTACATACTCGTAGCTTACGCCTTTGAGTTTAAGGGCGATTTCGACCCTCTTTGAGTATCTGCTTGCCCACATCCCATGTAATATTACTTTGCTCTTCTTCTCTTCCATTCTCTCAAAACTTTGTTATGTTATTCCTTTACACTTTTTTCTCAAAGCTTGTTGAGGACTATGATTTGTGCTTCATTGTTCAAATTCTTTTATAAAATTCAAGACGAGAGAGTCTACTTTAGATCTTGTTGTCTTTTTCATCAAGCAGAGTGGGCATTATTTTATCTTTTGTTCAAAGTCAAAACTTTGAACTTTGAATTTTTTAATTAAAGTTACAATAAGGATTTGTTTATTCCATGAATATTAACTTTATCTTCAGGAATCAAGATTGAATGAACAAAGCCAAGATATGAATACTGAATTACCTTTTAACTGTATAGGTATAGCCGCCTAAGAAAATGAACATCAGTAACTACTTTTTAACTAACTATTTTCTCCGGAATGATCTAAGGACATATCTTACTCACACACACACAAAAAAAACTGTCTGCTACATCCTCAATTGTTAGCAAGCAATCTCAACTTCAATCTCCCGTTACTTTCAGTTGTTTCTTAATCATTAACTTGGGCCAGGACTAATGCATCAATGTCTGAACATTCAGGATTATCCCCAAACACAAGACAAAAATGGTGAATGAAGGGCTTAAGCCCGATAGTTTTACTTATAACACACTAATAGCTGGATATTGCAAATGTCGAATGGTGCAACTTGTAGAAAGGATTCAAAGTAATGGTTATAGATACATCCCATCTTGCATAATCCATTTACAAGTATGTTATTGGTTAATACTTGCAGAAACTTTGATATAAGATGTATATCACACATCTTACATAAGATGTATTACAACATCTTTGTGAAGATACTGGTTAATGGATTATGTAAGATGTGTGGTTAGTTGGTTACAATCTTTATGAAGTAGATCTTAAAATGATTGAGTCACATCTTGATTAAATTTTATCATTAATGACTTTTTTTTCTTATAAACACCACACATTAAGGGGGACATATTTAACCAATGATTTGAAATGATTTTAATTTTTATTCAAATTTTCCCTTATTAGATTAGTAATTCTATCTTATTGGATTGATCATTTACAAAAATGTTATGAAATTTTGCTTGATTGGAACATAAAAATTTCATAGAATTTTTATATCAAAAATCATTTGGAATGATTTGATAGACAAGTTATAGTTAAAAAATGGATCCAAATACCACCTCATGTGATGGTATTTCAACAAAAACCAAAAAAAGAAAAAAGAAAATAAAAATCCCACAAGAACAAAATTATTTTTGCAGTCAACGTCTCACCTTCTTCCCCTAGTCAAAGACCTAACCACAATCTACATCTGCATCCTCCTTTTTCTTCCTGTTCACGGTTCACACCATTAAATCTTTAGGTATTATATATTAGTCGTTTCCAGTTTCATCATGTTGCTTTCCATGCAAATGATGATCTATTTTTGAAAATCATCAATGTTCCCCGAAATTTGAATTCATCGAAACAAATTGATTTTGTTTGGCGACTTATATCTGACGCACTTTATTCGACCAATCAATCAATATTATAAATCATAACTAGATAGTAACCCGCGCTGTGCAGCGCGGAGAAATATATATTTTATAAATTTATAGATTTTTTTTATAATATAATTTTTTTTAAACATATAATTAATATTATTTAGTATTATTAATATATATATATAAGTTATTATCAAAGTAAAACCGTTTTATCTCACTCAGAGATGGTTGATAAAATGCATACAAAATCATTAAGAAAAGATATCAAGATTCGATGACAGCTTACCTCCTCAGAAGATGAAATCGATACATGAAAAATAAAAGATCATTGGATCGGTTGAAAAAGACCAAATTCTCATGCATCTCTTTACTTTGTTGTTTCACACACCCAACCTACGAAAATACATGAAAATCATTAGTATCTCTATTAAACCATTAATATTCTTAAACTTTTACGATGACTGCTTAGAAAAAATAAAAATAAAGCTAAAAAATGCATGATGGAGGCGATAGAGGTTAAAGATGAAACTCTCCATCTATTTATATAGAAGTGTGAACTTAGGATCAAGGCAAAGATTACGTTAATTGTTAGGATTTGATTTTGAAACAATTGAATTAGTAAGAAATAAATGCTTTCCAAATTTTTAAACTAATATATATCATATATGCAGAAATCGATATAAAGAATATTTGAATTAGATATTCAGTTATGAACTAATTAATTGAAAGAATAAAAAATATGTATAATAACTTAAATTACAATATATGGTGAAATTTATTTTTTTTGCTCGAAAATAAAAAGCTCAAATTTGAGAATATTCAATTACATCCTGATGATTTTTCAAGATCAGATTTTAATTTTAACAATTATTAGATTCCAAAATTAAAAATTAACACAATATATGCCTAAAAATTAGTTGATTTGTATGAAATCAGAAATTCATAAATCAGTTGATTTTTTTGAAATAATAAATCCGTATGTAATAATATTTTTTTTGTAGTTGATAATTTATAATATATATATATATATTAAACCAATTTTAAAAATTTAAGAGTGATATATGAATATCTAATAGCAAAAATAATGGGATTACGATTCTAAATATTAGTTCTTAGTGAAAATTTTATTTAATTTTAAAATAATAATGTTGTTTAACTTATTTAATACATATCATTTTTATAATTAATAAATTAATAGATATACAGTTTATAAATGAGTTAATACGTGATTTTGTTTTCCATCACTTATATTAAAAGTTTTGAATATAAACTTATATCTAATATATTATTAGTTAAATATCATTTTCATAAATAGATCTGTGATATTTAATATGAATATATATAAATAACGAATTAAAATACTTATACATATATATATATATATAATTCAGTATATATTTTGAGAAATAATTAATCTCCGTTTAAAAATGTTGAATTTTGTTTTAGTATTATAAATAATATCAGATATTGTTGTATTTTATTAATATTAATAGGATATTAAAAATTATTTTAATATTAATCAGTCATTAAGGGTAAATTATGTTAAAATGGTTTAGACTAATTTATCCTTAATGACTGATTAATATTTATTAGCAAATTTTTTATTTTCTAATGGCGGTTTTTGTAATATGCCACATGAATTCTGGTTAAAGTGTTTATAAGGTTGCTCAAATAATAATAGGAGGATCCATAGATTTTTAGTTGGTTATGACTCTATTCTCTGTGTTTTCCTACACTGCTGAGGAAGATGAATTCAAACCCATCTTATAACAAAAACGTGCCTAAAAATATTAAAGAGATGTCATTATAGGTTGGAACCTAAAAGTATTGGTTTATTCGGTGTAAGTAGAAACAATACACTAATGAAAGAGTCACCACCATTGATGTGATTAGTAAAGATCGAAAAACAAAATGATTTATGAATTTTTAATTTTTAATTTTTAGCCTCTCAAATTCTTTGAATTTTCTATTAATCACCTATAATATTTCTAACTGAAAATCTACAAAAAATTTCTTAAATAATTCTTAAAATTTAAATTAATCCAATATATCCCCATAAATTATACAAATAAAATAGCTACATCAGTTTTAATTATTATTTGAACTCTATAACAAACTGTATACTTCTTTATATATATTTTCTTATATAAAATGAATAATTCATATCATATTTATATAAAAAAAGGATTGGACATAGTAAATTATAGTTGATGTATGTGATAATCGTTTTTTCATAGTAAATTATAGTAATTTGAAATTCTTCATCATGCACAATAAAATCTTCCCATTCAAAGATATTGAAAAAATCTAAGATAAATTAGTCCATCATGCCATTATTGAATATTTTACTTAAAAATAATATTTTACACATATAAAATAATAGCTAATTTGTATTTAGTTATCTTAATTATATTTTTATCTAAAACTAATATATTCTAATAGCTAACTAGGTGCAAAACTTGTACCTACTTACTTAACTAATCAAAAATTATTATAAATTAACTCTCTTAACTTATTTATTATAAATTAACTCTCTTTTATCCTACTTATCATATCTCAAATTTTATTTTAAAATAAAATTATTACTATTTTCTAGTGTCTTGAGCTCCACAAAATTATAACCTTACTTTATTATATAAGATACGAGAGTACCTTATTTATCTCTCAAAGTTAAAAGATTCAGCCGTGTAAATGTAGTTTTGTATCTGTGTTTATCATCAATCGTGTTGTTTAGTATATGAGAGATCACAATGGTGTTACTGTTGTGTAGGCGCAAGAGTTCTTCAATCTCTTTTTTAACGATTGAGTATTTTTATCTCTTGTTTAGGGTCAATGAAGGGAAAATAATCGGCTGAAACCATGGAAGATGGAAGCAGCTTAAGCTAAAGATGGGTTTCTAACCAAAATTCTTAGTCAGTTTCTTTCATATCAAAAGGAAACTATATGTGACTGACGGAAGCTGAGAGACAATGCAACGCAGTTATGTGGCTTGACCAATTCCCATGTAATCTCAGCTGCGAGAAAATACAATGCAGCTATTCAAAAACTAGAGATGAAGAATTTAATTTTTGGCCGCCGCTTCAATCTCCCTCCGGATAGCTTTTTGAAGCTTCATGCAACTATAGTCTAAGGTGAGTTTAGACGATGCGTGACATTCAGTAGTGGCAGAGGATGCAAACAACTGAGAGCTGTCTGGATTCACCCTCAAGTTTAGGATCAGGACGTGATTGTGTTGTGAACTTCGGGACATGACTCTGTTTTTTTCTTTTGAATAAAACTTTTCTCAAATCTTCTTGGGGTTTATGATTTGACTTTAGATCTTGTTGTCTTATTCATCCAGCATATTGTGGGCATCATTTCTAAACTTCCAATGGTATTCAAACTATTGAATGAAGAATTTGTTTATTTCATAAATATTGAATTGTATAGCCGCCGCCTAAGAAAATGAACTTTTCAACTTAACTATTTTCTCCGGAATGATCCAAGGAGTTATCTCTACTCACACAAATAAATAAATAAACTGTTCTGAGAACTGTCTGAAGTCTAGGAGATTTCTCCTGGTCAATCATACGAAAAGGCTGTCACCTACATCCATCAATTGTTAGAAAGCAATCTCAACTTCAATCTCCGGTTACTTTCAATTGTTTCTTTATCACTACTAACTTGGGCCAGGACTAATGCATCCATGTCTGAACATTCAGGATTATCCCGAAACAGAGAACAAAATTGAACCTCAAGGCTTCGACATCAGACAGAACTCCACCCTGGTTCCTTCTGTACACCTATTCCTTTCATCAGCTTACGAGTTTCCTCCACTTCGTCCCACTCACCAACCTCTGCAAGGATGTTCGAGAGTGAAATATACGCTCCAGCGTCTGATGGAGCTAATTCTATAGCCTTTTTGGCAGCTACCTTCCCGAGTTCAGCATCCCCGTAAATTCTGCAAGCAGCAAGCAATGTTCCCCAGACCAAGGCGTCTGGTTTAATAGGCATATTGTTTATAAAATTCTCAGCTTCTCTAAGCCTTCCTGACCTCCCTAGAGCATCGACCATGCAGACATAATGACGGCTCTCAGGTTCGATACCATAGTCTTTTACCATCGAGTTGAGATGGAAATAGCCTTCTTCAACCAAACCAGCATGACTACAAGCAGACAAGACTCCCACAAAAGTAACTTTATCAGGCTTGAATTCTTTTTTTTTCATAAGATTGTAAACTCGTAAAGCTTCATTGGCCTTTCCATGTTGAGCATAACTTGCAATCAGCGCAGTCCATGCGATCAAATCTGGGCCATCGATCTGGTTAAATGCTTTACAGCAATCCTCAATGCTTCCGAATTTTGAATACATTGTCAGTAATGAACTTCCTACAGAAGCCTCTGTGCACAATCCAATTTTTGTGATGTAGGCATGAACTTGAGCTCCCAGAGATGATTCGTCTGAGAGAACAGTGGCTTTAAGAATGGATGAAACTGCAAAGGAGTCCATGGTAAAACCAGACATGACCATATCACGAAATAAGAGGAAGCCAAGCTGGATTAACCCGTGTTGTGAATATCCTGAAATTAAAGATGAACATGAAACTGGATCCATTTCAGGGAGCCTATCATAGACCTGTCTAGCCAACTTTAGTGAACCACACTTTGCGTACGTGTTTACTAGTGCAGATCTGAGAGGCATCCCCTTGTCGATTCCAGCTCTTAGCGTGTACCCATGTATTTCTTTACCTTTTGGCAGAGAAGGAAGAGAAGCACACACAGTTAGAACAGCAGCTAGAGTGCTCTCATCAGGGCTAGTCCCATCATCTAACATCTCGCGGAATAGTCCAACAGCTTCTCTTAGATAACGGTACTCGTTGAAACCAGAAATCATGGAAGCCCAGCAAGCATTGTCTTTCACAGGTATCTCCTGGAATAAGCTATATGATTCTTCCAAACTACCACATTTGGAGTACATTGTGAAAAGAGAACTTCCAACAGTGAGATCAAGGACCAGCCCACTTTTAAGGGTGTGACTGTGAACCTGCTTACCTAAATTCAAACAATCTAATACACTTAACAAACTGCATACGCTAAACTCATCGGGTCTCAAACCTTCCTGAAGCATTCTAGTAAACAGTCTTATTGCTTTACCAGGCTTCTTATTTTGCGATAACGAAGTGACCATTACATTTACTATATTTGGCCTCTGAACATCGTCCAGATCCTCGAAAACCCGTTCTGAGAGATCATCAATATCTCCACTCTTTGAGTACATACTAATCAAGGCGGCAGCCACTGAAGAATCAAGATAGAAACCACTCTTTAAGACCCAAGCATGGACCTGGCTTGCTTCACATACCATAGAAGGTCTACCACAAGCAGATATCACACTAGTTACGGTACAGCTGTTGATCTCAACACCTGAATGCCTCATTTCCTCGAATATCTCAAGAGCAGAGAAAGCATCATTACTCTTTGTGTAACCAGACAACATTACTGTCCAAGAGACGACACTAGGATTAGGGATACGAGAGAATACTTCCCTAGCTTCAGCCATATGCCCACATTTGGCATATAAATCAACAATTGCAGTAGAAACAAATACATCTTCCGCTCCGCACTTGATCACCCGAGCTTGAACCGCTTTTCCAAACCTAAGCTTCTCAAGGGAAGCACACGCAGCCAAAACACTGGAATACGTATAACTATCAGGTTTCTGGAACCCATTACACATTTCATGGAAAAGATCAAAAACAGCACCATAGTTTTGATTTCTCAGTGCTCCTGCTATGATAGTGTTCCAACAATATACATTAGCAGATAAAGTGTCACGGAACACCTTATAAGCATCCTCAAATCTAAGATTCTTTGAGAATGAATCTATTAAAGCTGATTGAACAACTTCGTAAAAGAAATATCCCATTTTTATTGTATGACAACACGCCATCTCACTGAACAGAGGAGCCTGTAAAGCACTACAAGCCGAAATCACAGAACCATAACTTATCTCATTAGCCTCAAAACCCAATAAATGCATCTTAGAGAAGAACCTCAATGATTCTTCAAACAATCGATGCTGTTTATAACCAGAGATCATAATATTACAAGAAACAACATCTGGTTGAGGAATTGTGTCGAACAGCTTAGCTGCGTCAACCATGGAACCCGAGTTCGAGTACCAACTGAGCAAAGATTTAGTAAGGAAAACATCAAATGGCAAAAGATATCGTCTAAGCAAATGCGCATGGAGAATTCTGGTTGTTCTGAGTGTACAAAGCCTTGAATTTGATTGATCATTGAAGAATTGAAAAGGGTTAAAAGGAGCTGAAGAAATAGAGTCTTCGGTGGAAATTAATAATGGGTTTCGGGAATTGGTAAATGAAGATAGTAATCTGGAGGCAGATAAAGGCGAGATCTTTAAGGAGTTTAAGCTCTCGTTCGCTAAACAATTCATTATCGTCTCTCATGAGCTCTGAAAAAACAAAAAAACGGGAATGAAACTTTCAAAATAACGGATACAATTGTTACATAATTGTTTAATTTCGGTCATCAAAAAGTCAAGATGGCAGAGTTGGTCGTAGGCGCTAGTTTCAGGTACTAATCCGAAAGAGCGTGGGTTCAAATCCATCTCTTGACATATTCATCTAGTTTTACGACAGTTTTTGTTTGTTTTGTACTCTTTTGGATAATTAAGGTAACTAGTCTTAGGTTAAAATCTGAAATTTTCGAAGATTTATAGACAGCGTATAATTTTACTAGTTTACAATGGTCAGAAAAAAACTACAACGATTTTGCAAAATTATTAAGGCTTTGAATGAAATAAATAGATTTTAGATTTTGTTTCTTAAAATTTTATTTTTTATCAATTCAAGATTTTGTTTTAAGTGGATTCCCTAAAATAGGAAAACTAATTTTTGGATCTTCTCATCTATTTTCACTAAAAATCTAAAAACTAATTTTCTTGTTTTTTCACATTTTAAACAAGATTCTTTTTCTTTTCATTTATATATATATAGCAAAATCCAAAAACTACAATGTGTTTAAAAACTTACAAACATTCATGGCCTAATTTGATCTATATTCTATCCACAAGACAAATCACTAAATTTACATACTGGAATCAAGTTAATACATATCCATAATTCCATATTCATGCAGGATAATTATTTTTAATCTACCAAATTACCACCCTAATCAGGGGCGTAGCTAGCTTAGCAATAATGGATGTAAGTGTACCCTATAAAATATAAATAGGTTCAGTTTTTGCGGTAAATATAATATTTATTAGTAGTAAATTGCTTAAAATGCATCCATTGATAAATAGAGTTCAATGGTTCAAATACCCTTAATACTATATTGCACTCATTATTTTTTCTTCCTGTCTCCGCCACTGATCCTAATTCTACCGGGAAAAGATGTATAACTATAATGATTTTTGTAGCTAGTTAAATTTGATTCCGTTTGACAAAACAAAACAAAAAGGTTAAATTTGATTCCTAACTTTAATCCACCACATTACTTTCTTTTTTTCCCGTCTAACATAAAGTTAATACGTATCCATATCCATGCAGGTCCATATATATATATATATATATGATTACTTTTTTATTTACTAATTAAATTACCATTCTTATTCTAGTAGGAAAAGAAAAAGATATACGGGATAACTTTTTCAGTATATAACCATCACAATGCCTCGTCTCATGATCTCAAAATCTCTCCAAACAATTAATTATCAAAAAAAAAAAAAAAAAAAAAAAAAACTTGTGGTAAGTCTCTCTCGATCGATACAAGAAGATATCAGCCATGGGTAACACTTATTTTGAATACAGTGTATCTTCTCGTCGGCACTCAACGACTCCGCTTACCGCCGAGCTAACGTGCACTGAAGTCTTCCGCAAACAAATTCGTTTCTTCACCGACGAAATAAACTTACTATCTCTTCCCGAACAAACCATCGTCCATCACTCTACCTCAATTCCCCTCAACGAACCAAACTCCTCCACAAACACTAGAAACGACGTCATAGTCGCTCGTAGTCCCAACCAAACTACCGTTATGATCTCCAGACCAAGCAAGACAACTAACAACCACTCGCTAAATTGCGCCATAATCTTAAAAACCATGGGCAGCTTCGGGGTCTCCGTACACGGCTGCTCCACTATCTTGCGCGACATCGACAAAGCTCTTACATCATCATCATCATCATCATCATCAAAAGGAACAGGAGTGATTGAAGTCAAGATATGGAAGATCAGGACTGTGGTTTATAAACTCAACAAAGCTTTGGAGAGGTTGTTGATGGAGACTTGCTATTCCGATATATCGGCGATAAGTTCACTTGGAGTCTTTGCTTATAATTCGAATGGATCATCGACGATGGAAGATAAAGAATGCGTAATTTGCATGGAAGATTGCACGCAAGGATCATTAGGGATTAAATTGCCTTGTAGGCATGAGTTTCATGAACCTTGCATCTTCAAGTGGTTGCAAATTAAGAATCAGTGTCCTTTGTGTCGATTTCCAATTCCTAAGGGTGTTAAATACTATACCCTTTTGATTCATCTTATTCAGTCAATCTAATAAACCATATATAATTATGTTTTGTTTAATTTTAAATTTTCAATATCTCTGTTTTTTTTTTTAGTTTAAGCCTGTCCAAACCGTAACTTAATTCCTAAATATATGCTCTTGTTTTAATTTGAAATCTTGCAACCAATATTTAAACCTTTTTTTATGTGCAACATATACATTCTGTTATTGTGAACACACACTATTTTATATAAATATTTATACTTGGAAAGAATTAAAAAAACTCACAAAAATTATTTGGAAAACTACAAATACAAATTTAAGAAAAGAAATTAAGGTGCGGGTAAAATCATCTTGTTAAGATTAAAGAAAATTAATACTTATCCAAATCAATTACATTTTTTCAATTTACAAAATTGCCATCCAAATTAGAGTACAAAACTATAAAAACCCTGACGCGTCTCTCTTGTGGTCATCGTCTCCGAAAACATATTCTCCAGTCAAAACAACAAAGAGACCAGACATGGTGGGTTCCACTAGTTTTGAATACACAGTTAGTTCTGGCCTGAACGCAGTTAATCCGTTAACCGCCGAGCTAACGTGCGCTGAAGTTATCCAGAGAAGAATTCGTCTAGAAACAACATCACTCTCTCTTCCCGATCAAAGCATCAACCATGACACAGGCTTTATTCCCTTATACATTCGAAACGACGTCGTCTGCATCACTCGTTGTCCCTACGGAAACACCACCTTCCTCTCCAGTCACAACACTTTCTCGCTAAATTGCGCCGGAATCTCCCATATCATGAGCCGCTTTGGTATCGCCAATGACGGCTCCACTATCTCTCGCGAGATCGACGAAGCTCTTAGCTCGATATCATTGGAAGGTAAAGGAGTGATTGAAGTCAAGATCTGGAAGATAACAACTAAGGTTTATCATATCGACAAAGCTTCGGAAGATTTGTTGATTGAGAGATACGGCACTGTTCTGGCGGATGATTCACCGGTGATGAATTTGCTCCGATCTAACTCGAATGGATCTGTCGGATGTGTGATTTGCTTGGAGGATTATAGTGAAGGATCAATCGTGGCGAAATTGTCTTGTGGTCATGATTTTCATGGAGTTTGTTTTAAGCAATGGTCAAAAATCAAACGTCAATGTCCCACGTGTCGATTACCAATCTCTCTTCGTTCATCATCGTTTTCATTTTTTCTTTGGATTTTTTAATTGTAACAGAACAGTTAACAATTTGAAATTTTTTGTTTCTTTTTTTAGGGTTTATGAGGTTATATATTGTTTCTGATATTTAAAAATTCAGTCTTTTTTTTTTTTGCTTTTGACGATGTCAGTCGCAATCCACCATTGTCTTTCTCTTCTCACTAGCTGCAAAAAATTTAGAGCTCTAACGCAAATCCATAGCTTTTTTATCAAATCCGGCGTCGACACTGATTCTTACTTCACCGGAAAACTTATTTTACAATGTGCCATCTCTATTCCCGACGCTTTACCGTACGCTCGCAGTCTCTTACTCTGTTTTCATGATCCTGATGCGTTCATGTTCAATACTTTAGTCCGAGGCTACTCTGAATCCGATGAGCCGCACAATTCAGTAACTGTATTTGTGGAAATGATGAGGAAAGGTCTCGTCTTTCCGGATAGCTTCTCATTCGCGTTTGTCGTCAAGGCGGCTGCGAATTCCCGATCTCTGAGAACTGGATTTCAGATGCATTGCCAAGCTTTGAAGCATGGGCTCGATTCACATTTGTTCGTTGCAACTACCTTGATCGGTATGTATGGGGAATGTGGGTGTGTGGAGTTTGCTCGCAAGGTGTTCGATGAAATGCGTCAACCGAATTTAGTTACGTGGAACTCTGTCGTCACGGCTTGTTTCAGGGGAAACGATGTCGCAGGAGCCAAGGAAATCTTCGATAAGATGCTGGTAAGGAATCACACGTCGTGGAACGTGATGCTTGCTGGGTACACTAAAGCTGGAGAACTTGAGAGTGCTAAGCGGGTGTTTTCGGAAATGCCTCTCAGAGATGATGTTTCTTGGAGCACTATGATTGTTGGTTTTGCTCATAATGGAAGTTTTAATGAAGCTTTTTCGTATTTCAGGGAGTTGCAACGAGCGGGAATGAGACCAAACGAGGTAAGTCTGACCGGAGTTCTCTCTGCCTGTTCACAATCCGGGGCATTTGAGTTTGGGAAGACATTACACGGGTTTGTAGAGAAAGCAGGGTTTAGTTGGATAGCTTCGGTGAACAATGCGCTTATTGATATGTATGCTAGGTGTGGTAATATCTCAATGGCTAGGTTAGTATTTGAATGTATGCCAGAGAAGAGGAGTATTGTATCTTGGACATCAATGATAGCGGGCTTAGCGATGTATGGTCATGGGGAAGAAGCTATTAGACTCTTCAATGAAATGACTAAGTCTGGTGTTACGCCAGACGGGATATCTTTCATTTCGCTTTTGTATGCTTGCAGTCATGCTGGACTGATCAAAGAAGGTGAAGATTACTTCTCTAAGATGAAGAGAGTTTACCACATAGAACCATCGACTGAACACTATGGTTGCATGGTTGATTTGTATGGCCGATCTGGAAAACTCCAAAAGGCTTACAATTTCATATGTCAAATGCCAACGCCACCAACTTCCATAGTGTGGCGGACTCTTCTCGGTGCTTGCAGTAGTCATGGGAATATTGAATTGGCAGAGCAAGTAAAACAACGGCTTAATGAGCTTGACCCAAATAACCCAGGGGATCTTGTTCTTTTGTCGAATGTTTATGCTACTGCAGGTAAATGGAAGGATGTTGCTTCTATTAGAAAGTCAATGATTGTCCAGAGAATCAAGAAGATAACTGCATGGAGCTTGGTTGAAGTTAGCGAAACCATGTACAAGTTCACTGCAGGCGAGAAAAAGAAAGTAATCAATATAGAAGCTCACGAGAAGCTAAAAGAAATAATCTTGAGGCTTAGAGATGAAGCAGGGTATGCCCCGGAAGTTGCAAATGCTTTGTATGATGTAGAAGAGGAAGAAAAGGAGGATCAAGTGAGTAAACACAGTGAGAAGCTTGCACTTGCATTTGCTCTAGCTAGATTGCCCAACGGAGCAAGTATCAGGATAGTTAAAAATCTGAGAATTTGCAGAGATTGTCACGCTGTTATGAAACTGACGTCGAGGGTTTATGGAGTAGAAATTGTGGTCAGAGACAGAAATCGCTTCCATTCATTCAAGGACGGTTCTTGCTCATGCCGTGATTACTGGTGAAAATTCTGAATACAATTGTACACCAAAGTATGTATCATTTTGTGGTCTAATGCTTCTACTAGCAACCTTATCAATGGAGACTTCACTCCCACCACCAACTTTCAGAAGTTTCTATAACTTGAGGTCTTCATTTGCGAGGTTTGTGGTATACATTGCCTTGGGATTGGGGGGGGGTATTGAGACGCTTTGCATTCCCCATGGCCTAGAACGTAATATACGAAATACTTCTGGACTGCTATTGAAAATTTCCGACAGATTTTACCAAACCTTTGACCAGAAATATCAGCACGTCTACTGGTTCTGGTTCTAAAGTCTTTACCTTTGAATCGTTGTTTCCTTCTTTCTCGCTGCCAGATCTTCGAAAAATCTCATATTTTTGTATTATCTCGATTGCATGGGTGCCTCAGCTGCATTCTCCATATCATCACCACCATTCGTACCCTTTTCTTGCAAAATTCGCAGACCATTTCTCTTGCTTACTCCAAAATTTCCCAAACCCGTTTCGGTGAGAGCTTCTGCGCTCTCGATCTCTGTCGATGACAAATCGTCAGTCCAAACTAAGGTGAGTTTACAAATATCTCGTTTTGTCTGATCATCTCGCTCTTACTGTTCAATTTATGGTAATGATCCTTTGACTTGGAGAAGGGATTAGATAACTTGTATTACCATATTGAGATTTATCTAGTGTTCTTTGTTAAAGAATGGCCTATCTATTGGGTTTTGATCCATAAACTATATTCGCTCCACAATTTGTTTTATGTAGAAATTGATAAAAGTGAGATCGGTTTATTACAAATGAAAAGTTAGGCTCTTGATGGGATAATCTTTTGTTTATGGGCTTTACTATATTGATCTCTGCTCTGTTTTAGACAAGCAATTGGCAGTGGAAGTTCAAGGGAAACTCTATTGGTATATACTATGAAGAGCATGAGAGGGGGAAGTGTGAATCGGCTAAGAATATGCTAATGATACCAACAATATCAGATGTTAGCACCGTTGAGGAGTGGAGATCTGTGGCTAAAGACATTGTGCAGCGTGATGGGGAAGTAAATTGGCGAGCAACTATTGTAGATTGGCCTGGTCTTGGTTATTCTGATAGATTAAAGATGGATTATAACACAGATGTCATGGAGAAGTTTGTGGTCGACTTCATGAACTCACCCGAGAGCCCAATGAGCCAGTCAGGTTAGTATGAACCGTTATGTAAACCGCTTCTTTTTCTGCTTGTGTTGGCATTATTATGGTTACAAGAGTGAAAAGCTACACAATACTCTCCATGGCTTTAGTTCCCGGTTCCTGATAGTCCGATTTGAAAAATTTGGTGAATGAATATCAAGAATTATTTTGTTATACATGAGCCTTTGCAGTGGTTAGAGAGTGCCTTACGCTGAGTTAATTCTATAATTGTGTCTCCTCTATGGGTCTGAATGCTTGAATCGGGATTCATTGATCTGCCTTATTTGCTTTCCTAACTAACAAAAGAGAAAAGCAATATCTTGACATAAGCCATGTTAAACCAAAACAGGTAATGATGATCTTGTAATCATTGGAGGAGGGCATGCAGCAACACTAGCAATCCGTGCTACTCAACGTGGGCTACTAAAACCATCAGCCATTGCGGCTGTTGCACCTACATGGGCTGGACCTCTCCCTATTGTCTTTGGCCGTGATTCTTCCATGGAGACAAGGTCTGTTGCTTTTATTAAGCCTTGACATAATAGGAAAGTTGATTTCCTCTCTTGATTCGCCGGTTTTTTTTGTCTCAACAGGTACGGTCTGCTAAGAGGAACACTAAGAGCACCTGGAGTTGGTTGGATGATGTACAACATGTTGGTGAGCAACGAGAAGTCAATCGAGTCTCAGTACAAATCCCATGTTTATGCAGACCAAACCAACGTGACCGATGCCATAATCCAAAGCAGATACGAGTTAACAAAGCGGAAGGGATCACGCTATGTCCCTGCAGCTTTCTTGACTGGTTTACTCGACCCGGTTTCATCACGGGACGAATTTCTCCAACTGTTTGCTGATTTGGAAGGGAAATTGCCGGTTATGGTTATGTCGACGAAAGGAGCTCCAAAGAGATCAAAAACAGAAATGGAGGCATTAAGAGGAGCCAAAGGAGTAAGCAAATTCGTTGAGGTTGAAGGTGCACTCTTGCCTCAAGAAGAGTATCCTTCTCTTGTTGCTCAAGAGCTTTATAACTTCTTGCAGGAGACTTTTGCTTCGTCCAAGTAAATGTTAGATAGATTAAGCACACGCATACAGACAGGCCCGTGAAATGTGGATCCAGGCCCATTTACGATATTGTTTTTCTCGGTTCCCAAAAATCGTATAAGCTGCAACTATTCTATTACATGCTTTGTTAAATGCAAAAGACCTATGGGTTTGATGATTTGATCGATTACAAAACAGGAAAGGATTTTCTAATTCAATTATAATTTTGAATATTATAAAGAACATCCACAACAAATTTAAGTTCACTAATTAAAAGAAGAAGAAAAAAAGATACTCTAGCTCGTATTTAGGAGTATTATTTTGTCATAATTCTTTTTATTGAATGTTACTTTTATTGAAATAGGAGTATATTTCATGGTTCTATATTTCTTTTTTTTAATAAAATTTTGTGTAAATAAATGCGATTAAATTGAGCGACAGAAATAGAAGTGTCCATCTATTTATGGCTCCGGTATAAAATAAATTGAGACTGATGACTGATGTTAACTTGAACACAACACTCATACCATAGACAAAAGTTTGGAAAGTTGTAAACTTGTAATCATCCTGACGTGCCACGTAATTCATCTCATGCCATTCATCTTCGACCTCATTCTATTATTTTAATGGGCCAATTTCTATTTAACATATCCAAAAAAAACTCACCAAACCAGAATTTACTAATATTATCATCTCTATCGGAAATTTCACTTATAGTCAAAAGTTTTATTTTATTTATAATATTTAGAAACTGGAGAAAACAAATAAATATCTAATCTTTATAGAAAATAATCATTATTAACACGGAAATATGTTTTTCTTGATTTATTTGAGTAATATAATAAACAACCAAAAATATGCAAACATATTAGTATTAGATAAATTTCGGTAGTATTTTCTCTTGTAACCTTTTGTCATCACAATTAAATATGAGTTTTTGAATGTTTTTACTTATCATGTGATTGTAATGTTATTTTAAATAAATTTTCAGGCCCAATATTATTACTTTAATGGCCCAGTTTCGATTTAATGTATCAATAACGACCCAAAAATATTATTTTTTCTTTTGTTCCAACCCAAATAACATGACTACGCAACTTTGTTGGAAGTTTACCGCAAACCATAGACTAATGTAACAATGTTGGACAATTTCTTGAGTGTGAGAACATATTGTCCTCAAGGATCTCAACTGCGAATGACAGGTGATTCATCTACATTCTAGTTTTATTATTATACCCAAAAAAGGATGGTTTTTGGACTATCTTTTACGTCTCATACAAAACAAAAAGTAAGATAAAACAAAAATTGCTTATCTATTTCTTTTCTTTTTTTGGCCCACAGAAAAATTCTATTAAAGAAACTATTAATAGAATGGCCATTTCTTGAATAGCCACATAAAAGCATAAATCCATATACCACATGTTCCATGAGGCATTTGCTTTTACCTTATACTTGTTATAGACAGAGACTTGTGCCGCAAAATATACGTGGACATATTTTGACATTACGTACATATTTCTTTTGTTTATAACTCACATATATGCATATTTTAAAGTTTTAATTTAGATTACAACGCGGCGTTAATCTTAGTATAAACCATTAGTCTATAAATCCCAATCGATTGTATTGTCATCTATAGAATCTGTCATTCATATAAAGTAAGTATACTATTCCAACACACATGATTTAAAGTTTGGTAGGCAGAGAGTTATGAGAATCAAATATTATGTTAGACATGTTATGGGCATCAAATCTACATGTCAAATCTTTATTTAATTTGTTTAATGGGAAATATATAAATATTTGACAGATTCTAGTACTATATTTATTGAATAGTACGTATAGCGCAAGAATTGTAAAACTTGTTTGGATATATAGATATAAAATAAAATTAGTAAGACATTTTTATTTTTAATGAATGTTTAATTGTTTTTGGAATGAAGGTAATTAAATATTATAATATTTTACACTTTTAAAATTATTTTTTAAAATATTCTTCTATAATATTATGATTAGTAGGATATTGTAAATGGATATATGTACACTGATTACGTCTTCTTCGTTCGCTACTTGCGCATGTCCGTACATCCGTATAATATGCCTGCGTCGAAACTGAGCCGTAACTAAACTTTAGTCAAAATAATTAGGACAATACGTTTTCAAACCTTGGTCAATGTTTGGTGATTACCATATTGGTTTTTAAAAATGGATCGGTGATTCAACACTTGTTGATCATCATGAAGATAAATATTTGTAACTCTTGTATAAATATATTGCAGTTGTCAAGGGTACGTTTTATGGATCCATCAAAAGTTTGTCCCCTTCATCATTATCAAAAATTAGCCTCGAACTAAGAGTTGGTAACCCAAAAAAAAAGATTGTCAAGTATACGGCCAATATGTTCAAATTGGAATTAATTTGTGTGTCTAGCGTCGAAAATATTGCAAGAATAGACCGGGATTAATGGAATACATTGTGGTTGAAGTTGTTGATCGCGAAAATGGAATACGTCAATTCAAATATGTCTTCCTTCTTCTTTTGTGAGCAAATAATTCAAATATCTATATTACATATCAATGAACTAAATTGTCATGTGGATACGAGCTAGCCGACAAATGATGAACGAAGCTACTGTAATAAGTAGGGATCATGTAACCATTAATAACCACCTTTGGTAGTTAGCAATTTGGCTTTGTTAGAACTTAGAATGGACTAATCAACCAATGTGTTTTGATTGCCGGCTAACGTTTTCATCAATATAAATGTAAGTGGTTTATTAATTGTTAACAATAAATATACAAATTAATTTGATCTTTTTCAAACATTTTTTTTCTAGAAATAGGATTAATAAAAAACAGAGGGGATGTATAACACTAAAAACGATTCACTACTGTATGCAACTAAAAATATAAGATGCTTAAAAAACGAAAGAAAAAATAGATTGCCCATTAACCTTTCATAAAATGAATTAATCGTATTTTGTGGGTTTTTTGTTCTCATTTTTCGGTATTTTCTATGGCAACTACACCTGATCTATCTCCTATTGCTTTGTTTACGAACAACTTTTGAAACAACAGCAATCAAAAAACAATATGGATTCGTTTATGTTTATATTTATTTATTTTATAGACTCGGCTATTCTTTAACCAAATAAATAAAAGACTTGGTTATTATGTCAATAGCCGACAATGATGGGAGGATGATTATGTAATTAAATAGAGTAGGGTAATTACAGTTAAGGGCATAACCCATCGTTTTCACTGCATTAATCGCACGTTTAATCTAGACCTGCCACGTGTGCACAGCACATCTAATGCCATGATCACACATTAACTTAAGATTATGACTCCAAATCTCCTGCTAACATGAGTCATAATCTTATACTTTCTATGCTTCATATTAAGTGTTGTTCTAGAGTTTAAAATTTGTTTTTATTATAAGTGTACTTTTGGATTTTCAGTGTAGTTTTAAAGTAAAATTTCTACTTTCACTTCTATTATTTTAATGTAATAATCTATGAATTTTTTTTATCTAATGTATTAATAAAAATAAAAATGAAAAGAATTTAATATTTTTAAAAAATTTATTTGCAAAAACCTTAAAATACACTTAAAATAGAATATCCTATATGACTTGGTCTTAGTTAATGACTCTTATCTTTCTCACAAAGCAGCATACCCATTGAGCAGGCTTAATATATTAGTAATATTCCTAATTAGTCAATAGATATCTGACGTGTTCTATAAAATTTCTAAAACTGGATTGGACACTAATCGACGTTTCAAAGCCTCGTTGCTTGTGTAAGACAATAGCTATCTTTCGTAAGGAAAAAAAAAAGATTTGTTAAGGTTTCTAGACTCACGAACACCAGACACATGCATGCATGACAAATCACTAGCATGCAATACATACTCATGTGAACCAAAATTGTTTAAAACTTTCGTGGATATGAATTATTTGAATAAATTTTGTGATATTAACACACAAGCCTTCAGCCTTCAAGTGTGAACTAATTAATTAACTATTGATTTTCTAGGTTGTGTGGGTGTAGGATTTGACGTCTTATGGGAAATAATAAACGTTAACATAACTAGAATAGAAATAACAACCAGACTAAAAATATATATACTCCATATAGCATTTAATCTGATATATGAACTAGACATCAAATGATGCAATGGTAAAAATGTCATTTCAAAAGTACCAGACTTTCTTTTTATATAAGTATAGTTATCGTGGATTATCAGACTTTTTCTTTTATAAAGAAAGTAAACGTGGACGTTAGTAAACCAATCTTTTGAGTTTAGACAAACACCCGTTAACAAATGAAATTAGCTTAACGTGAAAAACTATGTGAATCGTGTTTCTTCGTAAAAGCTATTTGGAATAATTATTTGTTTCAACAACTAGCTATTTCAATCAGTGCTCTAAATTTTTGGTAGAATATACTAATCGTAATTTACATATTATTTTAACTGTACATTATGTAACACTGTCATCTTTGTTACGACAAGGATACAACTGTCCTTTAATACTGTATTGAGAACACTATAAACCTATCATGTCAGAGTATCATTAAGAAAAGGAGTAAAGCAACATATATATAGATATATTTTATTATATAAATTTATGTTGTACTCTCAAAAAATCATCGATATGTATCAAAATTATAATTAATAAAATTATGACAAGTGTCGGTTGATCGATAAGATTATGACATGTGCCATAAAAATTATGTTAATTTTTTTTTCTTAATAAAAAAAAAATAAAACAATAAAAACTAGATAATTTTTAGTTTCTATTTTTCTAATATATATTAAATCTTTTTATTTTAATAAAATTTAAATATTTTTCTAAATTAAAATTTTTATATTATTATACTATTTAAGTTCTAATAAATTTGTAAATTTTCAAAGAATTGTGAAGGATTTTGGCGAGCGAACATGCGAGAATAAATAATATTAGATTTAGAACCGCTTAAAGATCTAAACCAGAGGATTTCAGAGAGAAACCGAAGATATTACCAGAATAACTTTTCGCCTAGATATGAGTGAGAACATAACTGACGGTTACCGGATTCGTTTTTTATATCTCGCAGTAGCCATGTGCATTCGAGTATGGTTCAACTTTTTAAATTTTCGGGGTTAGACGCTTATGACTCATTCGGATATTTATAATTTTTTGTTTGGTTATGTTGTTCCAAGTTTGAATAAGGTTCCAGTACACGAAATATTAGAACAAATAAATAAAAAAATTGGTGAAATTTTTACAAATAAAACTATGAAATTTTAAATTTTTTGTTAATTTTGGTTATTTTAGTTATTTAAGTATAAAAATAATTGATATTTTTAGATTTATAATTGTAGGATAATTAGGTTAAATAAAATTAATATTTTTGGGTATATAATTGTATTTCAAATATTTTGGATATTCATTTGGTTTTTGGTTTGGTTTGGATTTGGTCCTTTGGATATATGAGTCTAGGACACATTCGGTTTTTTGTCGGGTTGTTACCCTTTTTTGGGTTGGATTCGGTTTCTTATTCGGGTTTTAGATATTTTGTCCAAACTTATCTTATGCGGTGGTAAAAAAAATAAATAGCAAAATATAACCAAAAGTTACTAGATATTCAAACATGATATAGATTTTTAATATACTAATAATAAAATTTTAATATAAAAATTAAATTAATTTATTTAAGTAAAAAAATATTTGTAAAATAACTATCTTCTCTAACTAACATTTTTTCTATTTTTTCCCTAAAATAATTTAAAATATATCTTTAACAATAAATATTTAATTTAATGATTTTGTTTACATTTAATTTATTTTAAAATCAAGAAACATGTCTATCGGACGGATCCGAAGTAGTATATATATATATAAATAATGAATATATTACTAATTAATAGGAGGTTCAATTGATAAACAGGACGGTTTAAATAAAAAAAAATTGATGATATAGTTAAAGTTGATAATATACGATTTTGATTGATAAAAATGATTGTACGATCAAAATAGTGGTACGGTAAGTGTATTAAAATGAAATATGTATCAACAACATTTTAAAAATTTAGAACACAAATTTCAAAGTCAGTGAGATTTAAAATATACTCCTATATAGTAGAGTCGTTTGTAGTCTGTAACAGAATGAGGGCAAGTGCGTTGGTTTGATCTGAATTTTGGGACTCGATCTTATCTTCGTGTTGTTGTTTACTATAAAATATAAACATTAATTGATCCAACTTCCAAGCTTCGTGAGGGAGTGACTAATTAATGAACTAGAGAAAGACTATTCACTTGCAGCCTTTGTAGTTTGATAGTGTGATAATTCGAAGAAAAACCTCTACCGAAACGTAAGTTCCTGGATTTGGCAACGAACTTATAAATTATGATACTATCGTTTATTCGTCTTCCTCTTCTCTTTTTTTTGGTATGTGTTAAAATCGAAAATCAAAATCGTTTAACCGTGTTTGTCTATTAATGTTGTACATAGATTTTAGAATCAGCTTTCAACACTACTAAAGCATGTAAAATCTTAAGAGGGAAAGAGGGAAGAAGAAAATGACCGACAAGAGAAGGGCTGATTAGTGATTATCATCAACACTATAGGCATAAAAATCTCACCAATATAATCGGTAACCCATTAAGACAAGGGGATGACTTTTTTAAGAAGCAAAGGAAATTGAGTAAATGCTCTTCGCTGTCTCTACTTGACTCTTTCGGCTTTTTTGAGGGGTCAGCATACAGAAAATATATTTATTTTTAATATTTTTTCAATCAATATTTTTGTTTTGTTATGGTTAACTTCATAGCCATTTTAAACTTTTCTTGTGGTAAGGTTAAAATAAAATTAAGTTTTTTAATATATAAAGACAAAAATAAATTAAATTCTTAATAGAACGTACTGTAGTTCATGGCGCTAGTGCTCCCTGCTCGTTTCGGTTTATATATGTGTATGCATGCCATTTATTTCAATGCATATAGATCCAAAGAACGATCCACATGACTTGTCTTTCTTGCTTATTTTATGTTTGTAAGTTGTAATAAGCAAACATAAAATAAGAGCTAATTAAAGAGAAACATTCAAAGAAAGAATGGAAGGGAAGACTCTTTCAAGTCCAAAGAGAGATTTCAATCTTTAAGTCTTACTACTAGTTACAATATATAGCTTATACACACTAAAACCTACGTACATATTATAATAGACGTATATATTATAAGAAGAAGAGAAACAGAGGATATGGGTAGACCACCTTGTTGCGAGACGATCGTGGTTAAGAAAGGACCATGGACTCCCGAAGAAGACATCATCTTGGTCTCTTATATCCAACAACATGGTCCTGGAAACTGGAGATCTGTTCCTGCTAACACCGGTCTTGATCTTCACACTCTCCTTCTTTCTTTTTTCTTATTTTATTACCTAGCTCTTCCTTATAATAGTTAGCTTATATATGTATTTTATGTTTCCAGGTTTGCTAAGATGTAGCAAAAGTTGCAGACTTAGGTGGACTAATTATCTTCGTCCCGGGATCAAACGTGGAAATTTCACTCAACCTGAAGAGAAGATGATCGTCCATCTCCAAGCTCTTTTGGGTAATAGGTATTATTAGTCTATGTTCCTTAATCTCCTAACAATATAGTATTAATTAACATTTCACTTATATTGTTCAGTGTATTTTTTAAAAATTGGATATCGTCTTTGAAAATCAGATGGGCAGCTATAGCATCCTATCTACCTCAGAGGACCGACAATGATATCAAGAACTATTGGAACACTCATCTAAAAAAGAAACTCAAGACGACGAAGCTTCAAAACGGTATCATCAACGAAGACAACACTGATATGACGACTGAGGTTTCGTCTTGTAATAACAACAACCATAGATGTAATAACAACAAAGGCCAATGGGAGAAAAGGCTTCAAACAGACATCAACATGGCCAAACAAGCTTTGTTTCAAGCCTTATCACTTGACCAACCATCTTCATCGATCCCTAACGATCCTGACTCACCAAAACCTCATCATCATTCTCCCACTACTACTTATGCATCAAGCACTGTAAACATCTCTAAGTTACTCCAGAACTGGACTAGCTCATCTTCTTCAAGGCCTTCGTCACTCTCTAACAACCGGAGCACAAGCACCGGTGAAGGAGGCGTTTTTGATCATCACTCTTTGTTCTCATCGAACTCGGAATCGGGATCAGTTGATGAGAAGCTGAATTTGATGTCGGAGACAAGCATGTTCCAAGGTGAGAGCAAAGCAAACATTGACATGGAATCTACTACTGATGATCATGGCTCATTGTCTTTGATCGAGAAATGGTTGTTTGATGATCAATGCTTGGTTCAGTGTGATAATGATCACGAAAATCTCATCAACGTGTCTTCAGGCGGTAAAAATAATGATAACAACAGTCCGGATTTGTTCTAAGAACAAAAAACGTGGTTCAACTCTATAGGTTCCTCTACCTATATATGATCTTTAAAATAAAATAAAATAACCATTTTCCCTATGATTTTCCCTATGATTTTTAGTTAGATTTTATTTTAATATGTGACTTGCTTGTTGTCAAGTCGATGAAGATTAAACTGTGAATTCGATATACTTTATATGTAAAGTTAAATATAATGCAATAAACTAAGCTTTTCTAAATCAGTGTATCTGTATATTGTTAAAGAAAATCAGTAATCCCTCCTTGGATGGAGTTTGAGACTTTTTAATTAAAACAAATCTTTGACCCAAAAAAAAATCAGTATATTTTCATGATCGAAATTGTATTTTAACAATCCGTACTAGTGATGACATGCTGATATCGAAATGTGAGTGGTGTTAGTGAATAAAACAATGGAGTTATTTCAGTCTTCATGATAATTCTTTTAAGACTACGTATGTGCGTCAATGACTACTCCCTCCTCCGTTTCATATTAGTTATCGTTTTGGACTTTAAAACTCGTTTTATATTACTTGTCGTTTTATGTTTTTAATGCATATGTTTGATAAAATTTCTAATTTTGTTCCTCATGTTTTAATGTTTTGACCAATGAAATAAAATCAAATAAACATTAATTAGGGATAAAACAGAAAAATTAAATATTTTTTTAATATGTGTAAAACAATCTTAAACGACAACTAATTTAAAACGGAGAAAATATTAGGTTGGAGAGATTAGTCATAGGCCAATACTTTTTCTTGTAATTGATTTTTAAAAGGTCACATTACCTACAAATTGGCCAATCATCGTCGTACATTAACAGACTTGACATAAACTCGCATATATAACCGTGAAAAGAAATTTCAGTTACGATCTAACATGTTTGTTACGATCCAATACATAACAACGGCAACGTCATTAAATTAGTCAGTGGCGGGAACGAGCCTAGTTTCTAAAGCCCATTTAAACTAATGGGCCTCTCGATTATCGAATAATATAAGCCTTGTTGACTTCTTCATTCGTAAGTTTTTTTTTTTTTTCCACCTCCACCTCCACCTCCACCTCATGCGTAATTCCATTTAAATAAACAAATGAACATTTGTGAGATGATTGTTAGTGAGGATTCAATGTACAGTATAAGAAGATATTAGATATTGCACTTTTCATTCAGAATTAGAAGCATTTTTAGATATTATGTGGAGTTTTTATTATTATTATTATTATTATAAATATAGACAACATAGAGTTTAGATTGGCGTGTTTTCTTCAACTTTTTAGATGAGTTAAGCTATAAAAAAAAAATTTCCTTTCTTTTTTATTTATATAGAATTGATTGTTTATTTCGGTTTCGCCAAAGACCATGTTTGTTATTTCCTTTTTTTATAAACTAGTTATCTCCAGATTGAATAATATAACAAGGAGCTTTTTTATATAATTTAAAGGTGTGGTTAAGAAAATGTTTAAAATAACAAGTGTTTCAGTATTTGCCGTTTTAGGTAAAAGAAAAATAATGTGTTTATTTAAAATTGAAAATTAGATTAGTTAAAACAAAGATATAATATTATATATATGTATTACTATTGTAAAATATAAAATGTAAGAAGTTATATATCGATGTGATAATATAAAAAACACAGTATCGATCAATTTGTTCGCAACCAATTAGTTGTGACTTGAAGACTCATCAAACTATACAAAACATGAATTAGAAAATTAGCTGAATAATTTCAGCTATTAGCATCAATTGAATGTTTGTGTAAACGACCGAAACTAAGGTAAACTGAATAACCAATTAATATTGGACTGAATAAAATGTAAATACATCCACTGCATGCTTTGAGCATCTTCTACAAACTGAATAGTTTTTTGTTTGTTTGATAAAGACTACAAACTAAACAGTTTGTCGAAAGGAAAGAAAAGAATGTGAATGGAGGATTAAAAGGACAGAAGCATGTGAGGTTTGAGGGCGGGCCTTTGGACATCACATCGATCCCATGTATCAAAGGAACTCATCTTCACTTTCAATCATTTTCTCAAACCCATCTCTCCATTGTTAGATAAGCCAAAGCTTTCTTTTCGCTGTCTTGGTCCACGTGTTTTGTTCATTTTTGGTCCCTTTTTTTTATTCTTCAACAGGGATATTGTTTGTTATAAAATTATTGCCTTGTCATTCCACCATTATGCATATCTCATGACCCCTTTTTAATATATATAATCCTCTTAACCTTTTATTTATACAGTATTATATAGTTAGTTCTCCTCTTTGTTTTCTTAGTCACACACAAAAATATGTCACTGAAGTTTAAACTACATTAGAACTCGGAAAAGCCTTGATTTTAGTGACTATTTTAATGAAATTAAATAAATAAAAGTCACATACCATGGGCCTTTTATAATTTTTATTAAGCTTTTAAATGGGCCTAAGGGCTCTCTCTCTCTCTCTCTCTCTCCACATTGGTCCATTGGTAACGAAAACCAAAAACAAAAGAAAAATAAAGTCATTGTAATAATCATACTAATTAGTGGGTGGGTCTTCTAAACATCGCACATTTACGAAAGAGCCAATAATCATCAACAAAAAATGCCGATTGTTCACCTAAATAAAACCAATTTGACTTGTATAAAAATTATATTATCATTGGTTTTAATTTGAATGTGGATTGATTTGCCAACAATGGGCCTTCACTGATTTCAACTTCAAGCTCTCTATGATAATTACATGTCACCTAATTGAAAAGATGGTCCGATTTTTAGTTTGTACACTTTGAAAATCATGAGTTTATAATGTTACATTCCAAGATCCCCTCCGGTCGAGATCAGAACAAGACGAATCCTAATTTATAGTAAATTATAATGTTTTTAATTGTCTGGCAGATATAACCTAACATGCAATGATAATAAATTTCTAGGTTAATTTCAAAGGATAAGAATAGTTCAACCCTGTGGAACCTTGTAATATGACATCATTCTTATCATATTTTTGACAATCTTATTGTCTACTTTACATTGCAAATAACATTTTCAGTACCAAATCTACAGCTACTAATTCAATAAAATGGAGAAAATATCAAGAAAACATTGATATTCATTGGAAATTCATGGACCGAAAATGATTTGGCAATTTTGCATGTTTTAATCAATCATAACTTTTTTGAGGAATGTGGTTTTTGTTCAATAATTCCGCCTTTCATTATTTTCCATGATATTGTTTACCTAGCTGAGCCATTTACTAATTTATATAGAGAGGCTCACAATACATAAATGAATATTTTGTGTTTAAATTCGATCCCAAAAAAAAAAAAGTTGTGCGCGTCACGTATGCCAATACAGTTCAACAGTTCTGGAGATTCACAATAAGCTCTAGTTTAAAAAGTTGGAATAGAAAAATATAAAGCTCTTTTCGTTTCGGACAACAATAATAATTAAAACTACAGACTACTACAGTGGTCTTTTCCAACAAATTCGAGTGGCCACTTAGACGATGGCAAAAGCAGCCAATGCATCATTTTTTTAATCACTAAACCCAAATCTTTTTTCCGTGGCCATAGATTTACATTTATTTAATTGTAGTTGCTTCCGTCTCTTCTTTTGATTCTATAGATTTTAGAAATAAGTAAACCAAAAACCATTAACCTAGACGATAAGAAAACATGATTCGATATGTGGCCCGTTTTTTATACAAAAGAAATTGAGTACATGAGATTATACAGAGAAATTTCATGCCACATGTAATATTATTATTTTTTATTTTATCATAAATGGAATTAGATTCATCAAGAAGCCAAAAAATGGAATTAGATTCAAGCTCAACTATCTTCAAGTTAATATCTGACCCATCCGGCTACTATATCAACATCTTCATATTTCCAACTGAATTAATATCTTATTATTGGTCGTCGTGATTTCAGGTACAGTATGATTCTAGAAATTATGTTAAAAGTTCAACTTTTTTGTTTGGTAAAAAATTTACTTGTTAGACGATTTTTTTTACTAGGTTGACCGTCATTTCCTGAAACTTATAATTGAATGTAAAAGTATTATGTAACCTATATACAACTGTTCTACAATCTTTCTAATCGCACATTTAAGCTTCGATCAGAAAACCAAATCTTTTTTCCATGGCCATAGATATACATTTATTTAATTAATTGTAGTTGCTTACTACTCTTCTCTTAATCACACATTTAAGCTTCGATCATAGTGTGTATTAGTATTTTTTTTGGTGGTAAAATATTCCTCGAGGTTCAATATTCAAAGAGAAAGAAGAGAGAGTACTATACACACATGTATTGGAACTTGTATTCGATTCTAGACTGATAAAAAGTTGTATACTTTTGACAAAGAGGCCTCATTTACAAATTATCCCATGTACAAGATGGAAGAAAGGTCAATAAAAATACAGTATATATACTTGATCATATGATTCTTTCCTGTCATTGTGATCCTAATTAAATACAATATCATTCTCCAAATTAAATACAAATCTAGTTTCGATCCTATAATTTAAAATCAGCAAAAGAGTTGCAAATGTTTATTTCTTGAATCTGACTCATTTATGAACCATTTCGAAATCCAATAGCTATATATTTACAAAATAAACTTACATCATAAACAGAAGTATAAAATATGTCAAACCAACAAAACAAGCCATTTTATAGAGATATACATATAGATCGATTCGGTATGTGAACTGTTGATATACACATCAATAATCATATACAAATTTTCCTCTAATAAACTCATCTTTAAAAATCAATCGATAAATCCAAATCATATGAAAAAAGAAAAGAAAAAGGTAAAAATTCTTGGAAAAATCAAACGTTAGGTGGAGAATACTCAAAAACAACCTCCGTATCTACTTCCTTCCGGTGAAAATTTCGGTGACAACCACAAGCAGCGCATCTCAAAGCATCAACGGTTCCTTCATCGCCGGCGGCCATAAACTCACGGCAACCGTCGACGGCGTAACCTCCGATGTTAGCAGCGTGATTCTTCTGGCACTCCACGTATCGAATGTTACTGATGGCCGAGGAAGAAGAAGAAGAAGAAGTAGTAGTCCAAGAAGATGATGTGTTGGAGTTTCTTGATCTCTGCTTTATAACCATCTGTCTCTTCTTCATCCTGAACTGTGAAACCCTAGCTATGGATTTATTATTATCTCTGGAATTGAAAATGGCTCTTTGGTCATACGAAAGACTCTTTATGAAAACGAAGTGAAGACTAGATGGTTTGTCCTTATAAATGCCATTTGTGCCCCTTTTATAAGTAACTTATTAGGCCTTTGAATAATCTCACACTTGATGGATTTCACCTAATGGTATCGACATAGTGGCTTAAAATATGGGGCTACTTCACTACTTTGTACAACAACATAATTGATCTTTTTTTCTGTCTTTCTATTTCTTTATTTGTTTGGTCAAATTCCGTCTTCCTATAAATAGTGTTTTAAAAAAGAATTATATTGTGTAAACGATAAAAAAAGTTATATATGGTAAAATATGTATATACATTCACATTAATTTAATAATTATACTGTAGAGTTGGAATCGTTGTTTTAATGTTTGTTTGAAATTCTGTTTTGGCAAATGCAGACTTTGAAGAAGATACATATAAGGAGGCACGAGACTTTACGAGTTCAGTTAACTAGTATAATGTATAGCTTATAATAGATGTACATATATATATATATATCGCTGTAAACCATTGTAATGAACTTGAGAAATTATATTAAAAAAAACCTTAACCCTAGATACATGTCCCTTTTACACAAAAATAAAATATACATATTAGGTTAAGCTTGTTTTCTTCAAGAATGCCGCCCTTTTGCTTAAGATTATACATGAACCTGAACCAACTACGTTTCATAATTTTGTTCATCGTTATTCACGTAAAACAGTAATTTTCTTTTCAATTGGAGTCCCTCTCAAGCCTCAAGCCTCAAGCTTCAAGCCTCTAGGACAGTAACTTTAAAAGCTTATTTTGTGATTACTGTCTCTCAAATCTTCTTCTCATATTAGATTTTTTCAAAACCTCTAGTTGATCTTTTGGAGGTTCTTTTGAATTCGAGCCACGCAAAAAAAGCCATATGTGAATAAAATATCTATATACATTAGACAATCAAACTGGTTGAAATAGTTGATTACTATACACTATTGTATATTTTAGTGAAGATATAATTTATCAATGAAATAAATGAAATTGTATTTGGTGAAATCTACAGTATAACTATTTTTATAAATGGATGATTTTGTCTCTCTGTCGATCAAACGATATTCAGTCTCTTCCAATTATTTCACGTCTTGTCATGCTCAAACGCGACATAAGGGTATAGAAATTTATTATGGTCTTCGTCGTCTCTGACTCCCAGTAATAGAATACGGATGACATAGTACTGAAATCTCAAATTCGATCGTGTTTAGATTAGTCCAATAATCATAGTAGAATCTCTATAATTTTGAGACCAAAAAAAAAAAAAAAAAATCTCTGGAGTTCATTTAAACGCCACACAATAAAAGACGTGTTGGAAATAAAAACAAGGAAATGGAGAAGATACTGAGCCAGCCTTATTTTAACCGTCGAGATCATGTGCATTGAATTATACAGATAATTAATTTGCATAGAATAGAATAATAAATTATTTGAGTGAATAAATTAAATGCGAATCCGACTGAGTCCAACGGACCTGCTCCCACAAGCAAGAGACAATGACAGGTTAATATTGGAATGCAATCGCATTTCTAATCACTTTTTTATTATTCCAAACTTCCTATATACATTTATATTATTTATAGTTGTACTTTAAAAATATATTTATAGTTGTACTTAAAAAAAAAACCCTCTAAATTCTCGTCATAAACGATAGATATGTAATACAAGATAATTTGATTATTTATGGAATATGTCTATTTCACTTTGATAACTTTTAATTATCTCTCGTACGTGTTGCAGATTGATTTTTGCAAGAAAATGTAGACAATTACCTATCTAAAACAAAAATAACTAAACAAGCAGCTTCGATTTTGCAAGAAAAAAAGTAAATGAAAAAGACAAAACAATTAAAGAAGGGATTTGGTGTTGATGACATTTTTCAAAAGACAAAAAGCTAAAACAAATGAATTGACAGGATTAGTAAATTTTTCTAATTGTATTTTAATAATGACTAATTAGGAGTTTCGACTAATTAGTCAAATTGACTTCTTTAGTTCTTTTACACGTGAACCAACAAATGCATGGTCCCACTTGATACACAAAAGTCCATGTGAACATTAGACTTTTATTCTTCTCAGTAGTACTAAAGAAATAAGTTTCATTAATCTTTATGTAACCAAAAAAAAAAAAAAAAAAAAAAAATCTAATAGCATGTATATAAATCTCACACAGATACACATGTACCAAGAGGTCCAAGATGATTGCTTAGTAGTCTGTGTTAATGTTATTTTTATTTTATCGTTCGATTTTAAAAATATATATATATATATAATACATAATGTTGATATATATACGCTTTCAAATAAATAGACTTGGAGTATATGTCAATCATTTATCATTCCCTATTTAGGTCGTCAATATATGTATACACTGTTGTTAAAAAAAGAATTGAAAGCTTCTTATTTTTGTCAATTTTTTCTATATAATAACAAAAATAGCTCAATGACTGCATAAACTTTTTTGAACGACGATAAGTTTTTATAATGGTTCTTACTGTAACTGACGATCGAAAATATAGATTCGAATAGTTATACTAAAAATGTGTGATGTATTTTCTGCTTTATAAATAATGCAATAAATTTTAATTAACTACACATGATATCACAGAAAACGTATTTAATTTACACATATATAAAAGTTTATATTGTCAATGAAAGCTGGTTTGGTTATGTTGATAGTACAACAAAGGATCTCCCTCGGTAACATCGATTTGAACTTATCAATATTTTGATGGGTCATTGAAAGCTGATAATACCACAAATGTTGTGGATTGGGTGAAGACAATGAAACTTATTTAGTCTTCCAGGTAGTTTTTGAAAGATTCCAGTCATTGATCTAGCTAGAGGTACATGTTAGTTTGATTTGGACAATGAGTAGTATACAGAGACACTGTAGATTCTATTTCCAGGTATCACAAATTTCGTGGATCTGGTTTTTATTGTCTCCAAATCCATGAAATGACTGGCTTTTGAAAACGAATCTTATGAATTTTAAATACTACATGACTATGTTTTAGATTTTGAGTTGGTTCGTAAAACTCGAGAAAAAACTTAAAATAGATAAATTTTGGAATGATAGTTGCTAAACTCGTAAATACAAATATTTTTGTTTGTCATGAGAAATACATTCATTAGTATGAACCTGTAAGAAACGGATTTTAATATTTAGCCAATAAAATATTAAAGTCTAACTAGTTTGAAAAAAAATACGAGAAATGCATTCATTGGTAAGAATTCGCAAAAGATAAATTTTATAGGAAAAACACTATTTCTCGTACAGACGCTTGTTGCAAAAAAATCTGTTTGTTCATTATTGGTTGCGGGTTGATCAAAAGCCACACTAACATTTTATGAGAAGTCCCATAACTAAGTCTTCAAGCTTGCTAAGTTCTACTGCAAAAGGTGGCCATTTTTTCTGTTGTTACACTATTTGTACTAAATCCTAAGAATTAGTTACAAAAATAGAAGTACAAACTAAACATTGAAACAGTAGTTAACCAAAAAAAAAAACATTGAAACAGTAATGTTTTTAAAAACATTTCAAGGCCATCTCCGGGCGAAACTACAAATACTATATTTAGAAAAAAAGTGTCATAATTGCAGATTATGTTATAGTAAAACATAGATAAGGTATCAAAAGCCGAAAATCACGCAAGAATGTCACGAAGTTGATTTTCCAAATGAATTAAAAAAAGTAAGTGAGTTCTTAATAGATCTTTGATGATGACTTTGGTTTTATTTCTTCGCTTCTCGGTTACTAGTCAGGATCATCATACTGTAGAGTTAATTTCATTATTATATATAATTAAACTAAAAGTGGAATTAGGTCTCCTTTTATATTTAAATAAAAAAAAGAATGGAGTAACATATATGAAATGAAGAATAAAGATAGAGAGAGAGAAAAAAGATTGAAGATTATGTTGAAAGGACTCTTTGTTTCTCACCAACCGTGCCCTGCTCGTGAAGTTCATAATCAACCAAACCTCTAAAAATCGACTAATTTTATGATTTATATATATTAGTCAAAAATCTCTTGTCTTTTCCTCATAAGTGTTTGATTAACATCAGATTGAGACTTACAATTTGTTTATATTCTCATGCTAGATATTATGATGCAATCTATATATTTATTTATTTAAAACTAGCTGCGTCAATGAAAAATCTGCAAACTAAAGACGATCTACGAGAAAGGGCACGTAATGATTAACCATGCTTACTTAATAAACTGGTTAATACTCCTTCTGTTTCTAATTAATCCAAATTTTAGAAAAAAAAATTGTTTCAAAAAGTTGTATTTTTCTATTTTTAATACATAATTAGCTTATTTCTTGTTATGTCCTTATTTATCATCACAATTATTATTTTTCTTTCATCACAATAACTAATGAAACAAAGCTAAAATAGTCATTTCAAAAAATTTCTTAATATTTGTCAAAGATATAAAAATTGGATTAAATAGAATTACAGATGGAGCATTTGCTATTTGGGAAGCTAAACATCAAATCTACTTTTTTCAGTGTCGACTCGTTTGTCTATCACTTGCTTCGGAACCTTTTGGTTTATCAAAAAATAAATTAATAACTTCAGAAAACGTTATCTTAAATCTGAATGTGAATTAAACATGACGAATCGCAAAACTAACCAAATGTTAATTTTTGTTTTTGTTTTCCAAGTCCTTGGGCCTTTTGGCTTTCACTGTTTGGCCATATGGACATCTTAAAAGCAGGTTTTGGGCTTAATGTTCTCTCTTTTGATTCTTTCAGCCTTCTTCATAATTGTATGATATCTTAGGCTTGGGCCTTGTCCATTCATTAACATCTTTTCGAGTGAGAACTTTTTTTTGGTTATAAATCAAGTAAGATTTTTAAAATCTTTCTATTTTTAAACAAACATAACCTACAAATAGTAAACAAAGAAAGGACTTTAAAAATCGTAGTTAAAAAAAAACAAATTTATTTAATCCATTTAAGTTTTCGTGATAATATGGAATCAATCAAAATGAAAAATTACTAGCAGTAGGACAAAAATGAAATATTAAATGTTATGAATGTTTGTGGTGAAATAAATACTATGCTACATGTACGAAACAAACGTGTTAACTAAAAAAATAATTTTGAAATAATAATTAAAACTAATAAATTTACCGAAAATAAATTAAAGTAATAGAATTTTTCATTTTTAAAAAATATTTTTGAATGAATGTAATAGGTATTTTCAAGTGCTAGATCGACAAAATTGATAATATATTACGTCTCCAAACTAAATTGCTCCTTTTTTCGGTGTGCGAGATTTTTTTTTGTTTGTTTCTTTGGTTGAACTTACAAAAATTAGTATGCCCATTAACAGAAAAAAAAACTTACAAAAATGAGGATTAAAGAAAATTGAGCAATTGGTAATTGATGCCTCAAAATCATGATAATTTTAGCTTACGGAACGTTAACATCTAATTCTACATAAATGTACTAAACTTTTTCAATGGATATACTAATTGTATCAAAAAATGCAAAATATGGAAAAAGTCGTTATGTTTGTTGAAAGCATTAGATACATGTCTCCTCCTCTCCTATGTGAGTGCACATGGAATCATGCATGCAAGAAAACTGCCTCTACCCTTTTGTCACTCTCTCAATTCTCCAATAAATTTCCACCTTAAAATTGCATCATCTCTATATCAATCCAACTCCAAGATCTAGACACGAGGCTCATGGTCTACATCAAACGGCTCTCCTTGATCACCTTGCTAACAGATTAGAGAAAAAGTGGCATGAATCCAAGCCGAGATTCCTCTTACCGGTTCCTTGTTGGTTGGTCCCAGTCACTTGCAATGGATATGTAACTGTTACTCCATGTATCCCCTCTCTCGTTTACCATTATACCCTTCGTTTTCTTCGATTTGGGTTGTCCCCAAATGCGACTCTTTTGGCCTAATTGCATCTGTTTTTTTAAACAATAATTGTATCAACTTGTTCACTTCATTGTTACCAATATCTTTTTTTTTGATAATGAAATCTCGACTGATGATCATGAAATTATTGGCCCTGTCATTGATTTTGACAACCAAAGAGATCTAAGTTTTATGGCTCATAGATTTAAAAAAAAAAACTAAAAGTGAAAACATAACTCTCATAAATAATTATTGTGAGTGATTTTTCTTTTTCACTGTTGTAGTTCGAACTTAAGATATTTTGTTTTACATCATTTGATCGACAATATCCGATGTATATCCTAATTTATACTACACGAAGTAACACAACTTATACCAAAATCGATTTCTAGTGCAAATATTGTAAATGTGGAATTTGACAAAAGCTTCAATTGCACTTTTCTTTCGCTCGCGATTGTGTTTTGCGTTTACTTGTACATTTCATACAAATAATATATTTAACTAATAGAAGAACTATGGTTTTTTGTTTGGTCGAAAACGAATTAATTATGATTTAAACATTAATCAAGTGGTATACAGGATATTATATAAAGAAATATATGGACCGTTATTAACTTACTATACATAGAGTAAGAAAGCTTACACACACACCTTCTATAAATAGCTGACACAACTGGTTGTCACTCACTCATAAAATTCTCAAACTTAAGAACTAAGAGCTTCACTACACATCCTCTCTAGCTCCCAAGAACCAGCCATGGCCAAACTCATAACTTCTCTTCTCTTTCTCACCATTCTCTTCTTTATCATATTTCTCACTATGTCAGAAGAAGCAGAATATCATCCTGAACGTGTAAGTTTAATAATCTTTAATTGAATTTTGTTTCCCTTTCCCTTTCGAGTACCTAAAATCCTTGTTTCGTTTTGTTTTGAAAACAGTATGGACCCAGAAGTTTGAAACCATACCGTAAGAATAACATTTTCTTCTTCTTTTTTAGATTCTCATTTTTATTATTTATAAAAAGGGGCAAATTAAAACTTGAATTTAACGATTACAGAATGTGGAGGGGAATGCACGAGAAGGTGTAGCAAGACGAAGTATCATAAGCCATGCATGTTCTTCTGTCAAAAGTGTTGTGCTACATGTCTTTGTGTCCCTCCAGGCACTTACGGCAACAAACAAGTGTGCCCTTGTTACAACAATTGGAAGACTCAACAAGGTGGACCAAAATGTCCATAAGTAAAAACAAAAAGAGAGCAAACCCACATTTTCTTTAACAAATTCTAGTATGTTTTTGTTATAATGATGATTAAAAATTTAGTGTTATTTGCTTGTAGTATTTATCTTCAATATTTAGTATCATACTTTCCTATTATATATTCTATGTTTCTTTCATGTTTTGTTGTTGTTATTGTAATCAATACATGGGACCTTCTAGAAATTAGTTATATAGTATTTGATTTTGCTGTGAATAATAAAATTTCCAAGGATTCATAGTTTGGATTCTAGTGGGACAGTTATATTATTCTCTAAACTTATCATCAAAATTCTAAAACTCTAAAAGTGCCAAGTTTATGAAAGATTCCTAATTTGATATAAAATTTCAAAAGGAGTCCTTAATGACTGAGTAAATTAGTAATTCTTACAAAAATTGTAGGAACCCTTCATAAACCTAAATTGTGTGGTATTTTAACATTTCCAAAGTGGAATATAAAACAGTTTTGTAGAGATAGTTTTAGAAATATCTGATAAAATTACATTAAATTTTTAAGAACAAAAGTCAATAGAAACAAAGTAGAATCTAAAGCTTACATTTAAGTAAATTTTTTTTTTGTCAGCGCATTTAAGTAAATATAATCCACAGGATTTGACGATAAAAATCTACAAGATTATGTTTCACAATTAATAAAAAAAAATGATTTTCACAATTGTCCGCCGGGAAAAAAAGTCTTTACCAATTACTCCAAGAAAGGGGTCTGGAGACTCAACAACATAAAGGAAAAATAATCATTCACTTCAACACTTCATTGCCAGACAAAATAAGAGAGTCATCGCTTGGGAAATCTGAAGATGAAAGACCAAATCTTGTTACTCGAAGTCCTCTGATTCCAAGGGTTGTCTGATAGAATCAGATCAAGAAGAGTAAGACATGTATCAAACTCTCTGTTTAACCTCAGAAACCCTCATAAATTCCTCCGGTACTAACTCTTTTCTCCAATGGTTCTTCATCGATGATGATCAGAAGCTGCAAATCTATTTACCGACAAGAAATTAAAACCCCACTTACCCATTTTTTGGTTTTGTTTGGATGATTGAGGTTTGAAAACAATGTCGGAAAAGAGCTTACTTTCCTCAAGATTCCTTTTTTACACGATAACTGTTTCAACACTACTATTCATTTGCTCTTCTCTCTTCTTCCTTCAACGCGATGAATCTTCTTTCACTTCAACTTTAGTTCGCAAGCTGATTCTTCCTCCAAGAACAGACATCAAGAACGCGGATTTCAGGCAAATCAATACTAAATATGGTCGAAACAGAAATGTGTTAAAGGTGTTTATGTACGATTTGCCTTCTGAGTTTCACTTTGGGTTATTGAATTGGCACAGCAAAGGATCTGAGATTTGGCCAAATGTCAACAACATTAGTTCAATCCCATCTTATCCTGGTGGGTTAAATAGGCAACATAGTGTAGAGTATTGGCTTACACTTGACCTATTAGCTTCAGAGATACCTGAAATCAAAAGATCATGTAATGCAGTTAGAGTGAAGAACTCGCTTGAAGCTGACATAGTTTTTGTGCCCTTCTTTGCTTCGTTGACTTACAACCGCAAATCTAAGATCCGTGGAAACGAAACCATTAGTGTTGATAGATTGTTGCAGGAAAGATTAGTTGAGTTCTTGAAAAGTCAAGAAGAGTGGAAAAGATTTGATGGAAGAGATCATCTGATAATAGCTCATCATCCAAACAGTTTGCTCTATGCAAGAAACTCACTTGGATCTGCAATGTTCATTCTCTCGGATTTCGGAAGATATTCATCCGCGATTGCCAATCTTGAGAAAGACATCATTGCGCCTTACGTCCACGTCGTTAAGACTATCTCTAACAATGAGTCACCTCCTTTTAAGAAGCGTCGTGTATTGGCATATTTCCAAGGAGCAATCTACAGAAAAGATGTAAGTGCTTTTTTTTTAGTTTCTCCTTATCTTGTTAATGGTTTTTAATCTCAACCATCAAATTTGTTCTGTGTTAGGGTGGAAATATTCGTCAAGAACTCTATAACCTTTTTAAAGATGAGAAAGATGTTCACTTTGCATTTGGAACTGTAAAAGGGAATGGGACTAAACAAACTGGTAAAGGAATGGCTTCTTCGAAGTTTTGTCTCAATATCGCGGGTGACACTCCTTCCTCTAACCGTCTTTTCGATGCCATCGTGAGCCATTGTGTTCCGGTTATAATCAGTGATCAGATTGAGCTTCCATTTGAAGATACTCTAGACTATTCAGGTTTCTCTGTGTTTTTGCAATCCTCTGAAGCTGTAAAGAAAGGAGTTTTGGTGAATCTTCTCAGAGGGATAACAGAGAATCAGTGGAAGATGAAGTGGGAGAGATTGAAAGAAGTTGTTGAGTGTTTCGAGTATCGGTTTCCTTCAGAGCCTGGAGATTCTGTGGATATGATTTGGTCAGCGGTTTCACATAAGCTTTCTTCACTTCAGTTTCATGTTCATAGAAAGAATAGGTACCGTAGATCTGAAATCTTTGATAGAAACCAATCGAGTTAAGATCATATAAGTGAAAGATATTTATTACTTCATTCTCTAGTTTTGTCTGTGGCAACCTTGGAACTTGACCTTGGAAGGTGTAAGAAGAACGAACATAGAAAGTTCAAATTTTAACCTTTTTCTTCTCCTCAATACTTCATTCAAATTTTAACATAGAAAGTTCAAATTTTAACCTCTTGTAAATGATGAAGGAGACCAATCTAAAAATAATCATAGATTTTATATAAACAGAAAAAGTTTAAATTTTCAAAAGTAATCAAAGTAATGTAACAATAAAACCACAATAAGAAGAAGATCCAAAAACCTTGTGATGTAACATTATCTACTCAGCACACACTCACAATTGTAGAAACTTAGCGACCAACGATAACACTTGGCCAACATAAACACACACACAATCACAGACTCATAATCTTGCTTTTAAATAGATAGATGGTCGCAATCCTCATGTTGAGTAAAGTCGCTACTATAGAATCAAGAACGATAATGGCTTCAACTTTCTGCAGTAATCAATCATGTCTTCCGCTCTACCGGAGTTGTCTTGGCTGCAAAGCCAACAACACAGGATAGAAGTTAGAAGCAAGATAATGTGGAATGTGTGTAGTGATTTTCAGTAAGACTATCAAAGAAGCACTCTGGGAGATTTGGAGAATTTAGTTTGATCTCATTAAGCATGTATTGGTTTTTGGCACTAACCATTTCCTTCCCGAGACGACAGAAGTGGTTTCTCCTTCTTATTACCGGTTTTGTCACCTGAGTTTGCGAGTCTTGTTGTTCTTGGAGAATTTGAGGTGATCCTGCCGTTACCTGGAGATGGTAGAGAGTGACGTCTGGGAACACTGCCTTTCTCAGTCCCATCTTGCTCAGCAGAATTTGGCGAGCCTTGCAGCCTCAGCTTTGCTTTCGCCGATTTAGTAGCTTGCATATAGCTTGGAATTGATGGGCTAGTCTGATGATGCCCATTACTCTCTTCACGCTCAGTCTTGCTAGTAGCCGAACTCTTTTTCCTGGATTTCTGGTTCTCCTTCCCAGCTGAGTTCTCTTTATTGTTTGGTTTGGGAGTCCTTTCTTCTTTGGAATCCTTTTCCATTGATGGTTTTGTCTCAACCATGGACTTTTCATTGCTGTCAATTTGGTTGACCAGTGAGGAATCAAGTGCGTCATTGGTTTCCAATGGTCCAGGAGTATGTACTTCCACCTCAGGAACATGTACATCCTCCTTAGGCTGTTTGGACATTACTTGCTTTTTCTTTTCGTCACATACATTCAAAAGTTCTTCTGCAGTTTCAGAAACCAGCGGATATGATGTTTCAGTTTTCTTCTCTAAGCCAAGCTTTGGCTTTTCAACTTCCTTATGAGGGGAACGTTGAGGTTGGATAGAGCTCTCAACTACAGGATTATGTACCTTCCTCAAGCTACGTTTCACTTTTTCAAGTTCAATCTGAGGATCTTCGACAGCAATTGGCTCTATTGCCTGGCTTGAAACTTTCCGGAAACTGCGTTTGGGTTTCTCAAACTCAAAAGGTGTCTGTACTGAGGAACTTTCAAAATTTGCAGCAGGGACTTTACGGACATTCGTCTTGGCTTTAGAAGATTCAACCTCAGCTAAAATCTTGTTCTGAGGTTTTCTGACAGTTGTTTTCTTCGGTTGAGGAACTGGTTTCCAGAAACATGAAGCTGACCAGTTCTCTAACCAGATCAAGTTTGAGTTTGGAATGGATGAATCATAGGCATGTACAGGAATCACTTTTGGCGATGAAGCGAGATGCTGTTAACAAAATCATCCATCAAGACCTTTAATTGAGATTAAAAGCTCCATAATATAAAGGAGAAATTGTACACAGTGAAATTTGGCTCCTCACCTTCAGGGCAAAAGCGTTGGCTGTTAGTTTCTTAATTCCAAGGTAAGTATCTGTAGAGTTTGCGAGCTTGTTCTCCTGATAAAATATAAAAAAAGCCAGTTCTAATTACACGAGAGAAGAAACAATTATTTCTCCACCAATTCCAACTAGATTCTCTTCCTGGACTAAGCTTATAAATAAATGCAACTGGTCAAAACTGGAACTTACAAAGAAGCGAAAGAATCATTACCTGAAGCAGCTGCAATCTGCATTTCCTATGAACTTGAACACCAATATCAGAATTCCGGATCTCTCTTCCTCTAGCTAATGCTTGCAACCTGACAATTCCCATGACACAGCAAAGAGTTGAAACAGCTTGTCTCCTAACCAGGTGACCACGGATAAGCGCTTGTAGCCTTATTATGCCTTTAAGTGCCCAAAAAGCACGCCGAGCCTTCACACAATGAGCTCAGATCAGGATATACCCAAAAATAACTATCAATAGTTGCAATCAAGAGAGCCAAGCCTACAATCCAAACAACTGAAAACATTACCAAGTAGCCTCTAAACGCAGCCTGCACAGACGTTGCTGCAATGTCTTGTTGAACTCTCTCTGCATCAGATAGTGTATTATCTTGAACAGGTGCAACATTTTGCAAATCTGTTGATATACCCTCAAGAAGCTCTATTTCACCATCTGAGATCTCTCCACGTTCTACATTTTGTGTCTCTAACATACCACTGCTACCTCTATCAACGGTATTGGTTGCTGCAATTTCAAAAGATGGAAGATCTGATACCATATCGGATTCTTCTACCTTTGCAGTAACCAGTACCTCTTTTCCACTCACAACTCTCTGCGCATGATAACAATAGTTAGAACAAAAACAAAATAAGACAAGTAATGTAATTGTATTAAGTAAATTAGTAGGCCTAAAACCATATTTAGACTTTGCTATGATCACATATTATTATTACCTCTTTTCCTTTGGAGCCACTAGATTTAGATGTTTTTTTACCAAGCAATACATTCTTTAACCACTTAGTAGACTTGCCCATGATGTATGAAACTAAAACACACCTGCATTGTCCAAGAAACAACACAAGCTTATATATTACTAAAGATATAATCATCTCTCTGTCAAGACTATACAAATTAATAGTTATAAGTTTACAACTACCAATACTCAAAATGAAGAACATAAAAATAAATCACTTGTTCACTAAATTATAGCAGAAAAGGGTAACATCATTTTGTTATAATCAAGTCTAATAATAAGCTTTGAAAGATAAACCATAATCATTGACAAAATGAAAGAATCAAGACAAAAAAAAGAAGGAAAACAATGATTACCCTCTAAATTAACAAAGTTAGACACATAAATAAAAACACAGGAAGAGGAATCATCGATTATACAAAACCAGATCTGGAACTCACACTGCAAGTAGAAGAACACTAGGGTCTCAAAAACTCAAAAATCCACAACACTTGTGCTCCGAATGAAAACACCGATAGAATCAAACAAAAAGCACCGATATAGATAGATCTCTCTGAAATCCACAATATTCGAACAATGTCCTAAAAATGTCTGTTTCAAGTTCTTAGTAACCGTCGGATCTCCGTTCTAAATCCGAGTCTGATTCAGACAAGAGAAAAAAAACAATAACAAAGAGGAAGAAAATATATACCGTGAATGAGAAACTGAGAAATATATGTTTAATCAAATGCTTTCATTAGTCTCTTCCTCTTCCCGGAGCTTGAGGCTCTAAGAACTGTTCCTCTTTGGTGCTAGTCTCAGTGACCAGAAGGAAAGAGAAAATATATTTATATTTGTTTGGTTCCAACGTAATTTTAACCAAAAAGTAAGCGCATCTGAGCATCTCCATAACTCTAATCTTACACCGTTGATTTCTAACCGTTGGATCATCCCCGAAATTTTTTTTAATTTTTTTTTACATCCCCCGAAATTTAGTTGCTAAATTAACTTTCTAGTTGAAACTTGAAAGAGGAAAATAAGAGAGCAATCTTTAAAAGAAAAAGAGGAAAAACATTAAATGCGATAATTGGAAAAAGAAAAACAAAAAGTATTAATATAAGCATTTGTGTATATCTTCTAGAGTTGGACACTTTTCTAATTTTTAAATATAAGTTTTAGAGAGCAAAACAATTCAGATATTTTAACTGAGTAACGAATTGAAATTTGCCCAAATTGTGTATAGTCGTCGTCGACATTACTTCGAGAACAAGTGTAAGAATGCCGCTACGTTCATATGAAGCATTCCTGTAAATTTACATTCATACCCTTCTTTTTGTCGTTGAATACGAAAGATTAACTACTAATTAATAAACAGTAACTTTGCGCGAGTGACGCACGTGGAAATTAATTACCGTCTAAACCGCTCGAGTGAAGTAATCGTTGATTCGTTGTGGCGGTAAACAGTTATGGGCCTAAGCCCTTTAAACAAAAAAGAAAAAGAAAAACGTAATTTGATTGGAAGCAAAGCTTGTGAGACATTTCGTCGAACACCTTGAGCTCAATCAAATTCTTGAGAAGAGGTTCAAAAAAATTCAGTGAGATGGAGAAGAAGAAAGCAATGGAAATCGAAGGTTACCCGATCGAAGGATTGTCGATTGGTGGGCACGAGACTTGTATCATATTTCCATCTCTTCGGTTAGCTTTCGACATTGGTCGTTGCCCACATCGAGCAATTTCTCAGGACTTCCTCTTCATCTCTCACTCTCACATGGATCATATCGTAAGAACTAACTCTTTCTTCCCGTCGCCTGTTTGCTTGTGCTGTAGAATTGTAGAAGTTGCAGATTCTTCACAACCTAATTTGCTTGAATTTACTGGAAAAAGAAAAAAAATATATTTGAACTTTCCGATTAGATTTTGCAAAGATCGTTCCTTTTTGATAGTCCCCTGTTTTAAGAACTATGTGTTTATCACTAGTCTATTAATTTTTATTACTGTTTTGGGTTCATATTGTATTTGCTAGGGTGGATTACCAATGTATGTCGCGACTAGAGGATTGTATAAAATGAAGCCTCCAACGATTATAGTGCCCAAATCCATTAAAGAAACTGTCGAGAGTTTGTTCGAGGTTCATAGAAAATTAGATTCTTCAGAGCTAAAGCACAATCTTGTTGGCTTGGACATAGGTAATTCAAACCTTTAAAATTCATAGCAACCGAAAATTTTGGGTTTTGTTTTTAACCTTAGGCACTTCTTTGGTGTAGGGGAAGAGTTTATGATAAGGAAAGATCTTAAAGTGAAAGCCTTTAAGACATACCATGTCATCCAAAGCCAGGTTATTAAAACTCACATGAGCTTTTCGATATCTTCCTATTGTTTTTGTGTCTTTGTTGAAATCAAATGCTTTTGTGTGATATTGCAGGGTTATGTAGTGTATTTAACTAAACAGAAACTCAAGGAAGAGTATATTGGTCTATCTGGAAATGAAATTAAGAAGTTGAAGGCTTCAGGTGTTGAGGTTTGTCTCTGATTTTCCTTCAATTGGTTGTCGAAGTTTTCTTATGTCGGCTATTTCAAAGTCAATAGTTTTGCAATGGTCTTTCCGAAATATAAGCCTGTTTAATTAGTTGGGATTTTGGATTGTAGATTACAAACAGCATAACAACTCCTGAAGTTGCTTTTACGGGAGACACGACGGCGGATTTTGTAGTTGATGAAGCTAATGCTGATGCTCTCAAGGCGAAGGTTCTCGTCATGGAGGTGAATATTTGCTGCTGATATGAATTAGGGCAATGTGTGTAGTTCTTAATGATACCCTTTTCGCTGGTCCAAGTTTCATGGCTTTGTATCTAATAAAGGGAAACTCTGTTGTCTCTATTTCCACTTGTGCAGAGTACATTTCTTGATGATTCGGTGTCTATAGAGCATTCGAGAGATTATGGACATACCCATTTATCTGAGGTAAGGCTCCTCGTATCATTGAATACGACTTGAATATTTGCCATGTTATTAGTATTTGTTTCTTGATGCTCATAAATGTTTTCTATTTTCTTTCATTGCATCTTATTGTAAAACGGCAGATTGTTAAGCATGCTGAAAAGTTTGAAAACAAAGCAATCCTGCTGATTCACTTTTCGGCTCGGTATACAGTGAAGGTGTGTTTTCTTTATCCAATATGGTTATGAAGCAGTAGAAAAATCAGTTGCTTTCTTTTTTGTAGTGGTAAGTAATCTTTGAGAGTTTTCACAGGAAATCGAAGATGCAGTTTCTGCATTGCCTCCACCGTTAGAGGGACGTGTGTTTGCACTAACACAAGGATTCTAAGCAAACAATCTTCTAGGTTTAACTAGCTTTAAATTCAATGGTCATCCGGGGTTTCCATTCTTCTTCTTCTTGTAGAACATTCAACGGAATCTTCAAAGCATTTTAAGCCAGTAACTAACCCAAATTTGACCAATCCAAATCGCATTGGTTGTTCAGCGAATGCAAACCACAAGATCTCATCCTTAGCAAAAATTCTTCTGTGAATAGCATAAATCGTCATATTTCTAGAGAAACTCATATCAACATTCTCCACAAGAGTAATATATCAACCTAAGAAAAAATCCATTATAGTCTTGAATTGATTTCCTAATGTGTTTCTGTTTCCTTTGTTCTAATAATTTCTTTGCCTGAGCGATTATTAGAACTAGGGACAAAACCAACATAATCACCCCAAGTTACTCGTTTCATTAATGCAATGATTATCAATGATGTGAGAAACGCATTGAGAGATTAATTTAAAACTATAATGAATTCTTTCTTGGGTCGATATATTACTCTTGTGGAGAATGTTGATATGAGTTTCTCTAGAATTATGGCGACCTATGCTTTTCAGAGAGGAATTCTTGCCAAGGATGAGAACTTGTAGTTTGCATTCGCTGAACAACCAATGCGATTTGGATTGGTCGAATTTGGGTTAGTTACTGGTTTAAAAGGTTTGTATTGCACAGATAAACATTGTATTTTCTTCTTGTTGAATTTAATTAAAGTTTCTATCTCGAGAAATCAAGGAACAAAATGAATGGAAATAGAAAATACAGAGTGCATCCGAGGACTATAATATCAGAAAAATTGAGCTCGCAATCAAGGTTTTTAAATTGGCTGGGAGGTATCAAAATTGAGCAAAATTAGTTGGTTAAGCCGAATCCGGTCCGCAGCCGCAGGTGGGACTATTGTTTTTGCTAGAAAGAAACATTTTTTTAATTAAAAAACAAAAATAATTATATAAATAACGTGTGGTGATTTAAAGGTTTTTAATTAATGAAATTATAATATTTCTAAAAATAATAGTAATACAGAAATTATTTCTGTGAAAAAGAAGTTGTTAATCGCATCTTAACCATGTCTAGGTTCACCACTTGTATCTCCTTGTAATAGAAGCTGGTTAGCCTTATGTCCCAAGTTGTCAAAAGTGTATATAGTATTTAATTGGTAGTGGCTTGTTTATATAAGAATTTTAAAGGTTTAGATTTTTTATTAGAGTGTGTACATTTGAATTTTAGGTCTAGTCTTATAGTTAATGATATTAGCTTTGCTCTTGACTAATCTGTTTTATTCTGTTAAGTCTTTCTTGATCTTATGAGTTTACAATATTAAAGTTTTTGTTTTCCTTTTGGTTCTATCTTTCTAGATCTTTTGTTATGCACTGTCTATCTAAAAGAATGTAGCTAAAAATAACACATATTTCTTTGTAATCATAGAGTTTTGAAGTTTCGTTTTGTAGATTTTTCCGAATCAAATATTAAAACATGTGAATAATTTTTGCGAGTTGGTTTCTATTTTCAGCAAGAACCAAAACTCCAGATCAATGACCCATTTTCCCAAAAGGTTTAAATACTCAAACTATTAAATTATGAGCAAAATTGTACATTAAGTTATCTAAATTCAACTAATATTATTATTTTTCTAGCTATTGATTGACAAACCAAATCCAACTTTTCATTAAAAAGTGTGTTAGTACAGTCGTAATTTACATATACAATTCACTGTTTCGGACTTAAAGCATACGACACTAAGCTTAAGTCCGAAGGGTGGCGGAAGTGAGAAGAAACTAGAAAATTTTGACAAAATGCAAATATATTCGTAGTATCCACACAACACATATGACATATTCAAAGTCTTGAATAACAATAAAATTATGTTCGTAATGTGACCGCGTCCAACATTTCAAAAACATTTAAGTCATACTATTTAGTTTGTATGACCGTGTGTGTTACTTACAATTTATTCAGTTTTACATCAGACAATGCTTGTTGAATTATGGTTCCATTCTATTGGACTATTAGAAAGACTTCCAAATATTAATAGCTCCTCATGATAAATAACAGTTTGACTTCTCAAGTCAAGTCTTATAATATTCGTTTTGACCACGTTGATTCTAGTCAGACCAAAATATAAAACAAACCAATTGTCTTCTAGAATAAACCGGTGAGCCGTCGTAATCATCATATGAACTTGGAACAAATGTGTATTTTTGGTTATTTCAGGGAAATTTTGGGGGAAATTGCTACAACTCTTCACTATCCCAACTCTCGTTTCATTTTGATTGACTCGAAATGAAAAAGAAAAACAACACATTAAGACAAATATTTATATTTAAAAAATTATGTTCCTTTTCCATTTTTATAAAGTATTGTTTATATGATAAAAAAAAAAAGGGTCTACGTGAATCACGATTATTCTCTAAAGATCAAAAGTGGGTTTCCAAGCAAAAGATGATTTGAAGGAATTGACCTCCTCAAATAATGTAAAGAGCCGAAGAATTTTTAAAGTACAGTTGGTTTTTCCAAAATTAATTTTTGTTAGATGTGAATTTAAGCAGCCGTGTGGTACAAGGACAACGTTAACACTAAGTACTAGTCATTAAATTGAAGCAGTTTTCGCAATAATACAACTTAAATCTATTTCTATTTGAAGTAAAATGATCTATATGTACACTTCAATCGTACTTAAGACTTTGCACGATGTATTTTACCCCCAAAAAAATATATATATATTGTAAAACATCAAATAAAACAAAACAAGAAAAAAAAATCTAAAACATCTAATAGAGTGAGACAGAAGGAGTATTTTTAAATCCTTTGCTTGTTACCCTAATTAGTGCTCCTATTATGCCTTTAAAAACAATCCCTTGATATATGTTAGTACAATCAATCACGACACTTTCTGAAAATGAATCTAGACACTTAAAAATGTGTCTGAATTAGAATGAGCAAGCATGTATGACTTGTGTATGTGAACGTTTTATGTGTAGTTAATGTCCTTGCGATAGTTGAAGTTGCTAAGTCCTAGCCGCTTCCGCATCAAACGAAATGAAAGCGGAAGAAGATGACATCGAGGATGTAACAAATACTCATTTGTAATTGAGTATGTTATGTTGTTCATACGTCATTAGCTAATTCAAATGAAATTTACTCTCCCACCGATAACCATATTCCTCCACACCTTTTGTTATTTTTAAGTCTTTTTGGTTATTACTATGCTGTATTATTTTTAAATTAAAACATTCTTTAATAGTAGTTAGAGAAAACACAATTAAATCAATTAAAAATTAGTGTAAAATACTAGTAATAGTCATAAAATATTAAATAGTTATAAATTTTGCATTGAAAATTAAAAAAATCAAACAAACTGAAATATATATAAAAATAATGAGGAAGTATTAATTTTTTATAATTTGAAGTTTTTTTTCGTTAAAGATAATTTGAAGTTGTCAAAAGTTTACATGCATTAAAAAAATGATTATATGCATTTAATAAAGTTTATTCATAATTTTATACTATTTGACACCCACTATTTATGTAATAATATAATTCATCTGTTTAGTTTAATTTAAGTTATTTAACTAACAGACAAACCAACTAATGTATTTTTTTTTCTTAGACCATTTTTGAAATAAATTGATAGACGAAACCATAGAAAAATATTATTTTTATAAACAAAGATGGAAGGAAATAAAATAAAATAAAAAACTGGGGAAAAAACGAAAATTTCAGAGTAGTTTACTTAACAAAACAAGAAATTCTCAGAAATTAGTGTGAAAGTTAGATGAAATCTTCACTAAAGCGGGCCCCAAATGGATCTATTTATACAGAAGCACCTTTGATCCATTTCTACGAATTAAAAAACCAAAACAAATATCGAAGAACATACTCACGATTCACGAATAACAATCTCTCTTTCTTTTTTTTTTTTTTGTTAAAGACACTCACAAATCACAATCTCTCTAAGAATTTTTCAATGGCTTCGCTTCATTTATCTTCTCGTTTTCTTGGCTCTAACACTAAAACACACAGCTTCATTTCCATCTCTCATAATTACTCTGCAACCTCATTCACTAGATTCTCCCGCAAGGTTTTTTTATTTTTATTTGATTCAGATACGTTCTTATCTTCTTCCAATTACATAATAATAGTTAACTTAAAATTGTTGGATAATTTCAGAAGTATGTGTCATGTTCGATGTCTATGAATGGTTGTCATGCGGATTTCAAGACGCCACTTGGTACAGTTGAGACAAGAACTATGGCGGCTGTTTTATCTACTGCAGCCGCTGCTGATAAGCTTATCTCCGCTGTGTCTGAACTCAAAGCTCAACCTCCGCCGTTTTCCTCCGGCGTCGTCCGGTTACAGGTACATGATTACATACATCCTCTGTTTTTTTTTTAAAAGGGAAGATCCGATGAAGGAATAAGATCACGCCACGTGGTGATTTTTCATTGGCCTCTGATGATATCGTTCTATAGCTCGTTCCTATTATTCTAATCATTTAAGTTTTTTTTTTTTTTTTTTGGTTCTTAATAAGAGTCTAATCATTTAGTTAGTAGTTGATTAAAAAAAAATAGGACAGCACACAATAGCAATAAAATAAATACTAGTAGTGTTTTTTTATTTGTCGTACGTACATGAACTGGTTTTAAATCGAGATTCCACAACCTACGGATTTTATGTTTTAAAAAAAATCTTAATCGATATTTTTTAAGCATTCAACTAATGAATTAAACTATTTTATGGTCTAGGATGAGTTACAAATAATGTTTTCTACTTGTAATAAAAAAAAAATTGAGGTGATAATAATTCGCATATTCGTGAAGTCTCCAAGTGGTTTATTTCATATACTAGAATTCCAGTAATTATTTAGAATATAATATTTAATTTTCTCTTAAAAGACAGCTGGGTGATTTGGGTCGATGACAAAACTCTAATAATGTTCATAACTATTAGTATAAAATTGCTGTTGCTTTTGGTGATTAATAATAAACTATAAGTAGAAAATATATGGTTAATAATTTACCACGAAAGAAGAAGATACGGTTTATTATAATATTATTATTAGTTTATGAATAAAAAAATATAAAATACACACTCAAATCGGATCGTACCAGATTCCGCTAGTGAATCTAAACTATAAAATACTTTTGGGGATACATGGACATTAAGATTAATCATTTCCATTAGTCAACTAAACGTAGATTTTCATTTCATTAACAAAGACAATAGAGAAAAAAAAAAAAAAAAAAAAAAAACAGAGTCGAATATTTTCCCGCGCAATATCTCAAAAGTGGTTTTTGTGGATAGGTGCCAATTGACCAGCAAATCGGAGCAATTGATTGGCTTCACGCCCAGAATGAGATTCTGCCACGCTGTTTCTTCTCTCGTCGCAGTGACGTTGGTCGTTCCGATCTCCTTCTCGACCTGGCCAACGAGAACGGAAACGGAAACGGACACGTGTCATCATCAGATCGTAATCTGATTAGCGTAGCTGGTATCGGTTCTGCAGTGTTCTTTCGTGACCTTGATCCGTTTTCTCATGATGACTGGAGATCCATTCGAAGGTAAGCTTACAAATTTGCCGTTTCGATCTGTAGATTTTCGGGAAAAAACCAAGTATCGTTAGCTCGATTGGAAAAGTATGACGTTTGGGACTAACCAATATTACATGACGTGGGTTCGTGTCTGGGGGATTACGGACTTCAGCCCAGAACCTCATGTTAATTCAAAAGAAAAATCGAGAAAATTTATATGCTTTATATGTTTTTTGTAGGTTTCTGTCTTCAAAGTCACCTTTGATTCGTGCATATGGTGGAATGAGATTTGATCCTAAAGGCAAGATCGCTGTAGAATGGGAACCTTTTGGTGCATTTTACTTTTCAGTCCCTCAGGTCGAGTTTAACGAGTTTGGTGGAAGTTCAATGTTGGCTGCAACTGTTGCTTGGGATGATGAACTCTCTTGGACATTGGAAAAAGCTATTGAATCACTTCAGGAGACAATGCTTCAGGTTTCTTCTGTTGTAATGAAGTTAAGAAACAAGTCACTAGGAGTATCTGTTTTAAGCAAGAATCATGTTCCTACCAAAGGAGCCTATTTCCCTGCTGTAGAGAAAGCTTTGGAGATGATCAAGTTAAAAAGTTCATCCCTTAACAAGGTAGTTTTGAGAACCATGTCTGTATCTCTTCTTCTTAAAACAATTGTAAGTTTTTGCTTAACTCATGTTTTTTTCGGTTTTGCGAAAATCAGGTTGTGCTTGCTCGCAACAGCAGGATTATTACAGATACCGATATTGATCCCATTGCTTGGCTAGCACAGTTACAGGTGTGTTATATAGTAAAACTATAGTCAGTTTTTAGATTAAAAGCAATGTTAAGACTTAAATCTCACTCAAATGATATATTGTGTGACAGCGTGAAGGACAAGATGCATATCAGTTCTGTCTTCAACCACCAGGTGCACCAGCTTTTATCGGAAACACGGTAGGTTATAAGTAGCCTTGTGGTACATTCTATTTGATTTCATCTTTGTTATTACAAAGATAGGTGTGTTGACATAAATCTTTGTGAAACAGCCTGAGAGACTATTCCAAAGGAATCAATTAGGTGTATGCAGTGAAGCTTTGGCTGCAACTAGGCCTAGAGCTGCTTCAAGCGCTCGTGATATGGAGATAGAGCGTGACTTACTAACCAAGTCAGTTTTAACTTTAAATGCTTCGAACAATTATAGAATCCATTCCATTTCCGGATATGTATACTGATGTGATTTGCTAAACTGTTGCAGTCCGAAAGACGACCTTGAGTTCTCTATTGTACGAGAGAATATCAAAGAAAAGCTAAATGTAAGTTAAATCTTGATGTACTGCCTTTTCTTGGATAATCCTTTAATACATTTTGCTTATTATCATTTTTTTTGCTTTGCAGGGTATATGTGACAGAGTCGTTGTTAAACCTCAAAAAACTGTGAGGAAGCTTCCAAGAGTGCAACACCTATATTCTCAATTGGCAGGGAAACTTAAGAGCGAAGATGACGAGGTCAGATTCAAATACTTTTACATATCAGGATCTTCTTTTCTTTGAATAAGGTTTTAACCCTTTTGTCTTATATCTTATCTACAGTTTGAAATCTTGGCTGCTCTGCATCCAACTCCAGCTGTTTGTGGGCTTCCAGCAGAAGAAGCTAGGCTTTTGATCAAGGACATAGGTAAAAAACATATCTACATTTTCTTTTCTTGGTTCAACTATCTCCTAGTAACTATAGATGCCTATGCTCTTTTAGAGATTATAACAATTATGCTTATTCGAACATACTTTTTCTTCCAGAATCTTTTGATAGAGGAATGTATGCTGGACCTATTGGTTTTTTTGGTGGAGATGAGAGTGAATTTGCAGTTGGGATCAGATCAGCTCTAGTTGAAAAGGTAAGCTTATTTGATCATTGTGGTTTAGCTAGAACTGTAAAAATGCTGAATTGGTTTTGCTTTTGGTTACAGGGTCTTGGAGCATTGATCTATGCGGGGACAGGGATAGTAGCAGGAAGCGACCCATCTTCAGAGTGGAATGAGCTTGATCTTAAGATATCTCAGGTGCTGACTTTTTTTATATAAAGAAAATGTAACTTAACATTGTGCTTCTTTGTTTCCAAAAACCTTAGTTTTTATTCTTGTTGTTTTTGCAGTTCACCAAGTCAATTGAATACGAGGCAACAACATCTCTTCAGGCGATTAATTAAATATGAGGCAACAACAACAAGAACAACAACAACAACAATAACAACATTTGAATTTGATTGTATTTTTATGGGATGGGTTATAGTATAAAGCAGTGTTTGTCTCTTTTGTAAATAGAAGGAATAATTACTGCATAATATAGGTTTTCTTTGTTTTTTTTTTCCTATTGTTAATTGGCTAAGCCTTTTCAAGGCCTTCTATGAATGTTAATTTGCTTCACCTTTTATTATTGTTACAAGTCTTCTACAGTGTTTTCCTCAATCCTCAGAGGCAGAATAATAAAAGCTGACATGACAACCAAATCAAATTTAAAATCCAAAAAAACTGAAAGTAAATCAAGGTTATGTAAAACAATTTTAAAGTTTTAAGGAAAAAATATGTTTAGTTCTAAGAGGATTGGGATAATCATTTCCACATCTACACGCTCTTTGAAGGGAGGGCTTGAGTGATAAAGAGAAAAGAAGAAGTAAAAAAAAAAAAAAACTTTAATGAAAACGATGATGCTTTTTCAATTTTATGAAAACGAGGAATATGGAACATGTGCTATACTAGTTGGGGAACTATACTATATGTCAATTTTTTCCATGTCCCAATTGACTTATTTGTAACTTAAAAGTCGAGTAGATAGTAACACGCACTATACAGCACGAAAAAAATATATATTTTATATTTTGTTAGTTTATATTATCATAAATTATTATTAGTTTTTTATATTAGATTTATGTTATGTTTTTAATATCTTATTTATTTATTTATTATTATTATATATAATTTATGGTGTATTAATAAAATTACTAATATATAATTATGTACAATATTATATTTGTTGACAAATTTATTTAATAAGTTAGATTATAATATAATTTCGTTGTAAAAGTTAAGTGGTGTTATATATATATTTTCACATGATTCAAAAAATCTATAATTATTTTATTTACTCTAAGATATCAATTATTATCAATGATTAGAAATTCGATCTAAAATCCGTCATGATCCGTCTTAACCAGTCTTTATCTGCTATGAACCGTCTTGATATATTGTAAAAGTTAGAATATTTAAAGATTCTAATGATTTAAAGTTGGATGGTATAGAAATTAATTTTTATATATTTAATTAAATACTATATTTTTCAATACTTTAATTAAAAATTATATTTATTTAGGAGATACGAAATAAAAATAAACAAATGAAAATTTAAAATATTTATATCTTGATTTTTTGTGCTATTTATTAAGAAATATATTAATTAAATAAGAAATTATTATGATTATTAGTAAGATTTAAAAAAAAATAAAAAAGATTATCCAGTGGCCTTTGTTGTAATATCCTATGTAAATGCAAGGTTATTTTGTTTTTAACATTGCTAAAATAATTATAGATATACATTTAACAAACCGGTTATTACTTATTACGGGTATTGTGATTATGATAAATAAACCGGTTATTAGTATTTGGTTTGACAAGTTAAGGAAGAAAAGGTCGAGTTAAGAGAGAGCACGAGGGGACTGATTTCTTCCTCGTGTAGTGTGTGCGTGTGGGTGGGATACAAAATCAAGGAACATAATGGTCCCTACCTACACCACTTCTCACATTAAATGTTAATATCCATAAGAAATCATAACGCAAAAAAACAAGATTTCATTTTGTTTTTTTCTGTTTGATAAGAAAAATACTAAACCACTGTATACAACATAGTAGTAATTGTGTTCATTTATCATTGAAAATCTACCTTCTGATGTTGAAAGTCCCATAACATTTAGTGATCCTCACATGTCACAACCAATCATTTTATCAATTTCTTAGACTTGAATATAATATAAATAATTGTTAGTTATAAGTTTATTTTTAAATTACAAGAAGAGCAAAAATCCGCGGGATGTTTACGATGGTGTGGGTTTGGGGAAATCGGTGTTTTAGGAAACTAAAATATTAATATTCCTTCTAGTTAGCGTAAGGATAGTTTTGTTATGTAGATTAAGAAATTAGTACTTTATTACATAACTATAAATTCCATCCAACAACCTTGGTCCCCAAATCTTTTATATAGAAACATTGAAAAGTATTATATTATAATTAAAAAAAAATGAAGAATCAACAAAAAAATAAAATAAAAATGAGATCGTACAATAAAAAAATAAAATGGGAGAGGACGTTAAAAGTGAGAATAAAACGAAGGCTTGGCGATAGAGAATGGAATCAGATTTCCCATTATCTCCACTCTTACGCCAAATATTCTCTCCCCTTTAGGCCCACCACCAACATTAGGTTTATTAATCCTCTAATTAATTAACTAACCCATTCATCTCTGTCTTATTTCACAGTGCTTTTCGTCTTTTTACGTTCACCTAGATTTTAGTTTGTCAAACACTCAAACTCATTAAAATTGGCAAAAATTCTTAGAATTATTTCATTATTTGGGTTAAAAAACATTGGCAGTAATAATCTATAAACAAAGACGTGTCTATAAAAACATTAGTCATTAGTGAAACTAAATTTTAATTAGTACTTAAAAACATGCAAATGAAAATGGTTTAAAGAGGAATAGATTCAAATAAATAAAGCAAGACCTCGAAAAGAAAATACTTTCTTCTCTCACTTCCGCGATTACCGTAATAATCTCTGTCACATAAACAAACCAAACTCTCTCACTCTCTCTCTCTCTTATGAGAAGAAGACATTCTCGAAAAATGCGAACACGACTACTATGAACACGACGCCGTTTCACTCGGATCCTCCTCCTCCGCCGTCGAGGATCCAGCGAAAGCTTGTAGTCGAGGTTGTAGAGGCGCGTAATATTCTCCGTAAAGATGGTCAAGGAAGCTCAAGCGCTTACGTCGTCGTCGATTTCGATGCTCAGAAGAAACGAACCTCCACTAAGTTCCGTGACCTAAACCCTATTTGGAACGAGATGCTCGATTTCGCCGTCTCCGATCCTAAAAACATGGACTACGATGAGCTCGATGTCGAGGTTTATAACGACAAGAGGTTTGGTAACGGAGGTGGCCGGAAAAATCATTTTCTCGGTAGAGTTAAGATCTATGGAAGTCAGTTCTCTAGAAGAGGTGAAGAAGGTCTTGTGTATTTCCCCTTGGAGAAGAAGAGTGTATTCAGCTGGATTCGCGGTGAGATTGGCCTTAAGATTTACTATTACGATGAAATCGCCGACGAAGGAGGCCAGCAACAACATCCGCCGCCGCAAGAAGCTAATGAACAACAACAACATCAACAACAACAAAAACAACAATTTGCTCCTCCGCCGCAGCAGATGCAGAATTTACCACCGGAGAAACCTAATGTAGTTGTGGTTGAGGAAGGTAGGGTTTACGAATCGGCTCAGAGACATGAGGATATGTGCCGTAGCTATCCGGAGACTCATCAGCAACCACCGGTGGTTATTGTCGAGGAGTCACCACAGCAACATGTAATGCAAGGTTCAAATGATAACCATCTTCCACGGCCACCGTCTCCGCCGCCACCTCAATCGGAGGGGGGGGTACATTATTATCCACCGGAAGTGAGGAAGATGCAAGTAGGGAGACCTCCCGGCGGAGATAGAATTAGGGTTACGAAGAGAGCAAATGGGGATTATTCGCCTAGGGTTATCAATAGCAAAATTGGAGGAGGAGGAGAGACGACGGTAGAGAAGAAGACTCATCATCCTTATAATCTTGTTGAGCCAATGCAGTATCTCTTCGTTCGGATTGTGAAGGCGCGTGGACTTGCGTCTAACGAGAACGCTTACGTTAAGGTACGGACGTCTAACCATTTCGTCAGGTCTAAACCGGCTGTTAACCGGCCCGGTGAATCGGTTGATTCTCCGGAATGGAATCAGGTTTTCGCTCTTGGTCATAACCGGTCTGATTCCGCTGTAACTGGCTCGACTCTTGAGATCTCTGCTTGGGATGCTTCGTCGGAGAGTTTTCTCGGAGGAGTTTGTTTTGATCTTTCTGAGGTTCCGGTTCGTGATCCGCCGGATAGTCCGCTCGCTCCTCAGTGGTACAGGCTTGAAGGCTCCGGCGTGGATCAAAACTCTGGGAGAGTCTCTGGTGATATTCAGCTCTCTGTTTGGATTGGTACTCAGGTAGATGAAGCTTTCCCGGAGGCGTGGAGCTCCGATGCTCCTCATGTGGCTCATACGCGGTCTAAGGTATACAATTCGCCAAAGCTCTGGTACTTGAGAGTGACGGTTCTCGAGGCACAGGATCTCCACATTGCTCCAAATCTTCCACCATTGACGGCGCCTGAGGTCCGTGTGAAAGCTCAATTAGGATTTCAATCGGCGCGTACAAGACGAGGCTCAATGAATAATCACAGTGGTTCGTTTCATTGGCACGAGGATATGATCTTTGTCGCTGGAGAGCCGTTGGAAGACTGTTTGGTTCTGATGGTGGAAGATCGGACTACTAAAGAAGCAACGCTTTTAGGTCACGCCATGATCCCGGTGAGCTCTATTGAGCAGCGAAATGATGAACGCTTTGTGCCGTCGAAATGGCATACTTTGGAAGGAGAAGGTGGAGGTGGAGGAGGAGGAGGTGGTGGTGGACCTTATTGTGGAAGGATTAGCCTAAGACTTTGTCTTGAAGGTGGTTATCACGTGCTTGAAGAGGCGGCGCATGTGTGCAGCGATTTCCGTCCGACGGCTAAGCAGCTGTGGAAACCGCCAATCGGAATACTCGAGTTGGGAATTCTTGGAGCTCGTGGGTTGTTGCCAATGAAGGCTAAAAACGGAGGTAAAGGTTCCACTGATGCTTACTGTGTTGCTAAGTACGGTAAGAAATGGGTCCGGACTCGAACTATAACAGACAGTTTTGATCCGAGATGGCATGAACAGTACACGTGGCAGGTTTATGATCCTTGCACCGTGCTAACTGTTGGAGTCTTCGACAATTGGAGGATGTTCTCTGACGTCTCCGATGATAGACCTGACACTCGGATTGGGAAGATACGGATTCGGGTCTCGACGTTAGAGAGCAACAAAGTGTACACTAATTCGTATCCTCTCTTGGTTTTGTTACCTAGTGGTCTGAAAAAAATGGGTGAAATTGAAGTGGCAGTCCGGTTTGCATGCCCATCGCTGCTGCCTGATGTTTGTGCGGCTTATGGACAACCGCTTCTGCCTCGGATGCACTACGTAAGGCCTCTAGGCGTAGCACAACAGGATGCATTGAGAGGAGCCGCCACGAAGATGGTTGCAGCTTGGCTGGCTCGAGCTGAACCACCATTGGGACCTGAGGTAGTTCGATATATGTTAGATGCGGATTCGCATGCGTGGAGCATGAGAAAGAGCAAAGCAAATTGGTATAGAATTGTTGGGGTTTTAGCTTGGGCAGTAGGTTTAGCTAAGTGGTTGGATAATATCAGGAGGTGGAGGAATCCGGTGACAACAGTGCTAGTCCATATTCTATATCTGGTTCTTGTTTGGTACCCTGATTTGGTAGTCCCGACCGCGTTCTTGTACGTAGTGATGATTGGAGTTTGGTACTATCGGTTTAGACCCAAGATACCAGCTGGTATGGATATCCGCTTATCACAAGCTGAAACTGTCGATCCTGATGAGTTAGATGAAGAATTCGACACTATACCAAGCTCAAGGCGACCTGAAGTAATCCGAGCTAGGTACGACCGGTTAAGGATCTTAGCTGTTAGAGTTCAGACCATTCTAGGCGATTTTGCGGCACAAGGCGAACGGATTCAAGCGTTGGTTAGCTGGAGAGATCCGAGAGCGACTAAGCTTTTCATAGCAATCTGTTTAGCGATCACAATAGTTCTGTATGCTGTTCCGGCGAAAATGGTGGCAGTGGCTCTAGGGTTTTATTATCTTCGGCATCCGATGTTCCGGGACACAATGCCTACGGCGAGTCTCAATTTTTTCCGGCGGTTACCAAGTTTGTCTGATCGTCTCATCTAAAAGTGGTTTGAGTTTTGAGAAGAATGAGAGTAAATTTACCAATTAGGTGTTTTTGAGTATCCAGCAGTTTCGTATGATACTTGATCTGAGCAGGAGATAGAATAAAGATTCATTATGGGTTTATGCTGTTAAGCTATGATTTAAATCACATTATTATGATTCGTTATTTTATTATTCGGATGGTATGAGTTTGATACCTGCCTGACTGTAATATTACGAAGCAAACAAGAGAGACTTAGAGGTGCAAAAAGAAGTCAAACTTGTCAAGTAAAGTTTTTGACCAGAGATTTGCAAAAACAAGTCAAACTTGTCAATAATTATTTTCCTAAACTACCAAATTTGAATCCAGAAAAGAGCATGAACTTACAAAAAACTAAACTTAAAAATCATAAACTTACAAAATGCCATTTAAATACTAAATTTTTTATTGACTTTTGAATTAAATATAAAACTTTTGTTGATTCGGCAGTTTGAAACATGTCGTCAAGTCAGTTGACAGAAAAATTAACAGAGTTAAGTCTTCGGTTACAAATTCCGTTAACTTACAAAATGTCATCGTTTTGAAAATTAAAAAATAACACAACCACATGACTCGAACCCCTTGACCTCTTCTAATAAATCAAAGACGAACTACCAACTGAGCTAACAAATTATTTTGATAATATCACAAACATACATTCTAAGATCACTTATCGAAAAATCTCTAAATTAAAGAAAAAAACATAAGCGAATCAATCGAAACAATCCTTTCACCAGAACCAAACGGATTTGTGAACTGAACTTCACGAAATGTAACGTTACTTGCGATATCTGGAGGTGGATACCTTGCTGATACTCCTGGATTTAACAAGCATAAGTTGCTCAAAGTAAAAAAGAAAAACCTTCCCCTGTGCTTTCCTGAGGTTTGTATTGTACTGTACCCTTTTTCTTTGCTTGTTCCCATTTCCGTTATGGACTTGATTGTGACACAATGCGTTTGTTTTAGATACGGAAAATGGTTGAGGGAGGAGAATGTAGATTTAACAATTGCTCGCATATAGATGTACCAGGATGTGTTGTGATTGGTGGTCGGGAAAGGTATCCTTACTACTTAAAACTGCTTGATGAGGTCAGAATTGAGGAGGAGTCTCAACTTAACAAGTATGGAACCAAAAGGGAAGGTGATATTAGGTATTTTTTCCGCTTCTCCTGAAACTAGAGTTTTATTTTTTTATTTTGAGATTTGGTCATTATCCTAAATGTGGATTAATTAGGGAAGCTTTTGACACAGGTACAAGGTGGGAAAGGAGGGTGTGAAAAGAGGTGAAGCACGGCTTGATCCTAAGAAGTATAAGAGAGAGTCGAGGAAGAAGACGAAGCAGACCATGATCAGTGAGCTTGAACATTAAGACAACGACTTTGACGTAGAGAACGTACCTAACTGTCCGAGCAATTGAGAATGAGAGTAAGAGACGATGAGAGATTCGTCAACTAATGCTTCCACAGTTAGGTACTCGTCTTTTGTTCTCAACTAAATGTCAGATGTTAATGTAGCAAAGTTATTAAAGATCGATGAAATGGTTGCTACTACTAACCATATCAGATCATCAAGTAAGCTCTGTTGTTTCATAAATATTTAAGGACAAGTCTTTCAATACAACAAAGCTTTTGAGTTTTGAGACAAAAATACCAATTAGGTGTTTTTGAATATCCAACAGTTTCCTTCTTATGATACTTGAGCTGAGGAGGAGATAGAATAAAGATTCATTATGTGTTTAAGCTATGATATTTATCATATAATCATATTAGTATGATTCGTTATTTTCTTATTCGGATTTATTATGATGCGTTCGAGACCTGACCTGACTGTAATATTATGAAGCTAACGAGAGAGTCAAACTTGTCAGTAAAGTATTTGACCTAAGATTTGCTTTTGGTATCTTTGTAGTTTACTCTGTAATCTGAACTAATTTATTAATTTCTCATCTAAAACCACACACTATATAATATTTGCTCAAATAATAATAACAATACGTTTTATGAAAGAAAAACATTATTTTCAATAATATACATAGATTATACACACCATTTGTGATTTTTGTTTAGTTTTAGTTTTGACAATCCTACAACGATTGTCTGATTATCTATCTAAACAAAGTGGAAACGAAGATAAAGCGCTAACGAATATGATTGGTTGAAACTACAAAGACATCATCTGACGTGGCAGTTTCTCTGTCTCCAGAGTTCAGATAGTGTGCGAACGGCAAAACAAGACACGAAAGAATTCTCCATAGAAAACTTTTCATCGCTTCGACTCGATCTTCCTTCAATGGCTGTCGGCGCTCCCATATCTTCTCCGGCGGCTCACCTGCAAACAAGATTCCTCTCCAATCCCATTCTCCCTCGCTTTCGTGGGTCTTTCTCCGCCGGAAAACCACCAGCAGCTTTCTCCGTCGTCTCTATGGCTCCTCAGAAAAAGGTTAAACTCCTTTAATCATCATCTCTTTTCTATCTAGCCTTCTTTAAGTTCTTAGATCTTTTTCCCTTTCATGTATCTTTGGTAAATTAAAGCTTCACAAAGTATGAATCTTTTCTGGTTAAGATAGATATACACATTCTCAGAAACATGAATAAGCTCTAGTTCTTCTCTGGTTTTAGTATATAGTATAATGATTTACAAGGACTTCACATTTTTTTGGAGTCTCTGTATAGTATTCTTGTAGAGTTTTATATTTAAATTTTGTGTAATTGTGATAACTGAATTGGGTAAAAAATCAAAGGTGAACAAATATGATGGCAAGTGGAAGAAGCAATGGTACGGAGCCGGATTGTTTTTCGAAGGCAGTGAGGAAGTAAATGTCGATGTTTTCAAGAAGCTGGAGAAGCGAAAAGTACTGAGCAGCGTTGAGAAATCTGGTCTTCTCTCAAAAGCAGAGGGGTTAGGACTCACACTCACATCTCTTGAGAAGCTTAAAGTCTTCTCCAAAGCAGAGGATCTTGGTCTACTCAGTCTCCTTGAAACTTTAGCCGGAACATCGCCTGCAGTCTTAGCCTCGGCTGCATTACCGGCTCTGACGGCTGCAATTGTAACCGTGGTGCTGATCCCGGATGACTCAACTACTCTGGTGGCTGTTCAGGCGGTTTTGGGCGGTGCTTTTGCTCTTGGAGCCGTTGTTTTGTTGGTTGGTTCTGTTGTTTTGGATGGACTTCAAGAAGCTGACTGATTCTTTCTTTGTAAAACCAAAACACAAAACAATCTTTTGTCCAGTTGATTTTGTCAGTTACCAAAACTGTAATGTTCAGACCAAAAGCTATAAGCTGAGTGACAAATATAAACAAAAACTAAAGTCAGGAAGAAGCTTTATAACAATTAAACAAACATTACATACAAATACATTCATTCTCCAGTGGAAAAGCCTAACTACTCCCACAAATTACAAATTTCCAACTTCCCCAAACCAAAAAAAAAACCAAAGAATCTCTAGAAGCCAAAATTACAAATGATAAATCCCAGAAGAAAAGAAAAATAAAGCCTTTAGATTGCTTCTATTTTGGTGGTGATAAACAAGTGTAAGAGATCAAACTGCAATAGATTGTCCAGTGAGTGCGTCATGTAGATGCATTGACCCATCTTTCATCAAGTTTAAGCTTAAGCTTTTAAACCTCTCTCTTGAGTATTGTCTTGATGCTTTTCTCCAATCAGTTCCAGCTTTCATCATCACCACAAATTCATCATAGTTTATTCGTCCATCCTGCAAAATCAAAACATTATGATTCCCATATGAATTTGATAATCTAAGATTATATATAGAGAGTTTTATAAAAAAACCTTGTCAGTGTCGACTTCACGCATTATATCGATTAAAACACTGTTGTCTGGTTCACCTAACTCATCGGTTAAAGCTTCCCGTAGTTCATCTGATTCAATGTATCCACTTCCATCTTTGTCAAAGAACATAAAGGCTTGTCTGAAATGTTCATCATTCTCCATCTTCTGCAAGTGAATTATCACTGCAACAAACTCTCCATAGTCCAAACATCCATTTCCATTAACATCCGCCTGCATCAAAAATTTATGAATACTACTACTACCAGAGAAGATGATCTTTTGATCAATAAAAATCCGCGTAAGAGAAAGGTCTTTGGTAAAGATTTACTTACCACTTCCATCAACATTTTGATCTCTGGTTCTCCCAGTTGTGAACCGACTTTCTTGAGTCCAGCTCTGAGTTCTGGATATGTTATTTTACCGTCGTTGTCATCATCCATGAGTGTAAACATGTCTCTGATTACTTCAACTTCTTGAAGAGACAAGTGCTCAGCTATTACCTAGAAGCATCAAAACGGAGTAAGTGAAACCAATCAAAGCTCCAAACTCATCTGAAGAAGAAATGAGAGGCAATGCTTACACGCAGAGCTTTCTTTTTCAATCTATTCATCATGGAGAATTGCTTCAACCTTGACCTAACAATATCCCCTAAAGGAACATTTGGAGCTTTCTTTGCATTCTGTATCCAAGGGTGATCTGCCAAAAGAGGAAAACAAGAAACCGTCTTGGCTTCAGTGCCGTTTTCTTAAATCTCAAATCCTACACAAGAATATGAAAAATCACAAGTGACAACACAAGATCATCATCATCATCATTACCAAGAACTTGCTGAGCAGTCAAACGCTTAGTAGGATCAGGATCCAACATCTGCTTCACAAGACTCTTTGCACTCTCTGATATCTGTGACCAAGGATCTCTCTTAAAATCAAGAACTCCCCTCAAGATTGCAAGAGCCACACCTTGTTCAGTCTCTGCAAATCAAAAACCTTGAATCACTCAATCACTTCTGAATCTGACATATACAACTCGTAAGTGAAAGGAACCATCAAAGCTATTTTTTTTACCTGCCCAAAACGGAGGAACACCACAGAGCAAGATGTAGAGGATAACTCCAGCGCTCCACACATCAACCTCTGGTCCATAATTTCTCTTCAACACTTCTGGAGCCATATAATACGGACTTCCTACAATCTCTGTAAACCTCTCTCCTACAAAATGCATCAAATTTCAAAACTTTATCATTAGCAAACACACAATAAGCTCAACGAAGACCAACGATTCAAACTTTATGATTAATTACCAGGTTTGAAGAGCACAGATAATCCAAAATCAATAGCCTTAAGAGCAGAATTCTCCTTCTTGTTAGCAAACAAGAAATTCTCAGGCTTCAAATCTCTATGCATAACACCATTGATATGACACATCCTAACAACCTCAGCGACTGTTCTCGCGACGGTAGCCGCCGCACGCTCAGTATAATGTCCTCTAGCAACGATCCGATCAAAAAGCTCACCTCCTTCACAAAGCTCCATCACAAGATGAACGTTCTCGTTGTCCTCGTAAGTAGCTTTGAGTTTGACAACGTTTGGATGATCAGGAAGAGTAGACATGATTTTCACCTCACGACGGACGTCTTCCACGTCGACGGCGGTCCGGAGCTTTCTCTTGGAGATTGATTTGCAGGCTAAGGCTTCACGAGTCTCTCGGTCTGTACAGAGATATGTGATTCCGAATTCTCCACGACCGAGTTCTCTTCCTAAGATATACTTATCGCTGATCTGAGACTGATGGCTCATAGGGATGACACGTAACGGTGCGTGAGATCTTAAACCATCGGGATCGTCGTATAAGTTGTTACGTTTCCGATCTGGTCGTTTCTTTTTCCGGTTTTGGTTTGGTTTTGGATCTTCTGGGTCAAACTTCACGCAGGCGACACAATTCCCCATGGCTGAGTTTCAAATTTAGTAACTCAGCGGACGAAAATGAAGGAAGCACGTAGCTCGAAGAAGCTCCGTTAACGTTAGTTCGTAGAATTTAACGGCGACGGCGTTGTATTTCTCCGGCGAACCGGTGAAAGTTGCAGAGAAGAGAAAACGCGGGTTTAGCTGAAGAATTGGTTCGACCTTTTCGCAAAATTTCAATTTGATCATCAAAATGATATAAAATTTGTATTGATATAAAAAGACAACTTGATCTATCTTATATGATTAAAAAAAAAAAAAATTTTACATCGGAACTGTATTTTCGATTTTCTTACCTATGATTCTTAAGCATAAACTCTTACGGAACCGAGTTTTATAAAATCGGTAACTAATATCAGTGGTTAGGCGGTTAATTGTAGTTTTGGTTTGTTCAAAAATAGTAAAATATTTATGAGACACAACAAGTATTGTTACTCTCTGGTGGATCTGAAAGGGTAAGTAATTAAAAGGAATTATTAGAGAATTAATAGCCATCGATTTTGTTGAGGTGGTGGAATTAAAGGGCTGAGATGTAGGCTACGTGGAAGTGAGAGTTTGATGAAGTTGTTGACCATAGAAGTGGATACGGTGACATTGTCAAAAAGTGTGACGTTGGACTTTCATTTGAGTTAGTATCTTAATTCAAATCATTCTTGTCTTGTCTCTGTAACATTACCAAAATTACCTGTTTTATTCATCCACATTTCTTTTGTTACTTGGATTTTCTTATATATATATATTTTAAAGATTTTATTTGATCGTATAAAAATATATATTTATATTTAACAATTTCATAGATTTTGCGTATGAAATTCTTCGTTGTTAAATTTCAGATAAAAACTGGCATTGGAATTTTAAAAAAGAACTTGCAAAGTAGTTATGTTTATGTAAATGACTGATTTGCACCACAAAATAAATGTAAATGACTGATTTGAAAGTTTCTGCAAAAAGATTTGGTGAAGATTATTTCAAAACCTATCAGATTTGTAATCAGGATATGATATATTAGGTGTAGACTTTGTCAATGCAAGGAGCAATATATAGTACTTTATTTGTGAAAAAATAATAATGAAGATTCCATTGATCAAAGTCAACAAAAATGCAAACAAATGGAAACGTCTTGTTTTTTTTTTTGCTATAATAAGTATTTCAATCAATTTTTATATTCGAAATTAATTGACAAATGTGTTGCCATGAGTTCTCATTCGTTTGCTTTCTACAATTTGGGTTTACATTAGGAAATGGTAAAGGGTTAATTTTTTTTTTCTAAACAACGTACTCCAAATGACATTTTATCTTTCTCTAGTATCCTTTCAACAACTAAATAAAAAAGTTCAAAAACTAGACTCTTTTTCCATCACAACTTACAGACGATATTTTGTGCATATGATTTTAAATATTTTATTTATATCTTTCATCAAATTGATATCTACAATCTAGTAGGTAAAAAAGAAGGTCTTTAATTTATTTCCCGGCTTATACTTTCTACCGACAAATTATTGCAATTGGCAAAAAGAGAGTGAAAAAGTTGAAAGTCATGCATCAAAGCGACTCTTTGTAAATCAAAACATTACATTGAGAAAGATAAGATATAAAAGCCCCAAAAGAGATTTTAAAACTTGGTTGATGTTTTCTTACTCATTCTTTGTTCTGTTTTCTTCCAAATGTTTGGATATATTTACTAATAGTACAATTTTTTTTTTTAAAAGCCTTTTCGAAAACAACTAATTATGAAAGGGTAATGTCGATGAGATTTAGTTTCACACACACAAAAAGATAGAGCAAATGATGGACCATGTTTTATCTTGTGCAACTTTTAAGCTGGCAAATGATTAAAAAGAAAATAACAATTGGAAAAAATATTTGAAAAAGGGACTTTCTTCGATGAGGGGAAAAACATGAGATTGTGTATGAAATGATGGGCTCAACTCAAATGTTTGAGATTGCATGTGTATGTGGCGTTGTCATGCCAACTATTCGATGTATTGATGTCCCATCGCTTTTGGCATAAAAACCTTATCTACAACCTAAAACTACATATTTTATGGGATGATTAATGTCTTACTAGAATGTGAAAGCATTCGTGCCTTTGGCTTTGAATGGAAATACCGGCTTTGTTTGTTAACCATCCATATAATTCCACTCTTAATCTCTTCATATATATATAAACTTTTCAAGTAATAAGGAACTAAAGTTTCTAGATTACTCTCGTTTTAGTCTAGTTTCTATTGCGGTAAAAAACAAGATCAAGCAAGTAGATTTGGATCAAGTAAATTAACTGGATCGATAAATTATAAGAGAGAATAATATAGGTTGTTAATATCCTACATCGATTATATAAAGAGATTAACACTAGTATATAAAGGATATGGGTTAATCCATTCATTGTCAATTAGTTTTGAGTTAGAAATCCCTTAACATAGGTATAAGTAGTTTAAGAATTTCTAAGGTTTTTGATCAAGTTGAAGTATGAGTTTGTAGGAGTGGTCACGAATAAATAGGTAAATACTAAATATAGTAAGCCGACAGTAGATTGACATAAAAAAAAAAAAAAAATGCCGACATCTGTGTGTCTTTGACCAAGTTGTTGTAAGAGTTTGCAAATGTCTTTATAGCTAGTTGGGCACGAAAACAAAGTCATATATGATATGGGCTTGTAAGACTACATAGTACGAAAAGCCCATTATCTTTTTCATCGTAAAACATAATGCTTGATAAGGAAAGTAAATCGTGGACATATTAGGAACACAACAATTAGATTGTTCTTATAATCATCAAAAGAAAGCTTTTAAAGATAAAGTGGAGAAGGTCTTTTTTGTAACTTTTTCTTTTGTTGGTGTTAATGGGGTTGCTCGGATTCCAAAATATTAATGTTTATACTTTATAATTTAAATCATAATATCAATGATTAAAATCTGTAATTTATTTAAATTCATCATTCCACAAATTATTATTATTATTTTTGTTTCTTTTGGATTAAGAACGTTCGAAAATCTAAATTAACGAGACCACGGAAATCTAGTTTGGATCAAATCAAATCCACCAAATCTGTTTCTCTCTCTAAACTCTAATTAAAGTCACAAAACTGTCATATTCAAGACATGCAATTAACGCCACGTGCATAGCAAAATTTGAGGAGGACGGAACCGAAACGTTGCACAAAGGGGAACAAAATAAAGAAGAAAGAAAAAAAAAACTGTTTTTATAGCTAAACCCAAAGGTTCTCTTTATTTTCACAAATCAACCACTAGCTTTAAAATTAACAAATTAGACACTTCATTTGATTAACCGGGAAAGACGATTTAAATAATAAAATATTTAATATAATCATAAATCATTACTATATTTTACCATGTATTTGATTTACAGAATAACTGAAAATATTAGTGGTATCGATAAGATCAAATTTAATTGGCCTGTTTCATTTCATAAAAGGAAAAAATATATGTATGGGTGATGTTATTTAATAAATACAAAGATTTAGGGGTATAGTTGAAATGGTAGGTAGGTTAGTTAAAAAAAAAAAAAAGAGAGACAGTAAAAGCAAAAAGTCGTGACCTTTGCAAAGGTCGTAACTTTGTAAGCTGTGCCCAATTTGCTTGGAGAACAAAACAAGCTTCAAGCTTCAAGCTTCCATATTTGACGGCCACAGAGGGAGAAGGCAAATTCGCCTTTTATCTCTCGTTTTCTTTTCTCATTTCCTCCTGAAGAATTTTTTTTTCCTGGGGAAAACGAAGCAGACAAAGCAAGTCAAACGCCTCCGTTTTGAAGGTGACTTTTGTAGTCTCGTGATCTCGCTTCAGTTCTGTCTTTTTTTTTTACTCTTTTCCGGTGGAAATTTTGCTTCTTTCTTAGCAATAAACGCCGCTGATTTCTGGGTTTCTCCTCTTGTTCTCCTTTGTTTTTTGCTTTCCGGTCACCGGAGTTCTCGGCGTTCTTAGCGAGTTTTGAACTTTGAGTTGTTTTCAGTTTTATGGGAGTTAATTTTGAGATTAGACGTATTCAAAACATTTGACTGCATGTTTGAATTGTTGACTAAGTATTTGGGGTTGATCAATACTTTAAGATTTGAATGTGAATTAGATGGTGGAAACAGATTCTAACAGAGGCTCATTTCCACTATGGTGACTGCACAACGATTTTGAGGAGTTTAAGTATATCAGATATAGAGATCCTGGGAAGTTTACTTGTTTCAGCTCTATCAGTAGACATTGTTGTATAGTCTAATTATGGCCAGTTTTGGGTTTCCTGGTGTGAAAAAGGATGATACTTTATATAGAAACTGAAAGAAAAATGGTTTAACACTGTGAATTACACAAGATAAGGGTTGAATTTGAATTAGTAATGTACAAAGTTTCTTCGTTTCTTGTAACTTATATAAGGGACAAAGACAAAGATGTATACAGCTTTGTGGAAAAGAGAGCTAGAAGGCTAATAAAATGCATTTTTGATTTATAATTCATGACTTGGTTACACGACCAAGCATTGATTGAGCCCTTATAACTCTATTTGGTGGCTCCGTTGACATATTTCTGGTGAGAGATTTCAGGTAGTGTAATAGGTTGTTCAGATAGTTTAAGGGAACACTCTTTTTCTTTTTCTTTTTTTTTTGGCTTGATTTTTGAATCTTTAATGAGCCTTCTCTGAGTTTGTGATTCATTTTTTGCAGACAATGATTCGTGCAAAGCAGATTAGTAATCTTTCCAGTTCAGCAAGATCCTTTTTTCTTAGCGGAACAAGACCTAGTGTAGCTGATGGAAGTTCTTGTACAAACGCTGAGGATGAAAGTTGCGTTTCAAAACGCCAACAAATTAGGACAGGAGCTGTACAAACTGGAAAAAGAGCAACTAACTTAGCAGCTGGACTTGCGGGAAATGTATTACCAGTAGAGGTGATACCGAAGACGGTTGAGCATTTTACCCGGCCATCTCTTCTTCCACAGCATGTTTCCTCTCCTGCTTTGCCGGCGAAAGCAGATTCTATAAAGCATGCTTCTGTTATTATTAAAGATAGTGCGGTGGTGGCACCGACTGGGGATCAGATATTCAAGGCTGGTATTGGAACTGTAAATTTCCTGTCGGATATAGCAAACTATAAAGTCCCTCTATCTGATGGAACTGAAGTTGTTGGTTTGCCTAAAAGCTGTATGGTTGATCCTTCTCGGACTGTTTCAAATGTAAAGTCCTCAAATGTGAAAGTTATCGGAAGAGAGCATCTCGCTGAAGTCTCCCCTAAGTCTGCTTCCAAAGATTTATCAGACCAAGTTCCTATAAACAACTCTCAAGGTACTAAGGGGGCTGAAAGATCTGGCTTTGTCAAAGGCTTGAAGCAAACTTCAAATGATGTGGCAGGGAAGCCGTTTGAAGCTCAGGATTTACTTACATACACTGCCTCTGGAAAGAGGAAAAACATGCCACAAAGATCCTATATTGATTCGGCCAGGTATGCATCGAGTGGTTATGACTATAATGTGCATTCTTCGGATGACAGGACAGTTATTTCTTCTGTTGAAGGTTTCAGTAAATCCTCAAAGGAAATGATGAGAGTGACATCTGGGACTGCTCCAACACCTAGGCAGTATTTTAAACCTGGATACGTTGTAGAAAATGTTTCTAGTATATTGCGGAGATTCAAATGGGGACCTGCTGCGGAAGAGGCCCTTCACAATTTCGGTTTCAGGATGGATGCGTACCAAGCAAACCAAGTTCTTAAGCAGATGGATAATTATGCGAATGCGCTTGGTTTTTTCCATTGGCTGAAAATGCAACCTGGGTTTAAACATGATGGGCATACTTATACCACTATGGTAGGTAACCTTGGTCGTGCAAAGCAGTTTGGTGCGATAAACAATCTTCTTGACGAGATGGTTAGAGATGGATGTCAGCCAAATACCGTTACATATAACAGACTTATCCATAGCTATGGACGTGCAAATTACCTCAATGAAGCTACGAACGTTTTCAATCAAATGCAAGAAGCTGGATGTGAGCCTGACCGTGTAACTTACTGTACCCTTATAGACATTCATGCTAAAGCTGGATTTCTTGACATTGCCATGGACATGTATCAGAGAATGCAAGCAGCGGGGCTTTCTCCTGATACTTTCACATACAGCGTTATAATTAATTGTCTTGGAAAAGCTGGCCATTTGCCTGCTGCCCATAGGCTCTTCTGTGAAATGGTTGGTCAAGGTTGTACCCCTAATTTGGTCACATTCAACATCATGATAGCTTTACACGCCAAGGCGCGGAATTACGAGACTGCGTTGAAGCTCTACCGAGATATGCAAAATGCTGGGTTTCAACCCGACAAAGTGACATACAGTATTGTTATGGAGGTTCTTGGACACTGTGGATTTCTTGAGGAAGCAGAGGGTGTTTTCGCTGAGATGCAACGTAAGAACTGGGTTCCTGATGACCCGGTTTACGGACTTTTGGTGGACTTATGGGGAAAATCTGGCAATGTGGACAAAGCTTGGCAGTGGTATCAAGCAATGCTTCACGCCGGCCTACGACCAAATGTTCCCACATGCAATTCCCTTCTCAGCACTTTCCTTAGGGTTCACAGGCTGTCTGAAGCATATAACTTATTACAAAGCATGCTGGCGCTTGGTCTACAGTCTTCTTTGCAGACATACACATTGCTATTGAGTTGTTGCACAGATGCTCGTTCAAAATTTGACATGGGCTTTTGTGGCCAGCTAATGGCAGCCTCAGGTCATCCAGCGCACATGTTTCTCCTCAGAATGCCACCTGCAGGTCCAGATGGCCAAAAAGTGCGTGACCATGTCAGCAACTTCCTTGATTTTATGCACAGCGAGGACAGAGAGAGCAAGCGGGGACTCATGGATGCAGTAGTGGATTTTCTCCACAAGTCAGGTCTAAAAGAAGAGGCTGGCTCGGTATGGGATGTGGCTGCAGTTAAGAATGTGTATCCAGATGCATTGAGGGAGAAAAGCTGCAGCTATTGGCTTGTAAATCTCCATGTTATGTCAGAAGGAACTGCAGTCACCGCACTGTCTAGGACACTTGCATGGTTCCGTAAACAGATGTTGGTTTCAGGAGACTGTCCTTCACGGATTGATATAGTAACTGGTTGGGGAAGACGAAGTAGAGTCACAGGCACGTCAATGGTGAGACAGGCGGTTGAGGAATTGCTCAACATCTTCAACTTCCCGTTTTTCACTGAGAATGGGAACTCAGGCTGTTTTGTAGGATGCGGAGAACCTCTCAAGAGTTGGTTACTTGAACCATATGTTGAGAGGATGCATTTGCTTTAGTTGTAGATTAGTTGTTTTTGTTTTCTTCTTTTAAGGCCTCTTGCATTTTTTTAATCTTTTGGCGGAATCTCAATGGTTTGGTTTTTGTATGTCATAAGTTTTAATGTTAGTTATAACTGGAGTTTATCTGCAGATTTTTGTTTTCATGTTAACATTATCTTCTCTTGCAATGAGTTGTAATGGGAGTATATAAATCAATCTTTAAGGGGTGATTTACCCAAATTTATTAACATTTGGAATATTCTGTATGCCCTTATTTTTATGCAACATCAAATGTTACAAAAATGTTTTCTTACCAGCCATGTACAGTACTACAACGATGCAAATGGAAGAGAAAAATTGGAGAAAAATCTAAAGGAGCCTTGAATTTATAGGAGCCACATGTTTTGCATTGTGGTAAAGCCAATGATAAGGAGCATTTCCTTTTCTTCCACAATCATTACATAGTATCACCTACACCAAACCATTTTTCCATTTAAGTTTATTCTTGAGAGATATGCTTTTTCCTATGTAACAATATGGAGAGAGAGAGAGAGAGAGATCTAAACCTGAGTTTTGGTGGAGTATTCATCAGGCATCTTCTCTTCTGCAAGCAATGCGTCTAACATCTTAAAGTAGACCTGTGTGAGACAAGCATTTGGACTCAGAAGAAGAGAAGAACTACTATATATGGTTTGAGAGTATTTTGATACACTTACTAATCTTTTACCGGGAATACAATACTTTTTTTCTTGAAAATGGTGTAACTGACCTGCATATCTCCTAGCGACTTGCTGCTGATAGGGCATGTGTAATGTGAGCATGTGTACTCCTACCACCAAAATCAAAGAACAAACCCTTAGTAATCTTAGCATTCAGGTGTTGATTATTACTCAAAAAAAAACATAACTTGACAAAGCTAAGTACCTGAAAGCATGTGGAGTGCATCAAGTGACCACAAGGAAAAGCCTTCACTAGAGAGCTAGAGGTGAAGATGTATTCATTGCAAATCGGACAATTATCTTCTAAGCACTTTTCCCTGCAAACATGCTCTACTAAGGAACGTGACATGCAAGCATTGCGTTTCATGCAATGGAAGTAGTCAATACCCAATCCTTTCCCTACCCGGCAGAGATTGCAGTAAGGACAGTAATAGATTTTCCTGTTACGAACAACCTTTGACTGTTAGCCTCTATCAATATATACTCAGTCTACAAAGGAATAAGTATAAGAAGTAAATTACTTTTAAGATATTTTCATTTCATAGTTTTGAGAAATTGCAAGCTTTGGTAAGCAACAGACCTCTACCAGAGAAAAAGAAGACTCATCCAAATAGATGTCCAAACAGGAGAATAATTACCTCTCATCATCATATAATTTGCATATTTTGCAGAAGTATTTTCCCATTGATGACTTGCAACAACTATTTGAGCAAATTGCAGCAATTGGTTGAATAAGAAGGCATTTCATGCACATCATCTTTGTAATCTGTTTCCAGCATAAGAATTCAAGACAACCAGAGACGGTTAAACATTGTCGAAGCTCCTTACATAAAGTAGAAGATGTTACTACCTATCCACCGAGTGATCAGCCTCTTCATCGTGACATCGTATACATGTAAAGAGCTTGTCACAACAAGGAGCAAGAAGCTTGCAATTCCTCTTGTAGTGATTGCAACCGAAGATCAAACTATGAGGATCTCGATAAGATGGGTGCTGACCAGGAACTGTTTCCCTATTGCTTGAGAGAGAAGATGGTTCCAGATTATATGACCGTTGTGAGATATTCTACCGACTGAAAAAACCACATGACTACCTTATGTTAGTCTCCATTATAACAAGGACAAATTTACTATGATCTTGTAAATTTAGCCACCAAAGAAATAAGTTACTTGAACTAGTACAACATTTTCTTGTTAATAGCATTCTGTAAAAGACTAAACACACTTGTCAGCATATCTAAGTATGTTACAATAAGACTTACCTCATTAACAAGTTTTGCTTGATATAGGCTTTCTTCTGAGGATCCAAGGAAGAGTCGTATGATATTTTTTTAACCACAGCCACCAGTTCCTCCTCACTTAGTGTTAACAGTTGTTCATATTTCCTGGATTGACCAAACTTGCTAGCCTTCTGACACAATCAAAAAGAATGAGCATGACCACTAGTTTGGCAATTGCTGTCAGGTTCTTCTTTGTCCCCCTTTTCGTCAACTCCTCTACATATCTTTTTACTCTCTGAGCGTTCCTCATATTTACTCTCTTTGTTGTCCACTTCAACATTTTCATTAGGATGTGGCTTATTCATTAAATATGTCAAGTCTGTCTTCGGAAGTTCGACAAGGTTGCTCTCTCTTTCCCCATCCACATTTGATTAAAAGAGATACTTCCAAACAATCTCCAGTGGATCTGAATCGCCAAATGGATCGTTTTTTGCTTCTCCTGCTTCCTCTTGTATAAAATGCCCGTTGTACCATTCTGTTAACCATTCAACAAACATTGTTTTCCTTGTTGCTTGGCGCCACAATGACATCACTGCAAGCTGTTCATCAAAGCTCAAAGATTCCATTAACCATGGAATCATATCCTGCAATATCTCCCCACTTATTCTCCCAAGCATGCATCCTATGATCTTCTCTTGTTCTTCAATAGCAAAGCAGTTCCTAAATAAAACCCACTGCTCAGTTTCTTCATGTTGGATATGCTCAGACAATAACTTGTGCATGGATTTGCACATCTCTTGGAGACTCAGACATAACCGCTCATACTTCATCTTTCGCTGGTCAGAACTGATAGTAGAAACCAACATGTTCAGTTCTGACATCTCATTCAAAATGAATGAAACTTTATCAAAGTGTTTAATCTCTAACTCGTGATCAATACTGAATTAGTGACTAATGTTTTTAAGTTTTCCCTTTGCCTCCAATGCTGGAAATGCAATCTCATCCTCTGCATCAGATAGTATCTGATACAAGAACTTTATCATATGGAAACGCTGTTGAAACTCTCCAAGGAAACGAAAGTCCGCTACCAATCTAGCTGATCCGCAAATTAGGTAGTCCAGATCCATCTTCATTGCCTTATGGAAGAATAAAAGGAGATCAATTGGTTTTACATCCATAATGAATGGATCATCCATATTCTTCTCACCAAAAAATTCTGGAAGATGGAGAGGAGGCTTAAGCTTCCCGGAGAAAATCATTTGCTGATTCATTCGACTAGAGTAAGGTGTCTCATATATGTCTCCAGCAGCTAGATCCATTGAGATAAGGCAGGCTGAAGATTTATTCTTCTTCCAGGGACAAACAAGCAAATCAGCTTTAGAATGGGAGGATCCAGATGCTTCTTCAGTGTGATCCTTTTGGCACGAGCATCTTACTTTGAACATTACGGCTAGCTGTTTCAAGAAACTTTCAACAGAGGTTTTGCCTGAGTAGCCAAAGCGAAGCCATTGCAACAAGAGGCGTGAAAATAAATTTTTGGAAGAAGAATCTTCCAAACTTAAGAAATGAAGAATGGATTGAGATTCCTCTTCTGACAAATGAGCAGAAAACCAAAGTATGACACACTTTAGCAATCCAAGAGGTAAGACATGAATGCTTGCGTATAGGAGCTGCCTCTGCATTTCATGGTTGCAATTCTTGCTGATGATTGGGAATACCTGTAGAACAATGAGTGAAAAGATTTGGATATATTATGCATAAACAAGGCATTAAGTTTTAGAGGAGTGTATCATAAAGTTTACCTCTGTTCTAAGTAGAGAAAATTGCTTTGTTACTTGCACTATAAGGGACTCAAGTTCCTCCTGAAGATGCAATAGAAAAGTATCTGTCCTCGTTTTATTATCAGCATATTTGTATAGCAATCTCTGAAAATTCTCAAGAACACCATCTATGGTGAATTGTTTGGCAGTTGAAGAGCGACGATCTGCCATTTCTTGTAACACTGGGTGAAAGAACTTCTTGAATGCATTGCTGCAACAAGACACATTTTAAGAGACTAAGCAGCATACCAGAGAGAAGAATCAAGTTATAAAACAAACTATTACCTATAAGAAACAAGGACATCAGCAAGGAAGTTTAATCGAGCCATTAGAAAAATATTCACCGGTTTAACCAAATATATTAGCTTGAAGCAAACAAGAGAGTTTATACAAATAAATTCGGTTTAAACGAAACTAAAAACAGGGCAAGATAAAAAACAGAGCAAGCAACTTTTACAGAAATCTAGGAAAACAAAACTTAAATTGATAAATTCTAACCTCATCTTCAGCTGCGCTATGATACTTATATATAAGCTTCAAAAACTCAAACTTCCGGCAAAGCTCCACCGCCACATCCCTGCTAAAGGACTCGGCTTCTGAGGCGTCAGTAGCGAAACGCCGGAGCTCCACCAGCTGAAAGCCTTGTGGAAGTAAACAAAGAAAAGAACCGGAGCATCCGAAAGCTTTGTATTTCCGACGGTAACTGCAGAAGCAGAAACCGAAGCATTTTCCGGCGGAAGGGCATGAAGATTTTCGCCACCCATCCACCGCTACAACCGCCGTGAAATGTTGGTCGTCGTCGTCTTGAAGTGAAGCGGAAAAGGGAAAGAAGAAGGAACCGAGTTGACGAGTAGAGAAGGTTTTGTAAAGCCTCGACTCGATCATCTTCGTATTCGTCACTCTCTCTCTTTGCTGAAGCTAGTTTTTTTTTTTTTAATCAAATTGGGATTTAGAGTTTTATTATAATGGAAGTGACCAAGACGTTGCAGCTGAAAACTAACCAAAACTTACTTTGGCGGGATTTAAATTTAAATATCTGTTTGTCTCCATTTATTTAGTAACTAACTAATTTGTTTTTGTCTCTCAAAGAAATGTATATTGTTAAAAATTAAAATGTTTATTTTTTTTTCTCTAAAATTAATGTTGAAACTGGATGCGTTATATATAAATCACAAACAAGATCTCATTTTTTATTTATCATTTTTACGTAGAAAAATAAACATTTTTGTTATTGTTGTCAATTGTTCAACATTAGTTTTTTTTTGGGACCAACGTTCATAACTTATAATATTATGTGTTAAAAAAACATTAATTAGATGTTTAACTAATGCGTGACCCGACAATATACATGAATAAATAAAATATTAACATTGCCGGCCGTACAGTTATCTACATCCCATTGACCAGTCAACGTTGACTCCGTTAGTTTAATCCGTTAATTAACTCCCCACTCCGTCTTCTCTCTTCCACGAGGCGTCTTGTGTCTGTCGTGTGCTCCCATGTGACTCGCTCAATGAATCAAGACTACAACTTCTAAACTCTATGGGCCCATCCCACATTTTTAAGCCCATTAACTATTTTAATTAAAAACTTTGTTTTTTTTCCAAATTCGAACAAATATTTATATATTTGTGAATTGTGATCGTCTTTATCTTTTCCCGGCGAGAGATATTTGGCGGCGATGGAGATGCTGCGATCGAAATGGGTGGCTATGGTGGCTAGTATATGGATACAATGCGCAAGCGGCGCTTCCTACACCTTCGGAATCTACTCCGCTGTCCTAAAATCGACTCAATTCTACGATCAATCGACCCTCGACACCGTCTCCGTCTTCAAAGACATCGGCGCAAACGCCGGCGTTTTCTCTGGGCTTTTATACACATACGCTACTTCCAATCACCGTCGTGGTCGGGGAGGAGGTGTAGGAGGCGCAGGAGGGCCTTGGGTGGTGCTTGCTATAGGCGCAATTCAGTGCTTCGCCGGTTATTTTCTCATTTGGGCCTCCGTTACTGGACTGATTGGGAAGCCTCCGGTGCCACTGATGTGCCTCTTTATGTTCTTAGCAGCTCAGTCGCAAACGTTCTTCAATACGGCTAATGTCGTTAGTGCTGTGGAGAATTTCGCTGACTATGGTGGCACAGCCGTAGGCATTATGAAGGTGAATTTATACTGTAGCTTTTTATTTTCTTGAGGTCTTGAATGGATCCGTATTGTTGGACCACGCGTTAATTTTGTTTCCTTGGAACTTAATGATCAATATTGGACTATGATCTTGGTAAACTTATAAATGAGGACACTTTGGTAAACAGCTGGAAAAAAGTAGATGCTTTGAACTTTTATATGGGAGTAGTCGAGATCTCAATCCACTTTTTGATGTATGACATATTCGAAATTGTGTATCGCAAGTGTAGGAAATATTGTTTAGGGAATATTTATCAGTTGAGAGATTTTGTGATTTGTCTGTTTCTTTGTTCTTTAGTGGTTAACTTTTGAGAGCAGAAACTTTCACTAAACCTCTGTTAGTTAGTTGGGTATATCAACACTGGGAGATTCATGGTTTCAAGTTTGGAATTTGTTCTTATCTTAGATCTTGACAGAAGTTTTCAGAATCGTTAAGTTATGTTTCTAGTTGATTCATCAGAATTAGGTTTGTCATGGATATAAATTTTGGGCGGTCAGTTTTCTTACAAGCTGTTTTCCACCTGATTTTTTCACTGTTGACACGGTGTTTTAATTTGGTTATGATCATAGTATAGCACCCAAGCTTATGTCTCCTTCTTTCTTGCAGGGTTTTCTTGGTCTAAGCGGAGCTATACTAATTCAACTGTATGAGACAGTGTGCGCTGGAAATCCGGAAAACTTCATTCTTCTGCTGGCAGTAACACCAACACTACTCTCCCTCTTGGTCATGCCTCTAGTTAGGATCTATGAGACAAGCACAGCTGATGATAAAAAGCATTTAAATGGTCTTTCAGCTGTATCTCTCATCATTGCAGCTTATCTTATGATCGTTATCATATTGAAGAATACCTTTGGTTTGTCATCATGGGCCAATATTGTCACACTTGTATGTCTGCTTATTCTGCTTGCCTTGCCTCTGCTTATTGCGAGAAGAGCACAGCAAGACCGCATGGTAAAAACAGTACCACCTGATTATTCCCCTCTCATAAACAGTCCAAAGGTGACAACCTCTGGTGACCAAAGTTCTGAAAGTGACAGTCAAATAGAAGCTGGTATGAGTGAGAACCTAAATCTTCTGCAAGCTATGAAAAAACTAAGCTTCTGGTTGTTGTTTCTTGCCATGTTTTGTGGAATGGGCTCTGGACTTTCAACGATAAACAACATCCGACAAATAGGTGAGTCTCTTCGATACTCATCCGTTGAGATAAATTCATTGGTTGCCTTGTGGAGTATATGGAACTTTCTTGGTAGATTTGGAGCTGGTTATGTCTCAGATGCGTTGCTACACAAAAAAGGATGGCCACGTCCATTGCTAATGGCTGCAACACTTGGAACGATGACCATAGGCCATCTAATCATAGCTTCTGGTTTTCAAGGAAACCTCTATGTCGGTTCTGTTATAGTTGGTGTTTGTTATGGTTCACAGTGGTCACTGATGCCTACAATCACCTCTGAACTATTTGGGGTTCGTCACATGGGAACCATCTTCAATACCATATCTGTGGCTAGTCCTATTGGTTCCTATATCTTTTCTGTAAGATTGATCGGTTATATCTATGACAAGACTGCTTCTGGGGAAGGGAACACATGTTACGGGTCTCACTGCTTCAGGCTGTCTTTTGTTATATTGGCGTCTGTTGCGCTCTTTGGGTTTCTTGTCGCAACTGTACTATTCTTTCGGACAAAGACGCTCTATCGACAGATTCTTGCCAAGAGGTTGCATAATCGATAGGAGTTCTTGTGAATACTATACTTAGGAAAAACGAATATGGCTTCTCTTGCCACACCCATGGTATAGCTTATGATTCCCTGAGGTACATCAATTACTTTACTTGTAACTTATGTTTCTATCAAATACCTGTGTTTAGAGATGGGAAGAAGAAAGCTGAGATCTTTGTCTCTCTTTCTTTCTGTAGTTTCTTCCACAAAATGTGAGTTTTTTGTGAAGTGTATAGAAGACATCTCAGATTCCCAATAAATGTTGAAATTCTTTATTTACTTCATATTGTTGATAACTATGCATTTAGATAATAATTGCAGGCCATCAAAGTCTCATTCATCCATTATTGAGATTAATCCACAAACCAATCACCATTTACCAATAACCCTATTCAATGCTTTTCCAATTATACTTCTGACAGTTCCTACGTATTTAATTGGAAGAGAACTCGAAACCTACTTTTCTAACCCCAATAAGTTCCTTGAAATCCAAAACGATGTAAAAAGTCAGCTACTTTGACTTTCTCATCTGAAGACGATAACTCCGTGAATGAGAGAGGAGTTGAAAAAACAATCAAAAGCTAGCAAAGCAAAGAAAAAGACAGAAACTTTGTCCATCGTTCTCTCTCAATGTGACACGAGAAGTTGAAAAATTCAAACCAACATGATAATATTCATTAATTTGTAATATCAGACAAGAGATTTCTGGGGATATGGTTGTTGGTAATGGGAAGATAGTAAACGCCATCGCAGTTGCATTTATTCTGTCTGTAGAGTCGAACTAACTAATTTTATTATAATGATTTTGAGTCATATCTCTTGTCCTCTGTCCTAAATTCAGATGTATAAAAAAGAGCTTTCTTTTCTTCTTCTTTCTTGATTCTCTCTTCCACTGTCATTATTCATTATCCATTATCCTCGAGATTTGTCTCTTCTGAGACACCATGACGCTTCATCGATCTCATGTGTTCTTCTTCTTGTTTCTCTCATGTTTCGCTCTTTCTTCTTGGGCTCTTCCTCTTTGTTCTGATTCAAGTGAGTGTTGTTTAATTGTTATCTGCTTATGGGATCTCAATTTAGTTCTGCTATTGTAGATTAATGCATTTGGCGTTTTTTTAGGAGCTCCCCTGGAGGTGAATTCGACATTGAGCTTTTGTCCTTACAAAGGAAAAACATGCTGCAATACGATGGAAGATTCCAATGTGAGGAAGCAATTTCAAGCTATGAACATTTCCGACAAGGGTTGTGCTTCTGTTGTAAAGTCAATCCTTTGTGCTGTAAGTACAATCTTGTCTTTTATCTCTAAAGATTCTGCCAAATGTTTCATTATGCAACACTTAGTACATACATTTTTGTTTGAGCTGTAACCATTTTTACCTGATTTATTTGGAACCATGTGTGCTGTTTTTGTTTGAAATAAAATCCGCAAAAGAGTTGTCCTAAGTTCCTTTTTTTGTCTGTGTGATGTTACAGAAATGCGATCCTTTCTCATCGGACTTATTCAGAGATAACTCAGGTCAGTTGTCTGTTCCAATCCTCTGCAATACTAGTTCAGCAAATTCCACACAGGAGTTTTGCTCTGAGACATGGGAGACATGTCAAAACGTCTCCATATCGGGTTCTCTTTTCGCTCCCTCGTTGCAAGGCCGAGCTGGAGCGCCAGCAAATAACAAAACCTCCACGCTTGCTGATCTATGGCAGTCCAAAACTGATTTCTGCAGTGCCTTTGGTGGAGCTAGTTCCAATGAAACTGTTTGCTTCAGTGGTGAGCCAGTTACTCTTAATGAAACTACTCCTGACAAGCCACCTCCTGGTTTGTGCCTTGAAAAAATCGGAAACGGTTCTTACCTCAACATGGTTCCTCACCCTGATGGCTCGAACCGTGCATTCTTCTCTACACAACCTGGAATAGTATTCTTGGCTGGTATACCGGATCAGGATTCAGGTGGGGTATTGGATGTGAATCCATCTAGCCCGTTTGTGGATTTGACTGATGAAGTTCATTTTGATACTGAGTTTGGGATGATGGGAATGGCTTTTCATCCAAAGTTTGCTCAAAATGGGCGGTTTTTCGCTTCTTTCAACTGTGATAAGTCCAAGTGGCCGGGCTGTACTGGAAGGTGCTCATGTAACTCTGATGTGAACTGTGATCCTTCCAAACTAACTCCTGACAGTGGATCTCAACCATGCCAATTCCAAACCGTAATAGCTGAGTATACAACCAATGGTACCTCCTCAGACCCTTCTAAGGTATATACTTTTTTCAGACCCTTATCCACATCTTAAAATTTTTGCTTTTTTTCATAGAGTCCTAAGCTTTTTTCGCATTGTTCAGGCGAAGAACGCTAAGCCAACAGAAGTCAGGAGGATTTTCACAATGGGACTTCCCTTCACATCACAACATGCTGGACAGATTCTATTTGGTCCAGATGGGTACCTATACTTTATGATGGGAGATGGAGGTGGAGGCACAGACCCGTATAATTTCTCACAGAACAAGAAATCTTTGTTAGGAAAGATCATGAGGCTTGATGTAGATAACATTCCTAGTGGGTATACTTTGGCTTTTGTTTTATTAAGTAGCTAAATCTCCAACATGTGATGCATAAACTCAGCACAAATGTCTTCAGGTGCTTCTGATATCTCCAAAATGGGTCAATGGGGAAACTACTCTATACCAAGAGACAACCCTTTCCGTGAAGACAAAGAGCTTGAACCTGAAATATGGGCTGTTGGAATGAGAAACCCTTGGAGATGCAGCTTTGATTCTTCTAGGCCTTCTTACTTCATGTGTGCTGATGTTGGACAGGTAATAATAGCTTGTTTCCACATTGAGTTTGTCTGTTTATTTCGGTTGCAGTCTTCCTCCACTGTTCTTGATATGTTTTTCGGTTAATAGGACACATATGAAGAGGTGGATCTCATTACCAAAGGAGGAAACTACGGTTGGCGTATTTACGAAGGACCGGATCTTTTCCATCCCCAGTCATCCCCTGGAGGAAACACATCTGCTAAATCCGTAAACCCGATATTTCCTGTGATGGGTTACAACCATTCTGAAGTTGACTCAAGTGGAAAATCAGCTTCAATCACTGGAGGATACTTCTATAGATCAGAAACTGATCCTTGTGTAGCTGGAATGTGAGTCAACACACTCTCTTTTCTCTGCTTCATTCTCTCATTTTCCTTTTGCATTCATTTGGTGACAAAACATTTTACAACTATTTTTTGCAGGTACTTGTATGCTGATCTATATGGAAATGGCGTGTGGGCGGGGATTGAAACTCCCGCAAATAGCGGAAATTTTGTGACCAACAGAACAAGCTTCAGTTGTGCTGGTGACTCTCCCATGAAATGCGGTGATTCTCCAGGAACTACAGGGCCATATCTAGGCTATATTTTCTCCTTTGGTGAGGATAACAACAAAGACATTTACTTGCTCACAAGCATTGGTGTCTATAGAGTGGTTAGGCCAAGCCGCTGCAACTTGACTTGCTCCAAGGAGGACTCCACAGCGGCTAGAAGAAACCCCAGTCCCACGAATTCTTCTTCTTCTTCTTCTTCATCGTCTTATAGGCATATGAATGGTTTCCATGGAAGCTTGGTGGTTTTATTTGTATCTCTGTCTTTGATTCTGCTAGGTTTAAATTAGTTTTCACAAGTTGTTTCTTGTTTGTGTTGAAGAAGAATTATGAGTTTTGTTAATTGAATTGTATGTTCAGGATGTTTTCAGAGAGTACAATGAATGAGACCAGAAATAATTGGAAAAGCAGTGTAAAATATTTACAAAAATTGTAACAGTTCATGAATGTAATCAAAGATCTTATTTACACACAAATCCTTATTGTTACTGCAAAGCATAAATAAGTGATAAGTGAGACAAAATTAGACAGTGCTTAAACACGAGTTACAAATTTAAATCAATGTTAAGTAATTAACAAAAAAATTACTATAGAAATGCATTAAATTCCAATTTTTATCTCTATTTATTGAATTCAGAGCTTTGACTTTGAGAACAAAAATTGACTTTTCAGATTTTTTCTCAATCTAATAGACACAAGGCTCAAAACGACAGCGTTTAAGGGAAGGGACAAGCGAAGCTTTTGAACATCTTTCATCATCCATCTTCCTCCCTCGCTGTTTAACCGATTTAGATTTCCTTTCAACAAGGGCTTTTGATCTTTTCAATCTAAAACTTCAATTAAGGAAACAAAACCCTAATTTTGCTCCTCTCTTCTACTTCTCAATCTTCTCCTTCCTTCCATTATGCCTTCCTCATCCGAGATCGTACCTGACCGATCCTCACCTGAGCGCGATATCTCTGAGAATCAACACTCTGCTCAAGAGCTTACTCAAACTACGGATACAGTAACGGTCACGGAAGAAGCTCCGACACTCAGAAGAACTCGTCCTTCACGAGCTTGTACTGTTAGGGCACAGCAGCGTCTTCAAGAGCAGCAAGCAGCTGAGAGAAAGTTTAAACAACCGAAAAAGGAGCAGAAGCCTCAACAGAGACATGTAGAGGAAGTGGAGGATGAAGAGGAAATGGAGGATCGAGAAGAAGAAGATGGAGATGATTCACGGAGGAATGGGAAGCAATGCGGTGGAGGAAGTGCTGCTAAGATTGTTACTTCACTTGTGCAGCCTCCGGAACCTTCACAGGTGCCACGGTGGAATCTTCGTTCAATGTGGGAACTTGCTTCATTGCTTAACTTCTTGCATGTGAGTCCTTTCTTCCTTTTTTTTTACTTGAATTCTGAGTTTGGCAGTGAGTAACTAATTCACAAGTTCTCTTTTTGGTTTGGATGAATGAAGATTTTTAGACCGCTTTTGAACATCAAAGTGGAGTTTTCGGCTGAGGAATTGGAAACGGCTCTGCTTACACCAAATGACACTTTAAGTGATGTGCATATCCCTTTACTAAAGGTTGGTGCTTTTTGGTTTTCTGTTGTGTTCTTTCTTACGCTCACAGTGTATAAGATTTTGTTGGCATATTGAATGGCACTGGAACTGAAATTTGCCTTCTTTGTAATGAGAGCAAAAACTCTCAAATCTTGTAGATAAATATGGCATTTTGGCATAGATGTGCTCCTCTTCTTTATTCTATTGTTGCTTGCAAAGTGAACTGTTATCATTAGTTCAGATGAAAAACGTAGCTTTATTTCTGGTAATATATGCTCTTTCCTCAATTCAGATTGAAGATGAAACTCTATTTGCGAAAGAGTGATTCTACAAACTGATTTTATATCAGAAAATAGTATCTAAAGTTGTAGCTAGCTCCTTTTGAACTTCTATGCACCTATAGTAGACACAGTGAAGAACAATGCTGATTTTTTCTGAGTCTTTTTTCTGTCAGGATATTATTTATTTTCTTTGTTGTACATTGTTATGAGTGTCTTTTGTTTTGTGATTTATCAAGTGTTGCACTTGCTTTTGGTTGATATTGATGTGAATCCTGATGAATCAAATGTTCTTCTCCTATGAAACGTTTTTGGTAGTTTCTTTTTTGAACAAGTTCTATACATTTTTTTTTTCATTTCTATTTGTAGGCCATTCCTCCTGTAAATCGGACGGCCCTCACACATGATACATGGGTCACTGTCTTGTGCAGAAAACTAAGAAATTGGTGGCACTGGGTAATGAATGTTGATCTTCTTTCACATGATATGTTAAGTAACTTGCTACTATGATTTAATTTTTGTGATATGTGCTTTGCATACTTCGTTTAGGTTGCAGAAGGGGACCTTCCTATTGTTGCCTCTCATGGGTGAGTATTGATCATTTCAAGATCTTTTGATAATTGATTAGTCAGGCATTTATTAGTTTCACGTCTCAAATCTTTTAGGCTAGAGATTGAAGTGTACAAATCACTCGATCCAGGCATCCGTGTGGTGATTCTTAAAGCTTTATGTGATATTCGCGTTGAGGTAATCATGCAAACTATTATCAAATCCTTGTAAACAGTACATATATTTTTCAATCACCTTTGTTTCTCTTGGTGTAAAAGCTATATTCTCTCAAATCTTAAAGTATTGTATCCATGGCATCTGGTTTGATGTTTCTTATAGTGGCTTTATTAACGTATCAAGAGTATACTGTTTATTGCAACAAAGCTGTATCTGTCTGGATGTTTCATGCATTGCACATAAAAATGTTTTATTGTGTTTTTGTCCTTTCTATTACTATATAATTATACACACCTTATCATGATTAACCTTCTGGAGCTTGTTGAGGCGTTGTTGATGATTGACGGGAGGATATGTGTTTTTTTCACACCAAAGTGTTAAGATTGATTTGGAAATTTGTACAGCAAGAGGATATCAGGAGCTACATTGAAAATTCACTTAAAACTGGAGTTCATCTCTCAACATTTCGTAAAGATCGTGTTGGCGGTGACTCGCATGGAGTTAACTTTTGGTGAGTGGAAGATAAGAGAACTAAAAATACCATGGAATGAATTCTGATGACATTTGCTTGTTAGCATAACTGTGATGGTACCTCTTTGGTTCTTCCTCAGGTATGAAGATGACTCCTTAATTGGTCACCGTTTATATCGCGAAATCAGGAAAGCTGAGCTAGGGAAGGTCAAAACAAAGGGTTCCAAGGTTCTTCCTAACGTAACATACCGTTGGGAAACTGTGGCCACAAATTTTGATGAATTCCAAGATGTTTCTGTAAGTCTCTTCTACAATCAATTCTGAACTGGCTGAGAAGTCTGTCCTGCTAGCATTGATATATGTGGTGATTGTGATTGAATGAAATCAAGCCAATGCTAATAACCGGGTTCATGGATAGTGGTCAAATCAATTTATTGCGGGGTTAACCAGAACATAAGCACTAAGCAGCTCTAAGTTGTGGATCATATTTCAACTCTGTAGCATGCTCTGCTGTAAAGTGAAAAAACAGTGCTATTCTGAAGCAGATATTACACCTATTTGCTTTGCAGGAGAAACTTTTTTCAAGTAACAGTAGAACAGAAGCTTCTCTAGGAAAGAAGCTGAAGAATAATATGCTTATTGAAATAGAGAAAGAACATAAGGTGCCTATCTACTTACTGACATTTTGTTTTTTTACATTTTTTCTTCTTGGTAATGGTTACAGTAGAATTGAACTCTCATCGCGAGGGCAAGCATTTTTCTTTAGCATCTGCATTGTAATGGAAATGTATATTTTTTTCTGCCAGAGGAAAGAAAAATTATTAAAGAAGCAACACAGACAGGCTCTTCTCCTTAATAACTTCTTAGATGTCGATGGTTTTGGAGCTGGTCGTTCTCGCCGTGATAGGAAGCCAGTTACATACACTTTTGGTATGGGCAGTACTTAGCTATGCATTTTCGTCTCATTCAGTATCTTGCTTTATCGCAATTTGACTTGGAAGTTTTTACTCATGCTGAATACTGTTGCAGATGATTATGATCGGTCGATAAATGAAGCTATCAAAATAACCAAGTACGTTTACATCTAAACCGTGATTGTATCACTTCTCCTGTTGGTTGGATGCTTCCACATTCTTTATATGGGAACTACTACTATGTTTTTGCCCGAAATTAATTCTGTTTACTTTTGTCCATACTCGTTCAGGAAGAAACCTCCATCACCAGGGCTTTCTCTTCACAGAAGAGAACCTGACAGATTGGATGCTTCTTCAAATGGCGGAAGGACCAGTTCGACCCATCCTTTTGAGCCTGTGAACGATACAACATCAGTGAGATCTTCTGATTTTGCCGACTACGACGATGTCAATGAAGAGAGAGCTGAATCCGTGGACAGAAGGTAAGCATATTTTTAACAATCCGTTTTTCTTGTTCCCTTGGTGGTATTTGACTGGTGAAACTAATGAGAATTATGTCCTGACAGTAACAGGCGGAGACAACGGCCTCAGCGGTTTTCAACTATGGACTTTGTTGAAACTGTTTCAGATAATGAGGTAGACTTTGAAAGTGACGATGACATTGTTGGGGAAGCGGTCTATGATGAAGAATATCTGAAGAAGCGTAAAAAGAGGAAAGAGCATTCTAGTGCTTCCGAGGGAGATGAGGAGTACCAATGGGATGAAGACAATGCCAATGAAGAGGAAGAGGAAGAAGACGAAGAAGATTCTCTTAGTGCTAGTGAAGAAGACAGTGATGATCCCCATAAGAGGTTTAAGAAATTGCCACGGAGAGAAACTAAGTTAAGATCAAGGTTAAATCATATCCAGTCAGGCCTTAGGCGTAGTAAAAGAGCCACAAGAGTCAACTACCAACAGTATGAGCTCTCAGAATCTGAAAATGAAGGAACAAGATCTGCAAAATCCAGGCGATTGGTTGAACATGATGAACCCTCTGATGAAACAGAGAATGATGATTTCTCAATGGGAAGCCAAGAGTCGGAGGAAAATGCAAATGATCCAGAGACAAAAGTTGACGAAGAAGAGGAGCCTACAGAGGAAAATGATAAAGCAGAGACGAATCAACTTCTTAATCAATCAAATGGCACAGACCAACAAGAAACTGAAGGTGTAAGCAAAAGGCGTTACCTCGACCTAAATGAGCTTGCCCCAGTCTCTGGTTTTGATGATGGTCCAAATACACTACTGAAGGATGATGATAGCAACAAAGACAATTCATAAGCAGACAGAGAGGTTGTTTATCTTTTACCATCTGTTCTGTTGCTGTTGTACTAATATCCCTTCAAGGGCAAAGTCTACCTTGGGGCTTACTTATTCAAGCACTTAAGGGATGTCTTTGAGGCCGAGAGGTATGTAGATTATGTTTTACTGTCAATGTTATCTCTGAGTTAGTACAATAAACTCTCTTTTTTTTCTAGCTTTGTATTAACCAAAAAGAACGTGCATTGTTCAGCCATGGAGAATCCTTTTAAGGCCATGAACTGTTTCTTGCTGTGCCAAAGAAAGAACAAATCTTTCCATTTAGATTAAGAAATGAGTTTATACATATAAAAATGAACTACTTCTCTATGTTTTCTTCCCTACTCCATCTTTTCTCCATTTCTTCAAAACACATCAGAAGGCTTGAAGCTGCAGACCAATCAAACCAAAAGTCCATAGTCTCTCTCTCTCTCTCTCTCTCTCTCTCTGTGGTGAGCTAGCAAAATTGGTTTCTTAATTTGCCCAGGCTTTCTACAGCAAGCTTGAAGGCATATTATATTTCAGAAAACGTAACTGTACCCTCAAGCATCATCTCATGTTACAACACTCAGGCTTGCTCTGTCTTAAGAGTTTATCCCATAAGCATATCATCTGTCTTGGCGACTGGTAATGAGCTGTGTAGTAGTTCTCAACACAACCAAACTGGCAGAATCTCAGACTGTGTCTGTAATCCACTGGGTTTGATGTGTTCTTGAAATGCTCAACCCACATTCCCACACTTACGTCCTCCATCTTGAACAGCTGTGGTGTATGTGAACAAAAGATCAACAACAGAGATTAAAGTGAAAAGTAGATGATACAATTGGTTTGATTCTCTCTTCTTCTTACCCGCAATTTATGTCTCTCAAACTTCTCCACGATGAAACGCGCAATGTCAGAAGATAGAACATATCCGGGTCCATTTGCGTAGGGCGGGTAGTCCTCCTCTGGCCATTCCTGATATTATCCACAAGACATACATGAATAATGAGTGACAATCATTAAGTATCCATAGAACTGACACACTTAAGAAGAATTTATAAACAAACACTTCAAACCATTGCACTATTTCATGCAATATGTTACACATAGAGATGGAGTGTAATGCAGAAGAATGTACCTCGTATGTGACTGCCCATTTGCCCCCACGGAGAGGTTTGTGGTAATAATTCATGTTACCAATGTACAGGCTTCTACCTTCGGGTACCTTTTTTACTTCATTGATCACTGCACCAAGTTTTACAAATGTATCATCGTCACACTTCATTATGTACTTTGCAGAGAATGCAAGAGCCTGCAGTAATCAAAGTGGAATTTTTTCAAAAATCAACTCCACAGAAGCACTAAATCAAGAACGATTTTGCGGAAGCATGACCTATAAAATCTGAAAACTCACTCCGTGTTCACATATGGCAACAGTTTTCAGGACGACAAGATCATAGCTATCCATGTAAGGAACAAGTACAATGTCCCCAAAATACTCTGCTTCTTTCTTCAATTCCACATTCACCTCCTTCCTCCCATGCTGTGAAATGCACATCACAGAAAAAAAAAGAAAAAATCATGTCCCCCACTGAATCCATTGTTTAGGTAACGGGTGCATTTTGAGGATGCTGTAATCAACTTTCGCCATTGTACTATTAACCCTTCATGACTTAAGATTTGATGAAATATGTAAAATACAGCTTACCAGCGCCACAAAGAAACGAGCAACAACTTTTGCAGATGTAATAAGAACATGCTGCATCCATGATTTCCTCACTGCCATCCGCTCAGAGAAATGGTTTCCTGCGGAAAGAATGCCAATAAAGAGCTCCACAGGCCCATCGGGAACTACAGGGGCCTGCCATCTCTTTGACAACTCGAGATTCCTCTGGGGAGCAAAGCTAGGATGTGATGTTGGCAGAGAGGCAACAAAAACAGAATGAACATCAATGTCTCCATTTACGGTTAGCCCTGTTGCATCCTCGAGGGTGAAACCCTATATAACAAAGAAATACAAGAAAAAAATGTTAAACAAAACAAACTAACCAACTCTGCGCTATTATGTATCACATGATTACCAACACAATAAAATAGAAATGGAGTAGGATATATTCTCACAGTGCGATAAGGGTAAGAAGTAACATGCTTTCCATCAACATTAACATGGTAACCCTCTAAACCGGCGCTAAGAGTTAGAACAAACAGCTTCTCTTCTACAAACGGAAACGGCCATTCTACTTTGACCCTTTTTCTCCTTCCTATAAGTCTATTCAACCACCATCTTGCCCTCGACCCTTCTGAGTAGTTATCATCATCACGGATCCACTTCTCACACTTCACATGACTATCAACTGCAACCACACTAAAGTATTACTCAACAGATGACAAAAACCATAACTTGCTAGCTTCTAATGGATCACAAAAATGACTATACACTAACTAAATAACTTTGAATTCAGATACCAAATAACGAAAGAATAGACCTAACCAGTCTCTTCCTCAGGTCTTGACCTCCATCCTTCGCACCGTTGTGCTGGTCCCCACTGCATTCTATAGCAACTGTTCTGCTCAATCACCGGTTTTCGACTCCAGTCTCCTATTAGCCTCGGATTGAAATGAAGAATCCGAGGAGGATCCTCTCCTTCAACAGTCTTCAAACCTTGAAGCTCTATCACAAACTGAGACACCAACTTAGATCCATCTCCTTCCTTAGGATAACCTTTCCACGGCCTTCCCACTAAAGTTATGTGCGAGCCCAATGTCAAACCACACGGCAGCTCCATCAATTTGTTCTCCCGGTTCATAAACTCCGTCCCGGTTAACGAAACAGAATGTGGACATGAATCTGATTGGTTCTTCTCAGGCTTCTCCACTGATTTCTCAAGCCTTCCTGATTCAAGCTCCTTCCAAAGCTTTCGACCTAGCTGCCAAGCTTCCTTAGCCGATTTGTGAAGCTCCACTGACCCGTCTTTACTACTCGGGTCGAAAGTTTCTGAATCAAATCTCAAGCTTGATAGAAGACCCCGGTGATGTTCACGAACCATGTTCTGGTCCGGCCGGTTAATAACCGGGTTCAAATCAGGGTACGAAATTGTCTTCAATGGGGGATTAGGGATTTGCTCGACTTGGGGCTCAAGCTCGATATCGAGCTTCTCGAGTCGAGAAAGAGAATCAAGAGAGACGGAGCTGCTGGACCAGGATTTGAATACGAGAGGTATCTCTACTGATACAAAAAGTAGATACAGAAACCCAATTGCCATTATTACGCGAACCGATCTCTGCTTCCATAGTGATGAGAACAGATCAAGCTTGTCAATTTTTTCAACTTTCGACAATTTGGGTTTTTTCATTTCTGTTTTTTTTTTTCTTAGGATCCAAGCAATGAAATAAACCTTAACGTTGCATTGAGAGGGATCCGAAAGTGGTATAAAGTTTGGAAATTTTATCACGGGAGCAAGAATAAAGAAAAGAGGACAAGAAAAATAAGCGGATGATGAATAATGATGATGACGACGAGAGATGGAGGAGGAGAAGAAGAGATCTTGATTCTTGGGATACGCATTTTTTAGGCGTACGTTAGTATACACGTATTTTCTTTTTAATTAATTAATTTCTTACAACAAATATCTATCATTTTTAATACATTTGTTGAATGTTGAATATTGAATATATTGTTAAATACTTAGCATCTATAAGCAGAATACAAATTCTGAAATCTTCATACTTCAGAACTACAGATAGACAATACAGATTCTCTCTAGTTTCCATGGACGAAATTGTGTTATACCAAATTAAAATAATCGAAAATATGTGTATGTGTCACACATGTGACATAAGCCCATATCTCAGGAGTAGTACTGTATATGATATCTTAGCCAAAAACTATATTATTATCATATTAATTAATGAATTAACCCACTATTAGGAATTAGGAAATTAAATTTGAAGGCTAGAAACTTGTTCCAATCTTTTCGTATGGCCCCATCTATGCATTTGTCTTTTTCACTAGGCTTGAAGAAGTAGACATCCCATTATTTCCTCGATTTGACCCATTAAAATTATTTGGAGTTACCACATTAAATCATTTATGAGGCGTAACTCTTGTAGAGGCATCTTTTATTAAAATTATTGCACGAAATATTCCATGTCAATGAATGAAGTATAATAATCTGGGATCTGAGCGTTTTGGGAGAAGCAAGTTATAACGTTTTTATCAAACGATTATCTTATTTCTTTACTTTGGTTCAGAAAGGCAAGAATGGAAAATTATAACTACTGTCTTAGATTTATACCCGCACATATGCACAGAATTTTGTATATATATTGTATAATTATAACTATTTAAATTAGTTAATATTTTTAAAAATTAATAATGGATAGTTAATTATTATGTAATAAAAATATACGTACATAAAAATAAATTTAATTATATTTTATATTTTGCTTGATTGATTTAAAGGTTCACCGTGATCAGCGCACACGATGAAGATAAAATCGATATTTCGGAAAGCAAGAGTGACTTTTTCATGGCAAAACTTTTGCATACGATTGCAACACCTCGTTTGGCTACACAAGTTTACTCAACTTACTTGAGAAAGTAGTTACTATTACAAAAAAAAAATAGTAATTTCATGAAACGATATGTTTAACGGTACACTAAATAAATCTTTCAAAAAATATAAATAAATAAATTAAAAAATTTCGAACCTTTTAGCGAGTGCTTTTAGAGCTATTAAGAATGTTTTTATTTTCTTATTTGATAATGTGGTATTAAGAATGTTGTGGATGTGTTATGTAATTTTCAATCCTTGTAATTCTCTTTATATGAACTAGATTTATGCATGCGCATATGCACGAAATTTTGAATAGCTATAAGCCTATAACTATTTTAATTATTTTTATTAATATTTTTAAAAATTGATAATGATTAGTTAATTATTATTTAACAAATATATATACATACGTCAAAATATAAAATTGAACTATATTTTATATTTTATATTTTGATTATATTTTGTTTTTTTTTGTTAATTAACTTTTTCATATTTTAAAAAATCAATCACATATTACGTAAAATCATGTTGATGAATTTTATTGATTTTAATGGCTATACATTTTTTCATTCATAGGTTAATTAATGTCAAATTATTGATTAAATGCCAAACAATTAACAGTTATGTATTTAATAAAAAAAATTAAGAGATGATGTATCATCCTTAGAGAGAGAGTTCCTTCATCTCTATATGATTAATTCATTAATGTTACCGTAAAAAGAAAATCTTATTATTATTCCAGTTATAAATTAGAGATACACACACTATCATTGCAGGACATATAAAAGATGTTTTCGTATAAAAACTTATTTCAATTATTCTTTTACGCATACTCATAAATGATTACATTATTTTTTTAGAGGAAATATAGAAAACTTTGTTAAGTAGTAACATTGACCTGAGCATGTTGATAGTTTTACCATCCGCTCTAAACGCCTCCATCAGAACCGCGTTTGGAATCGCGGGTTTCGTAAGCAACAGAGTATGCGGCAGAACAACCTCACTAGGCAACTCGTCAGCAACACCGTCAAAAGACGCGCTTGCGTTTTCCCAACGTTAGTCTCGTAATGAATAAGCCCTGGAGGATTCACAAACATATCACCGGGTCCAATAACTTTAGACAACAACGTGTAGTTAGCTGTCAAGAACCCAACAGAGACCGTGCCTTCGATAACGACCCCTCCCTCGGTTGCACCTGGGTGCAAGTGAGGCGAATTAATTTTTTCACCTGCCATTGTGATCAATAATAATTTACAGTTTTTTTTTATTGACTAAAATATTTTTATTTATATATTATATAATTTTTATTTAAAATAAAAATTAGTTTTTAATATACGTGTTTTTACCATGCATATACAAGTTTGTTTTTAATATGCGTGTTTTGAGTGTTAGCATTTACACTTTGCAAAAGACTTTTTAAGTAATGAAAATGTTTTACCGATTTAAAATGTTCTGTTTTAAATATATATATATATACACCTATTTTAAAATGTTTATACCTATCTAAAACCAAAAACAAACGTCAAGGAAAAAATCACATCAAAATACAAACACAAAATTTTGCCCTTTGAAACAATATGCTCTGGTATCATCCATCTTAGAGATTGGGTTCGTTGAACAAATCTGAAACTTTTAAGTGAGAAAGTATAATAGAAATATTTTGAAATTGAGACAAGGCAATGAAGCTTGTTTATTCTCTAGCAAACAGTAAATTAAAGATGTATTACAAGTTCGTGGATTCTGAAGGCATAGCAACAAAACTACGAAGCATGTGCAAATTCTGAGAGATCTGCAATAGAATTGCTTCTCCTTCACTAACATCTAAAACATCTGCAATATGTTTCAATAATTCACCATTTGATTGAAGAGCACTTAGCCTCTGTGTGATCTCTGAAAGCTCTTTTACTATCCCTTCTTTGCTTTCATTCTCTGTTCAAATTCATCACAAGATACAAAAAAGGTTTTTTAGGATCAGATTGAACAACACTTAATGATCAAACCTCGAGTAAAATTTCATACCTTTTTCTTGGACATCATCTTCCGCAGTAGGCTCCTCTGAACTTTTCGTTTGTACTAATAAAAAACCTGATTCTTCGGATTTCGTAGACGTATTTTCATCGATGTTTCCACCGTTCTCTTCATGGTTTGAAGCAGAAACTGAAAAATCCGAGACTTGTTTGGTTTCTTGGCAATCATTATGTGCATTAGCATTGCCGTTTTCTACAAGAAACTCTTCTTCATCTGTCAAACATCCATATTTTTCTCTGTAAGCGTCAAACTCAGTTTCAAGCTCTTTCATTTCCTCTTCCCTTTTCACCAACTCACTACTCAACGACTGCAAAGCTTCTTGATCATACTCTGCTTGTTCATCCATCATTCTTTGGTACTGCAAAGCCTCCATTTGAACAGCGGCTTTCTCGCCTTGAAGCCTAGTGATCATAGCCATGGCTTCGTTGGCTGCAACAGCTGAAGCATTTCTCTCTTCATCTAACTCCATATACAAATCAATCAGTGACTTCTTGTCCACGCGAACCTCTTTCTTGAGCTGATGAAGGATTGATTCACCGTTTTGATCTGCCGTATCCGAAACAACATTCTCTGTCTTATCCAAAAGGGGTTTCTTTAGAGATCGAACGGACCATCGTGGACTGTTTTGCGCCGAATCAGACAGAGGTATCCCAAAGAATTTGTTACCTCCTCTTACAAAACTCGGTGTTCTGTCCACATCCAGATCCTTAAACTCCAATTCGTTTTCAGACAGTTTGATGTACGAAACCCTAGGAGAAGGAGCAGGGGCAAGGAAAGAATTATTCCTCTTCGGCAACTTCTCAGATTTCACCTTCAATAATTCTCCACAACACGAACAATGTTGCTTCAAGCTATCATTTATAACGTTGCTATTGTTGTTAGTCTTGTAATCCACCAGATTTGTTGTTGTTTGAACAAAATTGTCGTCTTTCTTGAACGCCAAGGGAAGCTCTCGTTCATCGTCAATGAGAAGCTCGAGATCTTTGTGTAAAATTCCAATAAGAGACTTATAAGTATCACAGTCAGATTCTTTCTCGGTGGCAAAAGAGAGAAGACATCCTTCACACATATGTTTGATCTCAGAGAGCTTCTTATGGACATGACAATAAGCAAGAGAAGAGACTTTCTTCTTGTGAGACTCGCAGATTGATTCGTTGTAATAGGATTGAGGATCAGTAGGGACGAGAATGTGGTCGAGTCTTGTGCAGAGGAGACAAGGGGTGTTAAGGTCGAAGAATTTGGCGTATTGGTTTGTTAGAAAGGTGATAAAGCCATCGATGAAGAGGATAATGACGAGGCTCCATTCAAGAATGGTGTAGATGATGAAATGAGGAAAAGCCCCGAGTTCTTGTTCCACGAATTTCTTGAAAGAACGTTTAGACATGGTTGCTTGTAAAAGCAGAAACAAGAACAAGAAAAAACAGAGCAATTGTATAAACATATCAGGGATCAAATTAGGTCAAAAGATTCAACAGAAAAACAGAGATGATCTTTCTCACTCTTTTGAGATTTGTGCTTCTATTTCTGGGTTTTGAGAGTCTAAAACAGATTAGATTGTGCTGGAATTTTAGGAGATAAAAGTACCCAAAAACAAAGGATAATCGCTGATTTGAATTTGACAAATTTAGAGATAATGTCGTGAGAAGAGAGAGACAAAAAAAAAATCGTGTTATTTTATTTTTTTCCAGCGTAGACGTGAGGAGAACTTTGTCGTTGACCCTAAAACTGAATACAACTAGACACGACAGAAACAGAGGACATGCCAACACACATGTTGAACCGTAGACTCAATAAGACAAGGATCTAGGGTTTAAAGAACGATTTCTTATTGATCAAAGTGAAAGATTGGCCATTACAAAGAAGAATTTAGGGTTTATGAATAAAGAAAAACAAGAAACTGCCGAGATGCTCTTTAGGTTTTCTTTAGGGTTTTTCGAATGGTTTGAATGTCTGAGAACTCCTTTATTTATAGTGATTCCGAATCGATTTAAGTCGGTTTGAGCTTTTAATCAGGTTTTTTCTTTTTCTTCTCGGACCTTTCTCTTTTTTTTGGTGCTTTCCTTTTCCGAGTAGTCTTTCATTTTTTTAGTATGTTAGTTGTTCAAACTCCATGGGCTAAAAACTAATCGGGCTCTAAGAACGTCTCAACTTGGAACAGATCTAAGGTAGAATGCTAAATTTGGTACCAGCAACACATATAACATATACATATAAATTATATATGCATGTTGTTTGAAAGTACTCTACCGCTCTATGTTATACTCCTTCTTCATTATCAATCCAAACCCCCGCACTGTCAATCAGACCAAGGATCCTATTCCTTGCTCTTCTCTGTTTAGTGGATGCATGAAAGAATGTTGTATTCTTGTCTCCTTCCTCCAGCCATTGTTCCCGACTTTTCAGCCTCCAGTAAATCTCTTCCTCTTTATAGGTTTTGCATAATCTGCCTTTAAGTCCCAACATATCCTCATGTGAGGTATGCTCATCCTCATGAGCGTTGTTTATCAGGTCTTGAAGTTCTTTGATCATCATTTCAGAATTTGTCTAATTTGATTTTTTCCATACGGAGATAGCTCTTCGACAGTTACGGAGATTTTTGGTGAAAAGGCGATTATCGTGAGTACTAGGGAGACCCCATCCCTCCATCACCGCTTCTTGAAACCCTGGTTTCCCTATCCATCTTTTGTTAAACATAAATCGTCTCAGTGCATTCTGCGGTTTCGACAGAATTGAAGCTATAAGAGGTGTATGGTCTGATCCCCACATCTTTTGATACTCCACATTAGTGTGGGAAAATATACTATGCCATTCTTCGTTTCCCATAGCTCTATCAAGGCAACATCTTACTTTACCATTCTTCATTTGTCCAATCCAAGAGAATTGGTTTCCGGAGTATGGGAAGTCGATAAAACTACATGCATCCAGTTATCTCATTAAAATCCCCGATTGATGAACCATGGTTCAGAGCGGGCGATACCAATACGGGAAATTTTTTTCCAAATGTAATCTCAGTTTTTAACAACAGGATCTCCATAAATAAATGTCATAAAAACTTTATTGCCATCGATAACAGTTTCAATGTCAATAATACGATCATCTAACAAGAGAAAATTAACCGGATAATCTCTCGAGTAAAAAAAGGCCAAACCTCCGCTAGTGCCAACCGGCTTAACAGTTTCGAGATTATCAAAACTTAAATCTACTTGCAAATCTTGCAGATACAACTTATCATTTTTTTTGTTTCAGATAAAAACATAAATCCTGGAGAATAAACACGACATAATTCTTCCAGTCGGTGAGAAGTAATGTTAACACCCAACCCTTGACAATTCCAAGCCAAAGTCTTCATTTGGGAGGATCGGGGGAGATATGGGCCTCCGCCAAACCTTCCTTAGGCTTCGAAGCCTTTCCATCCTTCTTGGTCTCCTTGGTATCCTCGTTGACTTCCCGAGTGCATGAACTCGAACTAACCCTAACGGTTGATTTTTTCCTAGGCGATACCTTGCATTGGAATACGTTGAGCTTCTTTGGGGCTAAAATACCCACGTTTGGGCTTCTGGGTATGGCTTTTTTAGCCTCAGATTTCTTGGCCTCCTTCTTTCTATCTTGGGCCTCATCCCTCTTCAGACCCGTTGCCTTAACCAGTTTTGACATTTTTGATGCACTTTCCAAATGGGTCTTTAGATCCCTAGTGCTTTTGCTTCTTCCTCCTTTGTCAACAGCCGCCGGGGAACGTTCCGTTGGAGACTGTGACGTCGCCGGCAATACTGACGAAAGACGGGTAACTAACACAGCCTTTTTCGATATCGTTCTCTCAAGGCTCTCCTCCAACTTTTTCTTTGGTCTTAAAAACACATTTTTGTTGTAGAAAAAAAAGAAGGATCTCCATAATCCATATGGATGTAATTAGTAGAAATAAAAAATATTTATTTCTTTTAGTGAACTCAAAAGTTAAAAAGAAAAAGGGATGAGGAGACCTAATAATATCCTTGTAAAAAAAAAAATCTAATAATATCTGAGAAATATATAGAGAAAGGATAAAATGAAATCGACTCTTTTGTCTTTTAACGTTACTCCATTATACTTTAATTGATAAATATCTATGGTTAATTTGGTTATAATGTAATAAACGAATCTGGTCAACTCAATGTCCCTAAGCGCATGCAACTTGATCTTAGAAAAATAGTCAGCTTCTGTACTCTCCTCTATAATATATAGTTACAGCCTTACAGCTCCATCCCTACTATTTTTGAAAAAAAAGAATTATATCTTGTCCATCTATGAGTAGATTTTATATATTTAAAAAACCTGAGACGGGTAAATAATTTCTGAAATTTATAACTTCGAATTTCAAAGCAAAAACTCACAATATCAGGAAACTATACTACTATATTTTAATATATATATATATATATATAACCCAAAAAAAAGAGAGTTTAGTCGAATTTATGGTCTATAGGTAAGATTAAATTTTGAGACACTAGTAGGGCCTAATTCGACTATAAACAGCATGATCAAAACTATAACATTGATCAAAGAGGTAATACTTTAGTAAAATGTTAGGATGTGATTCGTCTATAAGCAATATGATCACAATTATTGTTATCAGTGCTAGTATTTTACTAGTATTTTTCTATTTTAGAGATTTGTTGGAAGAAAAAAAAATCTGAAAAAGGGATACACATAATTTGGTAATAGTTTTGGAAGACAGCAAAACACACGCAATGCACTAGCATCGGTTAGGAAGCAAAGCCACCATATTTACTTTTATGCACACAAAGTGGAAACCTAAAGAGTAGTGTTGTGACGCACTAAAGGAAGAGCCTTTCTTTCTCCTTCATTGTTCTTCTTTTTTACCAATTTGGATGAGAAGATTGTTGCGACTTTCCTAAATCAGAAAACAAACACAAATCTGAGGAAAAGAGAGAGAGAGAGAAAAAGATGAATTAGTCAGAAGAAGGAATCTTGCACAATTAATTATGAAGTTTTATTATTCTGGGTGGAGTTGTTGTGTTCTAAGTTAATTTCAGATCATTAGGTATTTAGGTCACTGCTGTGATCTGAATGAGGTCACAAGCAAAATAGAGCTTCTCTGAGGAATCTTGATTGAATAGATCCTGTATTTTTTAGCCAGAACTTCGATTTTACACCAGTATTTAGCTTCATAGTAATTAAAAAGACAATTTAATGAAAACCAAAAATAAAATCTAAGGCTGCAAAAATCATGGGTCTAGCAATTCCATCAGAAGACTTAGTTGGCTACTTACTTGACGATTCGTAGTGTCACTTCTGCATATAAACTAAGATCACTATTTATCTTCCTCTGCAGCTTCTTCTGTCTATCAGAGGCTGACACCACTGCTTGACACCACAACATAGGTTATCATGGATATGGAGTGCTGGTGAATGAATGTTAAAGACCATACGAGCACAGTTTTCACCAATCAGTCTTAGATAGAGGAAGACAGAAGAAGCCTTTGATTGCTAGAACTGGCAACAGAGACTACACCATGCCGGTTAAGCTGGGCTTCCTGCTAGTTCTTTTTTCATCTTGGTTCTTCTTTGGGAAGAGTTACCACTGTGGTTCGTGTCACTGCTTGTTGAAGTTCTTGTTCCAGCAACAAAAATTGGTGAGTTTGTTAACTCGACTAGGTTTTTATCATGGGACTCTTCTGAAGTTGGTTCTTTCGTCGACAGTAACTGCTTGAGCTGAGATCGCTGGCACATAATACGACCTCCATTCCATCCCGTGAAGGAAAATGATGACGAGACATGATCCTGCAAGAAGGAGAAAGCAGCTTTCGCGATGGGAGATTCTCTCGCAGCAGAGCTTTTCTCCAATTGTCCCCGTCTGAGACGTTAGAAAGAAAAAGAGTTACAAAAGCCAAAGACGAGATAAAACACACAAAGCTTGTAAGCGTCCTGCAACGAGCTAGCCAGAATCAAAATGCTTACACTGAAACAACAACAGCTAGTTGAGGAAGATCCTCTCCCCCTAAAAGCATATCATTTAGCCAAACCGATAATGCCGTGTACATACCACCCTCTGACATCCTGCAGAACGTTGAAAACCAAGAATTAGATTGACTGGTACTCAACCATTTCATACACTAGAAATGAAGCCAGCGTAGGGCTCTTAAGCTACCTATGCACATCAACAGACCACACAAGTTTGTTTTTCCGGAATAACTCAGGGAAAAGTCCACGTTTTGTTGCCTCATTGAGTGCCCTTGCAGCTCGCTCTTTCTGCCCCAGCCACCACAAAGCATCCAGAAGTGCATTGTAAAACCTTATTCCCAAACCACATCCTTCTGAATTGAGTTTGTCCAAAACATATTCAACGATCTGCCAATTTGAGTCATCATCATAATCTCCCTTGATCATTTGCCCAATAACTTGATGAATATTTGATACTCTATTTGAAAGCATCTCTTCCAGTAACTCATTGACATCGTCCCACCTAAAAACAAAACAAAAAAATTGAGGAGTAATTAAAAACTAAAGAAGTATTATATAAACAAAGGCTTGAAGCACTACTGATTCAGAAAATTCAAGTTAGTTGCAAGAAAATTAGTAAGGGTGCTGTACACTAGCATATCCCTCCCATGTCTGACCATGTAGGAACACAAGGCAGCTGAAAGAGCAAAATGCTATCATTATTCTGGCTAAGGCATAAGGATTAGTAAGGTATGATCTATAAATACACGCTAAAGAAAACAAAAGAAAGATTTTTATACTGGCAAAGGCATTTACCTCTCCATCTTCCCATAAACAGCCAGCATCATACAGTAGCACATGATACTGGGAAGTATATCAGAAGCTTTCATCTCCTCAAACTGCTCCTTACACTCATCAACAAGTCGTGCAAAAGAATACACACTTAAAACAGCCTCAAGCGTCCTTTCATCAGGATCACATCTTGACTTCTCCATATCTACATATGTCTTCACAGCCTCTTCAAATTTGCCTCCTTGCTTGTAGGCTTCTATTTGTGCATTGAACGTATCTATGTTCCTGGGAATACCAGAATCCTCCAACCTAGACAAAATCGCCTCAGACTCCTTGACCAGTCCTCCCCTTGCAAAAGAATATAAGAGCGAGTGGTATGTTTCAATAGTTGGATTGCTTCCCACTTCATGCATGGTGTTAAAAGCAACAAGTGCCTCTTCATATAAAGCAGCCTGCCCAAATGCTTCAATAACCCCAGTGTACGCCTTGGAACTTGGCACGATTTCGTTAGCTGTCATATATTGTACAATCTTCTTAGCATCTTCATGGAGTCCTCCCTTCCCACAAGCAAATATTATACCCTCATATGTCTCCATGTCAGGTTCAATATTCTCCTCCACCATGTCATGGAACAAAGTTACAACCTCCTTGAAATACCCACCTTCCCCAAAAACCTCTATCAAAATGTTGTATGTAGCAGCATCAGGATCTGTATTGCTTGATTTCATCTCAAGAAAAAGCTGCCTAACATCATCGTACCTCCCACTCTGTCCAAACAAATTCAGCAAAACACTATATGTATTTGCATTCGGTGAACACCCTGCAGCCTGCATCTGATGGAAAACCCCCATTGCCTCCTTAATAGACCCCGATTTCGCATATGCCTCTAACAACACATTATAAGAAGTGATATCCGGCAAACTACCCCCAGAAGCCATCTCACTTAGGAGATCCGTCACTTTTTCCAGCCGGCTCAACTTCCCAAATGTCTCAACGAGATGACAGTAAGTGGTTAGATCCGGAACTATCCCACCATCATTCATAGTCCTAAAAACCATTTCAGCCTCATCACCTAAACCTCTAATGGCACAAGCACTAAGCAGTGTGTTATAAGTCACAATATCAGGTTGTATCCCCTCATGTCTCATCTCTGCAAACAAACCCAATAAACCCTCCCAATCTAAACCACCTCTAGCACACGCATTAATCACTGTATTGTAAGTCAAGATACTAGGTGAAATCTTTTCGTTCTTCATCCTATCAAGAAGCTCAAGAGAGGTCTCATACCGTCCATTTCGACCATAAGCATTGATCAAAGCCGTGTAAGAGAAAACACTGCGTGCTACGCCTTGGCTAGGCATTTCCTCGAATATCTCAAGACATTTGTCAAGGAGACCTTCCCTACCGAGTAAGGAGATCATAATGGTGTAGATGTGCTCGTTTGGTTTGCACCATATCTGCCGTTGCATATACTTGAAGAGCCGAAGCGACCTCTGCCAATCGCCACGACCAGCGAACTCTTTAAACACGAGCGCGAAATCGTTTAGTGAAAGCTTGTTCTTGAATATGTCTAAGCATCTAGCGATGCTTCCGCGAGGTGGAAGGCTGCTCAGCTTGTTAATCAGCGATTCGACGTCGTAGCTGTATTTTCCTTTTTCAACTGATACGGAGGGGTTTCCCAGAACGAGATCCTTCGTCTTGGCCTTGATTCTTCCGGCGACGGAACATGGTTTTTTACTTCCGGAAAGGAAACGGAGACGGTTGCCGTCGGCGAATCTCCGGTTTCCGACGAAACTGGAGTTTTGGAACAGGAAGGAGAGCTGGTGTGAGTTGGGATTCGGAATTGCGAGATTCATTTTTGGTAAACTAGAGTTCACATAAGGATTCAGAAATCCTCCGGGAAATTTTCTCAACCACAGCAAGTGAAACGAGATTTTCTCGGGAAAGTCGAAATCCGATTTGAATTGATTAACGCCTTAGTCACCAGTCGCCACCAAGCTCTAGATGAGCAGAATACAATTTCCGAATACGATTTTTCTCTCCCAAAGTTCTCTCTGTGAAATGGCGGAAAAATGAAAGAAGAGAAGGGGCTTGAAGAAGACACGTGGATTCTTATTGTGGATAACAGTTCCGAATAACCAATCCGGTCATTAGCGGGTTTACAGAATCACTTCCCGGTTTGAATTGGTTAATTTAACATTCGGTCCCACAAATTTGGCGCCTAATATTATTACAAGAAAAATGGTATTGTACTCATGATTAGCTCTACTATAATTTTTTAGTACACAAGGAAATCACTAATTAGTAGTACTCATGAGTTATAACATACGACTATAGAAAATTTGTTTTATTGATCGCTCAGAGAGCCGGGAATTCTGACACCAATCAAAATCCAACGCTATATTATTTTTTATTCAATAATTTAGAATAAGCTTACGATATAGTCTATGAACTTTGTTTTTCTTTGTTTCTTTTTGGGCATTTAGTATATAGACTGTATAGTGGTCTAAATGAGGTAAAAATTAAAGTGTGATCTGTATTTTTTTTTTAAATTATCACCGAAAAAATGCAAAAGGCTTTGGCAATTACGAAAAGAGTGACGCAAAAAACGGGAAACCGCACCGCCGTTTGCAGTCTATAGAGAACAAAGGAGGCTGACGTGACGTGTGTGTGTGGGGGATATTTGGGAAATAAAGTCGAGTTAATAGGGGTAAATATGTAATTGTAAACACCTTTCTGTTCCTAACAGGCAGAAGACGCTTCAAGTGAAAAAATAAAAATAAAAGGAAGAAAAAACAAAAACAAACCACCCTTTTTCGCCTTTCTTTCTTCTTTCTTCAAGGCGAGTCTGCGACCTTGGTCGGGAATCAAAATCGCTTCTCCGCCACCGCATTATCGGTGCTAATGGCTGACCCTGAGGTATAATTTACCTTTCAACCCATCAATCTCTCTCTCTCACGAGCTCATAATATCGATTCCGGACTCCCCTGTGAAAAAATTCGAATTTCGTTCTGTTTCTCTTCTCAGAGAGATTCTTGTTTCCGATTTCGTTAAATTTTGGTTTAAATTAGTGTTTTTTAGAAGTGGGGTTTGTCTTGTTTTAGTTTTTTTTCTGGGTTTAGCGATGATTTGTTCGTTTGTTTTTAATTTAAAACAGACTTTAGCTGCGTTGAAGAGAGCCTACGCCGATACAATACTGAACACGACAAAGGAAGCTGCGGCGCGTGTTATGGTTTCTGAGAAGAAGGCGCGTAGGTATCAGCAAGAACTTGTGACTGTTAGAGATGAAGCACTTCATACCTTGCTTAGGCTTAAACAGATGCTTGATTCCAAGGTATAATTCACTATGTTAGATGTTTACTAATTCTCATCTTGTGCTTCATTCGTTTCTGCCTGATTTTCTTTTGGGGTTCTTGATGACATTTCTTTTGTTTCTTGCTTTATCTGAGATGGCTTTTGAAATTCAAGTTTTTGAGCCTTGCTTACATGGTTTTACGCATAGTGACTACTGACTATTATGTGTGTGTGACTGTAAGTTTGGTTTATTCAATCTTTGAGATGTCAAGTAGCTAGAAGATAGTCCATCATTCAGATGATATGCCTGGGCACTATCTTTTGTTACTGGTTCATGTCAATGAACGTCGTCACAATCCAATGTTTTTTTACTCTTTGAGCCTGAGTCTATATAACACTGACACATTGTTCATGAAACCTTAAACCAATGACCGTATCCAAGATTAGCTTAGCTTAGTGGGGCTTACACATATTTCTTGGCCTATGCTCTCATTTCATTCTGCAAGTTTTAGTTAAAGGTTTCTCAGTGTGGGGATATAGCTATTTTATCTTAGAGACTGTATCGGCTTTTGCTTGAGGATGAGCTTTCCCTATTGTACTATATCTTTCTATTGTGGCTGGCTTTGTTCTTCTCAACTCTTAACTTTTACAAACCTCTTTGTGGTTATATAGGTCAAGGAGACAGAGATGATATCCTTGAAGCAGCAACAAAAGGTTGAGGAACTTGAAGCACAGCTTGGAGAAGCTGAAGATATTGTAGGAGAGCTGAGAATGGAGTTGAGAGTACTCCACGGTGAGCTCAAGAAACTTTCAAATGGTCAGACACATCTTAAAAGTGATCATGAGGAAGAATCCTGTAGGGAAAACCGCAATGCAGCAGTTTCTTTAGTGCCTGATGTTTCTTGCAGTCACGAGATATCAGGAGCTGTAGGTTCTTGCATCCCAGTTGAACAAAGTGGATCGGTAGTGGCTAACGGGATAAAAATCCCATCTTTAACTCGCATAAGTAGTATTAACCAGTGTTCTTATAAAGATAACAAGGATCGGTACACTCTTCCATCTATACTGACAAAACGCAGGGAAACTGAAGGATGCATTCAGATAATCCATGCGGTAGATAGCAGTATGGCCAATGGAGATCTGTCTTCCTCTGTAGAAGTAGGAGATGTGAATGATGGAGTACGTCTTCACAATGTGTCGTCTAGTAAAAGTGTTAGAGATGGAGAAGCTCCAGTGGTGTATCCAAACTCTTCTCAGAAGGATGTCAGCACTCCTGTATCCCTGAAAACATCTCCCAGGGAAGATGAACATGACAAAAAACTGGAGATTAGCAAAATTGATGCAAAGAAAGAAGAAAAAAAGAGCTGTGAGAATATGGAGGTTTCGGCATCTCCTTTGTGCGAAGAAACTCCAGTTTTGCCACTTGCTAAAAGTCGGTGTATCAAGTACACGTTCAAGAGGAAGAGAAAGAAGGAGGTTTTAAGCAATATTGAAGGAGATTCCTCGTTTGAGGAGAGCAGAAAAATGAAACAGAAGACTGGGGAAAAAGAAGATGGTTATTTGGAATCTCTGAAGCCTAGTTTTACCAGTGAACCATCTCGGGATGTAGTCTACGCGTAGCACAGGTGGCTTTGAAGGCTAGTAAATATCAACATACATCTAATTCGCTATATCATATTATGTTTATGGAAAACTTGTGAGAATCTGGTTTGTATGTTTCCTTCTTGCCGTGAAAAAGTTTCAATAGTAGTGGCCTTTTGTTGCATTTTGGATGTAAACTATTTGTTCAATGTGATGGGTTTATCTATATATGATGACCAAGATTCTGAATTTCTCTGTTACTCGGAGAAGAAAAGTTTGCAGCAGAACTAGTCAACCAGTAGGATGCTCCACTGATTCAGAAGTAACCCTCAAGACTTAATCATCAATTGCAGTTTTGATCTATCTTCATGTTACATCATCAATTGCAGTTTTGATCTATTGCAGCTAATTGGCTAAGTAGTAAAGAACTCATTCATGTTACATTTAATTTTGAGTCAAACTTATTCTTCTTATCAAATAGTACTAGTTTGTGTCATTTGGTCAAAGTTAGTCATGGAAATTTGGACTTAGGACCATGGATCATGGAATAAGTAATGGAATTTTGATAAAATGAATAATCACTTGAGTTAAGAGTGTACGAGCTCTATAAATGCGAGTTTGTTCAATTTTCTGTTTTAAAATTTAGAATAATCAGTGGCCGTTTCAATATTACTAGTAGAGGTCTAAGAAACTCCTCATCAAGCAGCAAGCGAGTCAAGATGATGTAAAAGACACAAGCACATGAGTTATCTTTTTCCGGTTTAGTTTTGGTTCAGTTCTTGATTCTATTGGAACTGACTGATTAAGAGTTAAGACTGGTCAATACGGGGGTTGGTGGATTAGTGACTAATATATTTCTGAAATCTAAATCAATTATGTTCTTTGCTTACACACCAATGTTTTCGCAAAGCGAGTATCAATGGCACTCTCCTAACTGGAGCCATCTCTAAAAATTGCTCTGGCCTCGAATCCATTTCCTCACGTACCATCTCTTCCCGTTGACACAACACCTCCACGAGAAGTCACTTCCTGACAATCTGAGTAGAAATTTCCTTTTTCTTTTTTACATATACAGACAAGGAAATAATGTAATTTCCTTTTTTTTAACGATTGTAATTTCCTTTTTTACTGAGAAATAATGTAAGAGCATCATTATTGGAGAAACCCATTTAGGTTTCTTAAGTAATATTTAATTATAGTTTTGAAGTTAAGAAACTTCTGTTTTTGCTGTTTTATTGGTAGAAACTCATTAGGGGTTCTTAAAAAAAAAATTTTAATTTTAAATAGAGTTTATTTTTTTAATTAAACATAGTTGACATAAAAACATAATATTTTAAACATAGATTTTGAAAAAAAATGCAAAAGAACGGTCAATTTGGGTTTCTTTCTGATCTTGTCTATGAATTGCTTTCTGTTCACCCACCGAACGATTCCAATTCATTAATATGTAAAAAAGTTTAGAATTTTAAAGTTGAAGTTAAGAAAAAGTTTATAAAAAAAAAATTAAATTTTTTTTTTAAGTTAAAGTTAAGAAAAAGTAAAAAAAAAGCAGGTAAAAAAAATCTGGAAAAAAAACCCGGCATAAACAAATCTGGCGAATTAGAGGTTGACACGTGGCTAAAAATAGTGTAAGAACCCCCTTAAGAACTGGTTCTTAAAGTTCTTATATAAGAACCGGTTCTTACACTGTTCACAATTATTTTATTTTATTTTTGGTTAAGAAACCTTAAGAACCCTGGAATAATGATGCTATAATTTCCTTTTTTATTGTTCTAACGGTAACAATAACATTATTTCCTTTTTTTTTGCGTAAACCTATAAATATAGAGATTTTATCTCTGTTTCTAATCATTCATTCACAATTATTCTATCTTTCATCTTTTCTTTTCCTTCATCTCTCTTTTTTCTTTTGTTATTGGAATTAGGGTTTTTTTTTTCTTTTCTTTCTGAAATACTAGATTAGGACCCGCTCGATGGACGAGTTTCTTAATTTTAAAATAAATTAAATTTAAGTAAAATTAATTATTAAAGTAAATATGTGTGCTTAATAATTTATCTTATAAAAATAAATTTAGGGGGAAAAGTAGAAAATATATTCCGTTAGAGAAAAGAGTTTGGTTATTAACATATTTTTCATAAATAAATTAATTTCTATATTATAATTTTGTTATTAACATATTAAAAATATATACTATATCCATTAGTTTGGTCCATCTTATCATTTTTTTCGGTCACCGTGTGAGATATGTATTTTAAAAATATCAGAAACCAAAAAACTAAACCGAATCTGACCCGACAAAAATCCAAAAAGATCATAAACTTCTCTATCTGAAAAAAACTAAACCCAAACAAAACCGGTAACTGAATGGATACCTAAAATATTCGAAATACAACTATATATTCAAAACTATTAATAATATATAAACTTGATATAACTAAATTATATGCCCTACAATTATAAATCTAAAAATATAAATTATTTTTAGATCAAAATAACCAACATAGGCAAAATGAAAAATATTTGAAAGTTCTAAGTTATATTTGTAAAAATTTAACCAAATTTTATTCAAATTTAATAATTTTTTAATATTTGTTTTCTATTTCGTGTATTCAAATATGACTCGAATGCAGATAGAACCAAATCAAATCGAATGGATCATAAGCCTCTAAACCCAAAAACCCGAGAGACATGAACCAAGCCTAACGCCCAGACCTATTTTGAGATATAAAAAAAGATCCAATGATTGATGGGTATGTTTTCACTCATATTTAAGTGAGACGTTCTCACAAGATTTTAATTGTCCAATCTGATATCCTCTTGTTGAGATCGTATCTATCTCTTATTTTATGTCAATTATATGTAATTATTGTTGATAAACCTGAAAAAATGTTTAACAGTAGGTATTGAATATCATTTAGTACTCCTAACATTCTGCATATTAGATCATCTCATAAAATTTAGTTAATACTTAACCAATTTGAATAATGAATTAAATTAAATTATACTAAATCAATTTTGTTCATTCTCCAACCAAGGTTTATATAATAAGATTAGAAAAATTAACATTTTTTTGGTTTCCTTTTTTATTTTTAAAATTATTTCTTAATTTTAATTATTGATTAGATAAATTAAAAAATTCTTGTTTCACTTTGTTTCCTTAAGATAGGGTTTTAGGTTTTATTTTTGTTTTTTTTTTGTTTTAAAATTATTTCTTGATTCTAATTATTGATTAGATAAATTAACAAATTTTTGATTTCATTATATATAATATTTTTGTTTTCTAAACTTAAGTGTTGAGTTTTATTACGGTGAAAACAAACCGAATTTGATATCTCATCCTTAGAATTTTCTTTAGTCCTTTAGAGGTGTTATAAATTCAATGTGTTTTCACCTAAATGAAATTTAACACTTATGCATTTTTTTCTAAAATAGATTGTTCTTACTTTTTATTATATACACTATTTTTGTTTTTAAAACTTAAGTGTTGAGTTTTGTTACGGTGAAAACGAAGCGAATTTGACATACTGTCCCAAGAATTTTCTTTGATCTTTTAGAGGTGTTACAAATTCAATGTATTTTCACATAAATGAAATTTAATACTTATGTATTTTTTTTTAAATATATTGTTCTTAATTTTTATTATATACACTATTTTTGTTTTCAAAACTTAACTGTTGAGTTTTAATATGGTATAAACAAACCAAATTTAACATCTATAAGTTTAATATGTTTTCACCTAAATAAAATTTAACACTTGTAAAAGATTAAACCAAATACAGTAACTGATCCAATCCAACTGTATGGACTTTTAAAACAAATAAATTTTATAGTTTTATGAGACACACCTATTCCAGATGCAACCTCATAGAGGCAGTGAGAATACACTTAATGTATACCGACCTGACTTGGAAACAATCACACTTACACCGCTATAGCATAATATCTCATCAACGCCTTTTGATATTATCCGCTTTCTCAGCTAATTTTGGTACATGCTTCATGCTAATTCTGAAAAGAAAACAGAAATTATGAATTGAATCTGAGAACCGATCAAATTTTTTACTTTTGCTGATTTGGAGTACTTTCCCAAACTCCTCTTTTTATTTAGTAGAGATTACCGGCTTTAAGGAAAGTTTATTCTTTTGTTAAAATACAAGAAATTTTATGATCATAAATATTCATGATACATTTTCTAATAATCCATAATGTTCTTAGATTGATTACAAATAATAGTTATGAGGATTTAAGAAAAACTTTATGTATTTTCTAAATAACCAATCTAAGAATCACAAAACTTAAATTAAAAGTACCTAAAATAAGTTGTTGAGTTTGTGACCCAAATCACAATATAACTTCTTAGTTATGGTAATACTATAACTACTAATACTAAAAAAGTGTATTCAATATATCAAATCTAATTAGTTTGCTTTATTAATGATTTTTCCTTAATTTTGTCATGGATATTCAAGTTTGAATGATGGACCAAAAAAGTCTTACTAGTACAAACGAGCGATTCGACGTCGTCACAACACAATAACACATAACTAATAAAAACAATAGGGGTATAGCTACGTAAATAAAGAATAAAATCAAGGGTATTTTCCCGAATATGGTAACTGACTATATATATACGGCGACACACACATCCTTCGGTTCTTCAAGACTGAGAAATCGAAGGAACGTAGCAGAGCAGTTTCCGATTTCCATTTCTCTCTCCCTCCATCTTTCTCCCATTAAAGTATTAGGGTTTCTTCTTCTTCGACATTACTCTCTGTATCGCTGTGTTGACAGTATTTTCTCCTTGAAATTACTCGAAAGATTATCATGGTTGCTGATTCGATCGCAGACTCTGAACTGTTTCATGGGTCTCCGATTTCAAGAGATTTTGCCAAGAAACGCAAGGTGAGTCTTCGATTTTTGCTCTGTTTCTATGCGATCGATTCGTTTCTTGTATTGAGTATTTAATGCGTGATCGAAAAGAAATGTATAATTTTGCATGATTATGATCTAATCGATCCCAAATTCGCAGTCTCTGTTTTTCAATTTCTCAGTAGAGTATTATAGTTGATTCAGGATCGTGTTTTCATTGTGATGCGTATATATATACATATCGATATAAAGAATTAAAAATCGAATCTTGGTTTGCAGGCGAATTGGTTATGGAAACTGAAGCATTTGAAGATTGATGCTCCTCGCAGGCAATGGATTTCTCAATGTACGAATCTTAAATTTCAATATCTTTTTTTTTCGATTTTTGTTCAATCTTTCGATTGTTGATTGATGATGAGTTACTTGTAAAATTGCAGGGAAGAAAGCAAATGTAGGTGAAGATGAAAATGGTCGTAGACTACAATCTTTACTGGACAACGTTATTGATAAAGAAGCTTGGAGGATTGATCATGAAGAAAGAAGCGATGGTGATGATGATGAGATTGATCTTGAAAGAATATCATCTGTTAGTAGCCCAAAGAGTGTCCTCAAGAGCAAAGATTCCGTTAGTGGTGATTGCTTCTGTTGTTCCAAGCCGATGAAAGAAGAAGATGAAGATGTTTTTGACGATGCTTTGGATGATTTTAACGATGAGTTTAACGCCTTTGAGAATGATAATGGGGAAAGCACTTTGAAGCGAGAAGAAGAAGATCCAAATCCAAATACAATCCAGAGGAACAACAAGGGAAAACCAGAAACTTTACTTGCAATGACGTCGCCTCACAACAAGAGTAGAAAGAAGAAGAAATCTAAGAAGCAAGAATGTGATGAGGAAAGTGATTGTCCTATTTGCTCTGAACCGATGGATGAAACGGATCTAAAGTTCAAACCATGTAGTTGTGGGTTTCGGCTATGTCTCTTCTGCCATAATAAGATCAGTAAAGAAGACGCACGTTGTCCGGCTTGCAGGAAGAAGTATGAGAAGAAGAGTGATAATAGTGGACTTGTAATTTGCCAGCGACGTGGTCGTAGCCCAATTCGCTTGTCTCAGTCGTTTAAAGGACTTGACAGAGCTTAAGAGAGAAAGAAGGTCAACATTTTTCCATTTTTGCCTTACTCTCTCGATTTCATCAGGAACGATTTTGTGGTTTTGCTTAAATTGTCATCTCGGCAATGATTTTTCATTGATGTTTGTGAATCATATACATATATAAACCAAGATTACTCTTTTGTTCAGTGCATTAATAAATAAATATTACTTCAACTTTTTGTTCAATACATGTATACATAGATCATTCCTCAGTTATCAAAGAAAAGTTTGACTTCATGATGTCACAAACAAATGTTACAGATGAAAGAAGTAGACATGTCATTTCTCTCACCATAACGATCCCAAACACAATTCTTTACAAAGAACATGTTGGTTCGACCATCGCAATTGCAATTTTCACGTACATAGCTATTTTGGAGATGAATCATCATCGGTTTGTCAATCCAGCATAAGTCATCTCTAATATTTTTTCGATGTTTTTCCATCTCTTTGATCGTACTTGACATCAAAGGCTTTTTTAAAGAAGACAAGGTCTTGAAACCCGTTTGTTTAGATTTGCCACCAAGACAGATTAGAATCAAACCATAAACGTATCGTGCTTCTTGATTTCCTTTCTCTGCAGCGTTGGCTATATGTTTGAGTCCTCTCTCTTGTCGTTGCTCATTGCTGTTTCGATGAAAATAATTGACAAGTCCCTTACGGTATATTGCCTCGGGGTTTCCATTCTTGCGACATTTTTTGAGAAAATTTGAAAACTATTCACAGTTGCGAAACCATGGAAAGAGAGGGAATTTATGGAGGGGGAAATGTTGTACAACATATGGATCGTTGCAGAGACGTAGAAACGATTTCGAAACTGATTGAAGAGTTTGAATATCGGATAAAGAAGAAGCTGCAACACGTGAAGAGACTTCAACAACAAGAAGGTCTTCAGGTAGAGATTCAAGAGAAACAGAGACTGTCATTCTCTGAAAAATTCTTGAAAGATGAAGAAGATAATATGTTTGAGATTAAATGTATTCTCTTCTCTCAAGATTTATTGATAAGAACGCTTACGTTTCGTTTTCCTTAAGTTGAGAAATGTTACTTTGGTCATATATATGTTTGAAGAGGTGTGTGTAACAGTCATGATTTAAGAATGAGTAGTTTTTTTTTCAGTTTCAAAAGTCACAATGTTTCATTGGTAGTATTGTAAGATATGTGTTTTGTCTTACAGTACCAACCTTACCAAAACTCGTTTCTGTTTTTTCCTTCTATATAGAACAATTCTAAACCCTAGATACTCCTTCACGCTCATCAATAGGAGAAGGCAATGGAAAAATCGTTGGGAACCCACTAAAACCAAGGAAATGATTGTTTGATGAAGTTGTGAGAAATGAGATTTATGTGTATCACAACACATACATTGAACAAGTAGAATTTGAATGGCCTATGCAACTATTTTCTCCAAAATAGACAGTATTATCAGCAAATGAGGAAGACTCCATTGTCTCTAAGGATTTGAAGTGACAACACAGTATTCTTCAAATTCCTAGTCTCTAAGGAAACTTTTCCTCAAGGAAGTATATGAGCCTTGACAAGATTTTACCAAATGTAATGAGAAGGAGTTGGTTAAGGAAGCATATCTACTGAAGTTGCATTCTTATTATAGTATTCAGTCTGACCACATCTTTACACTACAGAACATTTTTTTTGTACCATTGATACTTTGTCAAACTCTTTAAGACATATGGTCATGGTGGTGCCACTGTTATCATTCATCCCTTGGTATCAGTTTCATTCCAAAGGATTCTTCTTGAAAAAACTTGTGGACTCTATAATCGTTCATAAACAAGTTTCTCTGACTGCAGGGAGGAACCAAAACACACAAAAAATTAACAATCATGACATCAAGACAATGTTACTTATGGTTGATGTACTTAGAAATTTTGAGTACCTTGATGAGCATATCTGTTGGTAGCCAAGCCGGTGCAGTCGGTATACCAACCCATCCAACCTATAATCTCCAAAAATTCATGATTCATTAGCTTATCTATCTCTCTTTATGCAACAGAATAAACAGTTTATGTGGAAACTTACAAGTGCATACTCTCCTGTCTCAAAGACACGAAGGTCCAGGACCTGCAAGATTTAGGATACTTCTTCCGTAAGCTTGAAATCTCTTGAGAAAGGGATTGAATTTTGGTTATACCTCGCCACGATCTTCATAGATGTAATCAAGTCCTTTGTAGAAAGGAGGATGTCCAACTGATAAGTACTATGATCCATCAACAAACGAAGAAACAAGTTTCAGAAACAGCTTTCAAAGAAGAATCTTCAAAACTGTGAAATATTTCGACCGTACATTGATGCTGTTAAGGTACTTCTCTTTGTCCACACGAACGATTTGACCCTTCTTCACTGTTTTCTCATCCACCACAAAAAAAAATTCAAAAGAATTATAAAAAATCTGTTATTGGATTCAACATTTGAAACATAAGTGAGGAAACAGACTCGAGTAAACTGGTTTCTTGGGAAGAGTTTTAGGGGCTTTGGTTGTAGCTGATGATGCTTCTCCGTCAGACTTGGCCTTTGTGTTCTGTTTCTCTGCCTCTGCCTCTGCTTTGACTGTGAATTGAGGAAGAGATCGAAGAGGGAATCTTCTAGAGGAAAGTTGTAGTGAAGATGAAATGGTAGAAAGCGAAGAAAGATGAGACAGAGTCGCTGAGAAAGCCATTGGAGAGACCACCAAGAAATTTCTGTGTTCTTGTAGTTTGGGATAAGACTGCAATTGCCTCTTAAGTCTCAACGGTCTAAACAAGGCATCACTGAACCAATCATAAGCTGCCACGTAAGTACAAATAAGGTTCTTTTACAGAGCTACTAGAATTATTTTTTTATATAATAGATAAATATACATTATCTATCTATTATATATAAAAAATACATTATCTATCTATATACAAAATATAAAAAATAATTCTTTTTTTTTATTAGATTAGATATATAATTGATCTGGTTAATTGGGAAACAATTTGATGTGAAAAGTATTTCCTAATTCAAAATTGTTAAAGTCATATATACATTGTTCTCCTTTTGTTTAAGAAAAAACAGAGTCATATGATGAGCATCAGGATCTAAACTTGAAAATATCAAAAACAAGAATTATCCAACATCTTGGCTCAGTGTTTATTACAGAAGACCGAGAAAAAAAAAAGGTTGAGCTCAATCTTGAACCGTAAATTATAATTTCATCCGCTTAGAAGATTGAGTGTCCTCATCGAGAGAGGAAACATCATGAGACGAAAATGATGAAGTCGAAGAAGATGATGAATCAAAGTCGTTTTGAAGGATTCTTCTCGTAGGACTAGGGTTTTTGTTTTTTCTTTCTTCAGCTTCACCACTTCTCATTATAAGTTCTTTTAACCGCTTCACATCTGCTAACTTCACCGGTTTAAGCAAGAAATCCTCTGCTCCTTCTGTCAGACATCTACCCAAAAAAAAAAAAAAAGGATAGTACCAATATCAGAAGACAGTGTTAAAGAATATAGAAATACATTGATTCAGTTTGTATATTACAGTCACTTACTGTTCTATACGAGGTTGTATATTCTCAGACGACATTATCACTACTGGTATTTCTCTGAATACAGATGACTCCTGGTAAGACAATACACAACAGGTTTTGTGTATAAGCATGAGAAAATACTTAATCAAACTTAACTTTAATAAATGGAAGTCTGGGGGAAAAAAAGTTACTTTGATCTTCTTGAGAAGTTCATATCCTGTTAGTCCCGGCATTGAGTAATCTGTGACTATCAAATTCACCTTCAAATCCTGTTATCAAAATTTGCAGAATTGTTTCATATATCAATGGCATCGAAATGCACTAAATTTCAATAAATCATCCTCTTTACAAGCAAAACGTTAAAATCTTTTGATTTTCGTTTTTCAATCTTAGATTTCTTGTGAGCCAAACCACCAGGGGAAAAAAAACAAGAAGCACAAAAAAAGTTTCAATCTTCTCTCTAGTCAAAAAACAGAGAGTTTCAAAGAATGAATTAGTAGTAATACCTTAAGACCAGAAGATCCTGTGTCTCCATCTAAACCAAGATACTGAAGAGCCCTAGTCCCACTCTCAACAGTCGTCACTATATAAAACAACCCACATAAAATTTAAGTCAATCAGAAAACACGAATCAGAGACCAAACAAAAAGAGAAGAAACAGAAAAAAAAATAGACAGACCTTTACAAGCAGAGATCCTAAGCAGTCTCTCAATAACCTTACGATCAACAAAACTATCATCAACAGCGAGAACATGTAACTCCGGGGAAGAAGAAGACAATAAATCTCCGAGTACCATTGTTTTTCAAGAAAAAAACAGAGGAAGCGTTTTGATAAGATTAAATGTCAAAGGACGAAGAAATCAATGTAAAGGAAGACGAGGAGTTACATTAAATAGAAAAGAGAAGTAACAGAAACAGGAAAGAGAATCTCAAGGGATCGGATCTTTTGATGTGTTGTAAAGATCTTTGGGGGAGGGGAAGAGAATCTAAATGGATGAGTGATGTGTTCATGTGTTGTCAGATAACGTAATATTGTGTCTTCACAGTCAAAATCTTTCAAGGGACCCAATTTATTCATTTTACGATCCTTTGTCTCCTCTTTCTCTCTTTCCGACAATGACTACTCTCCTCAACTACTCTCTATTTCCCATATTAAAAATATAAAATAAAATTGTAATCAGTAATTACAAGTACTGTAGTAATTACTTTCACTTGCTATTTTCTTTCAAAAATTAAAAAAAAATTATATCGAAAAGACTGAAAGTACATGAATACGTACTCTTGGAGATTTACAAAATCTATATAGAACTTATAATATCTTCATGAGGCTCAATCGAAAGTTCCAGTGATGTAAGAAAAATTTTCAAAAGTTTATTACTATTTCTCTTATTCAGAAATCTACCAAAGATAGCAGAAGAACTCAAATCGATTAAAAAAAAATAGTGGTAAAAGTAAAAAGAATACAGTAGTACCATTAAATTTTTACCGTCTTGTGAAATTTAATCGTACAAGTACTCTCTACCGTCGTCTAATAGAGGAGTGAGTAATATTTGCGGTGACAGTAAAAAAAATGAACCACTCGATGAAACGCCTATTTTGCAAATCGCTCTGTACTTCGGCCGCCGGAGCTAATCTGAAACCACCACCGGCAGATTCCGCCGCCATAGCTAAGCTTATCCTCTCATCTCCCACCACAGCTCACCAATCCCTAGACGAGCAGTTTCTTCTCTCCTCCAAAACAACCCCATGGACTCCACAGCTCGTGAACTCTATTCTCAAGCGTCTCTGGAACCACGGCCCTAAAGCTCTCCAATTCTTCCATTTCCTCGACCGTCACCACCACAATTACGTCCACGCCGCTTCCTCCTTCGACCTCGCGATCGACATCGCCGCTCGTCTTCATCTCCACACCACTGTTTGGTCCCTAATCCACCGTATGCGCTCCCTCCGCCTTGGTCCTTCTCCGAAAACATTCGCAATCGTCGCCGAGAGGTACGTTTCCTCCGGGAAACCTGATAAAGCGGTGAAGCTGTTTCTGAATATGCACGAACATGGATGTTTTCAGGATTTGGCTTCTTTCAATACGATTCTCGATGTGCTTTGCAAATCTAAACGCGTTGAGAAAGCTTACGAGTTGTTTAGAGCTCTCAGAGGAAGGTTTAGTGCTGATACAGTTACTTACAATGTGATTGTTAATGGTTGGTGTTTGATTAAACGAACACCTAAGGCTTTAGAGGTTTTGAAAGAGATGGTTGAGAGAGGGATAAACCCTAATTTGACTACTTATAACACAATGCTCAAAGGTTTTTTCAGAGCAGGTCAGATTAGACAGGCTAGGGAATTCTTCTTGGAGATGAAGAAACGGAAATGTGAAATCGATGTTGTTACTTATACTACTGTGGTTCATGGATTTGGTGTTGCTGGGGAGATAAAGCGAGCGAGGAATGTTTTCGATGAGATGATTAGAGAAGGTGTGCTTCCTTCTGTTGCTACATACAATGCTTTGATTCAAGTTTTGTGTAAGAAAGATAGCGTAGAGAATGCGGTTGTGATGTTTGAAGAAATGGTGAAGAGAGGTTATGAACCAAATGTGACGACTTATAATGTGTTGATAAGAGGGTTGTTTCACGCTGGAGAGTTTAGTCGTGGAGAGGAGTTGATGCAGAGAATGGAGATCGAAGGCTGTGAACCAAACTTCCAGACATACAATATGATGATACGTTATTATTCAGAATGCTGTGAGATTGAGAAAGCATTGGGTTTGTTTGAGAAGATGGGGAGTGGGGATTGCTTGCCAAATCTGGATACTTATAACATACTGATAAGTGGAATGTTTGTGAGGAAAAGATCAGAAGATATGGTGGTTGCTGGTAAACTATTGCTTGAGATGGCTGAGAGAGGGTTTATACCTCGGAAATTCACTTTTAATCGAGTTCTGAACGGGCTCCTTTTGACAGGGAATCAATCTTTCGCGAAGGAGATCTTGAGATTGCAGAGTGAATCTGGTAGCCGGCTTACCCGGAAGTTCAGGCTATGAATCTCTAAATCAATACTTTTCCCAAGCGTTGACTTCACCAGGAAAGGCATTGATACATTTTCCAAAGAGCTTCATGCGATATATATATATATAGCAAGATGCCAAGAACAGTGTATTATCAATGCCAAACTACAAAAGTTCTTTATTATCATTGGCCAAAATTCAGTGCCTTTTACAGTAGCAGTGAAAGTGAGTATACATATAATGGATTCTGATACAAAGTTGGAAATTTCTTGCTGTAAATAAATGATTCATGTAAATTAGTTCCCAAATATTTCATTCTGTGACTCCTAGTAGAATCAGAGGGGGATGGTATGGCTTCACTGGTTGGTTCCTTTTTTCAATTACAAGATGATCTCGTCTTGAACACTTACGTTGAGTGTCTTGTTTGGAAGAACAATACTGCTGGTCACCACAACCTCGTCTTCCACTGCAACCGAGTCTCCTGAAACCATTATATTCAAGGTTAGTTTTCCCTATATAAGGAGATTTTCTTGTCTGTCTGTAAAGAGAATAAAAACAGTTTACCGAGAATTGTAACTCCGAGTTTGGAATTGTAGACTCCCTCAGCCTGTGATCAGTAAAGTACAACTTCAGGTTCACGATTGTAAAGGAAGCAAACAGAAACATTTCCAGGTCCAAAAAGAATGAGTCAGACTCTTTAGAATATGAGCAGAAGAGAGAAACATGCCTGGACACGGGACCATCTCCCGATAGAAGATTTCCACCCAACAATTGCGTTAGTCACCACTGCATTTTCCTGGGAAAACAGTCACTGAAGAGTCAACCAAGAGAAAACTTTATCCATTTTTTCTTTTTAGTCTCTTACAAGAGAAGACATACCATGATCTCAACATCGTCAAGGATGATACAGCTGATAAGCCTGACACCCGGTCCAACACGGGCATTTGCAGATATCGAGACGTTGGGACCAATCTGTTAATAGACAAAACATAATGCTTTGTGATAAAAGTGGAATAAGAAGTTGCTTCAACAAGGGAAAAAACCAGAGGTAAAGTACCTTTGCAGTTGGGTGTACTTTTGCAGAAGGATGCATGTAAACATCACCAATCACAATGGCACTATTTGCTCCATCACCACTAGCCAACACTTGGGGAGAGGTCATCCGGAATTGGGAAAGATAGAGTCCTGAGCATCTCAGTGACATTCTGCACATAAGTCAACACATAAGTCAGAGCCATAAACACTTCTCCTGAGTCAGCTGCTGCTAAACATTTTTGTCTCCTTGCAGCTTAAAAAAAATGAAATGGAAACACAAGGTAATGCATACCCAGGGGATTTAATTTGCTCCCAGAAATCCATAGTCTCATAAGTATATAGCTGTTTCTTCCCAGCTAGAGGTGTAAGGATGTCTTGATCCAGTCTTACAAAATCAGCCGGGATCCTATTTTAACGATGTTAAAAACATATCATCGTTTTAAGAAGATGATTCAATCGCTTTTTCAGTTGTGGACAAAGAGACAATCAACAAACCTTGTTGCTGGTTGAAGAGCTTCGAAGCTGGAAACACGTCTCAGAGTTGCTAAGACAAAACAAAGGAAACATAAACAGAGGAAAGAGATGAGAAGAGCCTTTGAAGATGGAAGCTAAGACAAGAGTAAACAAATTATGTTGTAAGATTTGTTACTGCTTTACCTCTATCTTTCCTCTGAGTGGAAACATCTCTTATGGCATTAAAAATTTCAGGTGTAAATACATAAACACCACAGTTTATACGATCACTGACCTGTGTGTTCCAATATAAAACATTTCAATTAAATCTTGAAAATGCTAAAAGATCAGAGTAATCTCAGTGATATATGTGCATACAAAGGTTTCAGGTTTCTCGGTGTAATGAAGCAGCTCATTAGTAACTGGATCTGCTACCAATTCTCCAAATTGGCTGGCTGATTCAGGAGAGACCTAAAAACCAAAACGCAGGAGCAAGTTTAATAAATCCACCAGAAACAGAAACCAGAGTAATCATATGACATCACAAACCTTGATCACAAGGAGAGTTCCAATTCCGCCATATGCCCTGTGTGCCTCTGTTGATTAAAAGAACAAAGACTAAGGACCTTCAAAATCGAGTCCACACAAGATTCGGACTAAGAAAAAAGAATATACCGAGCATTTCCAGCAACGGGAAACTGCAGCAAACATCACAGTTAAGCAGGAAGATATGAGACTGCAAGGAAGTAGACACAAGAAGTCAAATGTGAGGACAAACACCTAGTTCATAAAACAGTGTTGAGCAGAAAAATGATTCAATATTGTAAGATTTTTTGGAGACTGACCGGGCTATCTTCCATAATTAGATCTCTAAAGTGATACAGCCCACCAGCTGAACCATGTGGTTTGTCTTCTCGCAGGTATCTTAATATACAGAAACCGAACAAAATCAGAGAACAAAAATCGAGCTACATAAATGAACCACTGGTACTTAAGTTGAAGCTTATGGAAGTAGAGGAGAGATTTATCAACCTAACAGGCACTTTGAGTTCATTAGAGATGGCTGAGACATAAAGTGCAAATTCCCTTTCCTCATAGAAGCCAACAAGATATATTTGAGCTAAATTTGGAATCTGCAGACAAAAAAGGATTGGTTTTTCAATCATCATCTCATTCTCCATTGATCTGAAGTTGAAATAGAGTTAAAAAAATTTACTCTTTTACAAGCTGAAATGGGATGATGCACCATTGGTTGTCCTGCAATAGGAAACAGAGGCTTTGGAATATTCAGGGACAATGGTCGAAATCGAGTACCTGTGAATCACTCAATAAAGAAACACAAAGAACCAACAGAATCAGAACCATAATCATCCGAATTAAGAATGAAACAACAGAGAAACGCATTGGCTGTGCTCAAACACAATCCAAATCTAACGAATTCGTTCTAAGATCAAACGAGACTATTGGTGAAATCTGAAAAATAAAGACAAAAGCAAAGTTTTTTAGCGGTTACCTTTGGTTGGACCACCGACCATAATCACAGCCACCACTTTCTCCTCCATTGAGCTCCCCATTTTTCAAATTTCCAAAAGCACAGATCTTTCTTTCAACAGACACAGAAAAACTTCGAATTCTCACACAAAAATATCACAACTTTCACACCCTTTACGTAAAGCAGAAAAATGGGTACAGAGGTATCAGAATTCAGACAAAAAAGATGGCAGAGTTGTAGGAAAATCTCGTCGGATTTATTTTTTTATTTTAAAGCCGAAGTTTTTCGAGAAGATCTATTTAATCGAAAGTTATCGTGATCTAAGAAGCTGTAACGTTGCGGTGATGGGTCCAAGTCACACTCACCATTCACCACACTCACCTTTTAAAGGATAAGCGCCAGCGACCTCTCTTCTTACCTCTTCTTCTATCTTCCTTTTGTCAGATTTGTTTTGTTTATATAAATTGCCAAATATAAAAAATTCCACTAGTCTTCGGATCTCGTTCAATGCTTTTTCTATTCAATTATAGTATAAAATTATCTGACTTAGAATTAACTGCCATGTGAGTTTTAAACTTTGATGTGACTTCAAGATGACATAAAAATGGTGCATGTTCTTGATATTGCAGTACCAGAGCCTAAAATGGTGCCTCAATGCTGGTCTTTTAGAACAAAAGCAATCACCAATGCATCTTTATTTATTGTCTTTTCGTAAACTCAAAAGGTCTACAATAGGAGTTTCAGGAGGACCATATTTTGACTTATTGATAATAAAAAGCACAAAGATGGAACATACAACATTTGGCTTCTATTTTCACGACAAAGTATTCATTTCTTAGTTGGGGGATTTGTACCATCCCCATGGATCGTTTGAAGTGTAGAGAGTCACTTGTTTCACACTCAAGTAGTTATCAAGTCCCCTGAAGCACACAAGAAACCAGCCAAAACCAAGACTTTGTTCAGTACAAGCCAATAAGATTAAGTCTTTAAACAGTAAAAGAGATGTACCATTCTCCCAGTTCGCGTCCGAAGCCACTGCGTTTGATTCCACCCCATGGAGCTTGAGTAAAGCAAGGTTGCGAGCAGTTAATCCATACAATCCCAGCTTCAAAGGCCTAACAAAGTAAATCCAATTACTTATTAGATGGTTTTGTAAGAAGGATCCGAAGAGTTTAAGACACAGGCACTAACCTGGCTGACACGGTCACATCTTTCTGTATCATTAGATATCACTGCAGCTCCTAATCCGTAACTGTCATGTATCAATGATTTTCAGCCAAGTAAGATCTTAATTGATAAAGAAGATTAAACAACGGATGTACTCTGATCAGATTCCACTTTCTGGAGAATCATTTATCTTACTGGGAGTCATTTGCTAGCTCAATTGCCTCATCCTCACTAGAAAATGTTTTCACGCAAAGAACAGGCCCGAAAACTTCTTCTCTCCAGATTTGCATTGATGTGGTTACATCAGTTATGATGGTTGGTTCGATGAAGAAGCCCTTTTCCAGATGCTGTGAGATATAGATATGGTAATAAGGTCATCAGCATAGCCTGGATGAACCTGAATCAAGGATAGGTAAGAGAGGGAGATATAATACCTCAGGTCGGGAACCACCATGCAAGATCGTTGCACCTTCACTCTTAGCCGTTGAGATAAATTTCATTATCTTCTCGTACTGTGATATTTACATTTGTCAGCTCATTCAGATTATTATATGATCACTGAAGTTGAAGCAGAGCTACTACGTAAGAACTTAAAGTTGAAGTTGAAGCAGAGCTAGTAAAACATTTTATGCTAGATGTGATTTGACTGATGCTAAGGATTCAGAAATTAGTAAATTTATTGGGACAAAAGTTTATCACTGTACTACAGAACTCAGTCTAAGAAAGATTCCAACTCATTATAAGGCTCTCATCAGTTATGTTTTCCTTTTTGTCCTAGTCCTAGTAATGCATTTAGGAAAACATAAAAAACGATCACTGGGATTTTACCTGTCCTTTGCTAACAACAGGACCAAGCCTGCATCCTTCTTCCATGGGGTCTGAAATTTTAATGTTCTTGCTCCATTTTATAAGTTTTTCTAGGAATTCAGCTGCGATGCTTTCCTAAAACAAAGAATATATAAAGTTGAAACGTCATGGGCATATTCTACATAAGTAGAGTGACTTATCCCTGTTGGCAAGTTCAGGTTCAACCTAAATGCAAGCAGAATTTTGGCACTTACATGAACAAGAAGGCGGGAAGTTGCACTGCAGATTTGACCATTCGTCCAGAAGCAACCGAAGAGAGCCCATTCAGCAGCTATCATATGCAGGCGTCAAAACATACAAAGAGTTCATTTTTAAGATTAACCAAATCCAAGTCATTCTGTTTATCATAAAAGCAACCACTAGCTTTGTAATATCTTGAATATAGAAAAAGTTAGGTAAGGAAAAACTACAAATCCACTAACTAACTATTTGTAACATTCACCTCTATCAAGATCAACGTCATCAAACACAATGAGAGGGCTCTTCCCACCCAGTTCCATAGAAACAGGCTACAACAAGGCCATGAGTGATGTGTTACTGACATTGTTTGAGGATACAAAGAGAGGAGAAGAAATATATAGCAGAAATTTGAATTACCTTCACCAACTGAGCAGCAGCTGTCATGACCTTACTTCCCGTGGCAAAACTTCCAGTAAATGCAATCTGCCAAAACAAACCATAACTTTGCATTATAGCTTCTAAGAACAGCATACGTTAAACTGAAATGGTGGTGTAATCATAGCCTTTTCAGTCAATTGTGTTGGGAGATATGTTTAATGTATGTTTCAAAGACATTACCTTGTCCACGCCGGGATGTGATGCCAAAGGAGCACCAGCTTCCGAACCTAAACCAGTCAAAACATTGAGTACCCCAGGAGGAAGACCAACTTCTCGACAAATATCAGCAAGCTCCAAACAAGTGCTGAAATTAAAAACATGACAGATGAGAGCTCAAAGAAGGACCAATGCAGAAGCATAACAACGAAACAGATTATACACAATTGCTTACACTGATGCCAGCTCTGATGGCTTGAGAATCGCAGTGCACCCTGCAGCAAGTGAAGGCGCCACCTTCCAAACAGCCATCAAAAGGGGGTAATTCCTTCAACATCAAACCAAGTCCAAGAGTCAGTTTCTGGTCAGATTGGCTTACAACAAAGATAGATCCGAACAAGTTAAGCCCGGAAAAAGGAAACGAATAGTAGTTACCATGGTGTAATAAGTCCCACAACTCCAATAGGTTGCTTCAGAACATAACTCTTAAAACTCTCCATGGGAAGCGAGATTGGTGCTTTCTGCTTAGCATCTAATCCTTCAGCAAGGTCAGCATAGAATTCAAAGCACCCAGCAACATCTTCCTGCAGGAGATCAATCAAGCACATTAAGATCAAAACCTGCAAAGAAAAGACCTACATTTCAAAAACGAAAGAATGGAAAACAACAGTACCATATCCCAAACTGCTTCATCCAATGGTTTACCACAATCAAGCGCCTCGAGCTTTGCCAGATCCGTCTTTCTTTCAGTAACCTAAACATACCAAATACAGAACATTAAAACTTATTACACAAAGATCTGAACAAAACAGAGTCTTGAAAACATCAAAGTGAATACCTTAGCAGCAATAGCACGTAAATACTTAGCACGAACAGCTCCTGATGCTTTGGCCCAATCTTTCCCTTGATTCCTTGAAAATGCTGTCCGAGCAGCGTTGACTGCAACCTCCACGTCCTCCGTTGTAGCCGCAGGGACATCACCTGCTCATCCAATACAGACAACATCATTTGATCAATTTCAAATCAAACCCATGGAAACAAAAAGAAATCGATTTAGCAAAAATGTTAACGGATAGAGTTAGAAGTAATCAAAATCTCCACATCGAACTAAGAAGTAAAGAAAAGTACAAATTTTTAATTCGGAAAATGATGGATCCAGTCGAGTTGCGTCGGATAATACAAGGGCTTACCAATGATAACTTCAGTAGCCGGATTCACAATCGGGATTCGCTTCTTCAAAATGGGTTCTCTCCATTCGCCGTCGATGAATAGCTGCCGAGTAGGCATCGGAATCGCCATTTTCTAATCTGTAGCTAAAGCTTGTGTGTTTTCTTCTTCAAAGACTCACTCACAGTAGCTGCTCTTAGTTAAATCGTGGTGGTGAACGCACTTCGATATTTTATCAGGGATCAATGGAAACGAAATCTTCTCTTGTGATGACACCTATCTTGGCTCGACTCCAAAGTTTATTTATTTTTAATTGGCTTTGACGTTGACAACATTGACAACCTGTGCTTTTTCTATGAATTTTTTTTTTTTCTGTGGGATTTGTCCTTAGCCCAATCTCACATGAAAACAATAAAGAGCTTAAAACGGTTTCTTAATGAAATTATGAACACTGAGCTGTAAATGTTATTACAATCGCAGTCTTGCGTAGAGTCTTCAACTTCATAAGAAATAATTGGTGTTGGAATCAGAGAGTTTGGAGATGATTTGTGTTTGTGAGAAAATTCACCATCTTATGTTTATCTTATACTTTGTTGTATGACTTGATAACCTAGGTTTTGTAATTTTGTTGCCATTTTAAACATTTTTATACATAATTTTATGTTTTTAAATGGTTTAGTTTTTTTTTTCATTTTTGGCGGATAATGAAAAATGCAAGACGGATACAGATAACCTATTTACATTATGCGAATCAAGCGGATAATTTTTTATTACATAAAATTAATTCAAACCTGCTGCAGGAGGGGTTAGCGGGTCGCGGATTGATCCACATGACAGGGCTAACCAAGAACAGTCTCACTATTCCTGCGTTACCCCCTTAATATAATCCGCCACGCGTCCCCATCTTCACGCGCCAGTCAGCGTTGATCTCCTTCCTCACTTCCTACTTCACTCTTCATATATAAATTCCACACAGCCGCAAATTCAAAATCAAATCAGATAACAGAATCAGTTATAACTACACAACTGAACTCGACCAAAGAAATCTTGAAGCCGGTACAGAATCTAACTGAACCGAATCGAACCGGATTTTGCAATTGAAATGGTGAAGAAAGCGATTAAGGAGGAGGAAGAGAAGAGAAACACAGCGATGCAGTCAAAATACAAAGGAGTGAGGAAGAGGAAATGGGGAAAATGGGTATCGGAGATTAGACTTTCACACAGCAGAGAACGAATCTGGTTAGGCTCTTACGAAACTCCCGAAAAGGCGGCGCGTACTTTCGACGCCGCTCAATTTTGTCTCCGCGGCGGCGATGCTGATTTCAATTTCCCGGACAATCCACCTTTTATCTCCGGCGGAAGTTCGTTGACCCCTCCGGAGATTCAGGAAGCGGCTGCTCGGTTCGCTAAAAACACCGAGGACAGTGTTGTCGTTGTTGTTCCGGGAGAAGAATCGGGTTTACCCGGATCCGAAATCTGACCTGAGTCTCCTTCTACCTCCGCATCTGTTGCTACATCGACGGGGGATTGTGATCTTTCGTTTTTCGATTTAATTCCGAGTGATTTCGGGATGTTTCCCGCGTTAGATTATTTCTCCGACGGCTTCTTCAGCTTCTCCGGTGAACAATTTACGGAGTTTTTACCCATCGAAGATTACGGAGGAGAGAATTTATTAGAAGAGTCTTTGCTTCTTTGGGATTTTTGAATTTTCAAACGAAAGATTTTAGAGCGAATTTGAGGGTTTCTTAAGGTCACGGAGTAATCTGGAGATTTTTGTAAACCGGAGCTCCAACGACCTGAAAACTTGTTTCGGATCCGGATTTTGATGTGGATCATATCTTTATTTTTCATATCATTCCTTTGATTTTATTTTTCAATTCTTTTATTATTAATGGAAAGTTTCGATCAATTGTGACATATTTTTATGTTTTTGTTGGAATGAGGATTTCGTGATTTTGTTTTGTTTGATTCTGAAGAATATCCTTCACCACCAGTTCCAAAAACCAAAAAAAGAAGGAGAATATCCTTCACAAAGCACAATACAATGAGTTTGAGAAGATATTTTATTATTTGGCCCAAAATGTTATAGTTGGGCCTCAATCATAAATCATTGTTCAGCCCATTTTAAAAATGATTCTCTGTGTGTTCGCAGGTGTCAGGTGATTAGGTCCCTCCCTAAGCCTAAACAAATGATAATAAATAAATACACAAGGTGTTTTCTCTCTTTATTTAAATGAAATAAAATATCTTCCCAGCAGATATTATTAATGAAAATTTCAAGTTCAACATCAATAAGTCAAGAAAATATCATTGAAATTAAGGAAGAGAAATGGTCACCCCAAAAGAAAAGAAATTAGAGTCGAAAATATCAGAAAAATACGAGTAATCAGAAAAACTAAAGTTGAGGATAAGATTCCAATCATTTTCATATTGCCACCTAATTTTCGGCTTAAATAAATAATAACAATCACTTTCACAAAAGTAAAACCACTCTTTGATTCCGGAGGACAAAAAAAAAACCACTATCTAAATAATAATCTAGGTGCTAATAAATAAATAAAACAATCCAAGTACTATGGATGAATTGGTCTATTAATATAAAAATGCAGTGATTTTAAAATAACACATTTTACATTTACTTAAAAATGTATATAGTACATCACATAATATTTTTCCTTAGAAAAAGTCTCGGATTCCCAATAATTTAAATATCAGAAATGGACATTTGAATCTTGATGAAATTAAAAAAAAATTGGGTCCTAGTCCTACGGTCCTACCAGACTCAAATGAAATAAAAATAAAGAAAGGAATCATTACATAAAATAATATCTGAGCCTGCTGATTTCAATAATTATGTATAATAATATAATGTCGATTAAAGTACCCAAACAAGATAAATAAATACAAAAATAATAATGGTGATAAAAGAAAGGGTGGGCCGTTCTATATACTTCAATCATTAATCATAGCACATAAAATTCCAAACTTGAAATGAAACCAGTGGGCTAAAGTCTCTACCTTTCTCCATCTTTCTCTTCTTCCTAATCAGATTCTTCCCTATAAGCTTGCCCTTCTTCGTTTCCTCTTCTTGTTTTTTAAGTTTCCTCACATAATTGATTATGATTCTAAGCAAGAGACCTCATCTAATGATCCGTAAATTGTCTGAGATGTTAGTTCCTAGAAGCAGATCTGCTGCTATTAAACCGGAGGATTATACAGCGAGTCCGAGAACTCCGTTGGATTTAAACTTCCCATCTCCGGTTAACTCGAAGCGGTTCGGTTCGAGTGGTGTCGGTTTAGGTATCGTCGCTGCGTTGGAGGAAACTAACATCCGGCATGATCCGGTTCGCTACTCCGGGAGATTCCGGTGTCCGGAGATTGATCTGTTAGATGAGGAGGAATACACATACGTCACGAGCTGTGATGGGTCGACCAAAGTGTATTACAGCGACGACGGGTTTGAATTATGTGAGAAACCGATGGTGGTTATCGCCACAAAAGAACCACCGGTTATTAAAAGACAGAGTTTTAAGGATACGACAGAGTTTCTGAGTTCGTGTTGCTTATGTAAGAAGAAACTTCAAGGCAGAGACATATACATGTACAAGTAAGTTTCATTACATGATTCTTGGGTCTTTGTCAAAAACGAGACAAATTCAAGATTGTAAATCCCTAAAAGATAGAATTTTATTGGTGAGTTTTTCTAGATACTGATTCGTTTTGTTGTTGTATTGTGTGCAGAGGTGAGATGGGATTTTGCAGTTCAGAATGTAGATCAGTTCAAATAACGAAGGACGAACGAAATGAGAAATGTAAATCGCAAGTTTCGAGAAACGTTGACGTTTCGAGCTCTTCTTGTGCCTCGGAACAGAGTTTCTCCGCCGGAATCTTCGTATTTTAGGATGATCACAATGATTCGAAGATAAGTATAACTACAAAAAAAAAAAAGTGATCATCATTCTATTTCACCTTAAAAGAAAAAAAGTAAGAAAAGAAAAAAAAAAGTGAAAATTTTGGTTAGGTTTTAGCAATTTGTATAGAAGCTTGCTTTTGGTTAATTTTTCTAATACCAGTTAATGTTTATGCTTTTTACAAATAATAAAAATAACAATAAAATACTAGAGATTTTTTACTGAACAAGTATGTATCATGTAATCCAGAAAACAAAAAAATCAAGTGAAAATGTGAGATTGATCAAGACATGTGTTTACAACTCTGCTCCTGGAAGAGATGAATATTTAACAATATTTGGTCAAAAATATAAATCCCTATGGGTTTACTTCTGGTGTATTTTAAAGAAACTGTTACAAGTTAAGACTTATAGAGGTTTCAAAATTACAATTTTACAAGTACGTTAAGAATGTTATGTATAGTTATTTTACTCTGTATATTATTTACTAAATTTTCACGTTCACATATTCTGATTTAATTTCTTAATTCCAAACTTGAGTAATTCATAATTCCAACTCAAAATGTCTTTGAAAGATAAGACCTGAAGAAACACAATAAAAAGTTTTAAATCATAGGATTCTTAGTGCAATGTATGCACGTGGGTCCTTGGATATGCAACTTGTTGTATTGGGCCCATTGTCAAAAATTAATTATATATCTTCTTCCCCCACTGAAAAATTAATATATTTGATCAATATAATCCCCACCATTTTGTTTGATATGATGAAGTTCTGTACTGATTCTGCCTGATTATGTAGTTTTGGCGTTTTGTTTACGCTGAAAAATTATTATTTTCCAAATCGGATCTAAGGTCTTTTGAGCTAGTCTTAACGAAGAATTTCGGACCAAATTTTCGTTTTTGTTCGTTAAAACATTGTTCAAGACCGAACCAAAAAAAGCTATCGTTGGCCAGAATTCCCATGCCCTACCAAGCCTTGTTTCATTTACTCCACTACCTTATTGGATATTTCGTAAAGTTTTTTCTTTTTTTTTTGTTTACTTGTTTTTTAACATCAATTGGATATTTTCTAAAATTTTAAAGTAGCATTTCTGAAAAAGAATGATCGCAACTAGCTTGTAATTTTTTTTACAGCCAAAATACCGGTTTGTGCAAAGTTTTTTTTTTTTGTTTTTTTATATATCAGGAGGTTTTTTTTAAAGATTAGTTTCGTTCCAAAGTTAAGTAACGAATCGGTGACATTTAAGCGAGGTTTTTTTAAATATTAGAGTATTTACCAGTTGAGCTGTGTTTGTGCAATGTTTTATTATCAACAAAACTAAAACGCTAATATTAATGGACATATCCAAAACCAACGTATTAATGTAAACTATGTTTGAACAATATGAGTTTTGATAAATAAAATCTTTCATATGTAACCCAAAAAAAAAAAATCACATGATATTCACGACAATACTTAGAAAATATCTTTTTTCGAAAGAGTTTTGTTTCTTAATGATTGAATCACTCTTCTTGAAGTAAAGAACAACAGGATAAAAAAAAACTAAGATGATATTATAGACCTCAACAAAAAAACGGAACTAATGTTTCTTACAAAAGTTGGAAGCTAATGTTGAGATCGACAAAGGAAAGGAAGGGTTAATAGACAATGGCTTAAACCCAACAAACAAACATGAAACGCTATAGAGATTTACTTGCTTACAAATATACTGAGTTTTTGGCTCATTGACCAAATAAAACTTAAACTACTAGGTGAGGAATTAACATATAAAAAATGAAGGTAGGTGGAGCTTGATATTTGTAACGATGGAGCATCAAAAGAATCCTACGAAATGGTCTCTTAAGTAGCTTCTGGGTCGGATAGTGTCAAAGATTACCGCGAACCGAGCCAAGCTGAGTTAGGCTTGGAAGATGCTTCCGCTGAACCATCTATCTGGTATGGTGCCTTTGATGTGATCCTGTTTAAATGTAAAGTGTGGGATATTAAGAAACTTGCTTCACAACAAATTATGGAAGAACCATATGAGTTGTTTTTAGAAAGATGTAATACCTATCCTTCCTCTTCTCTAGGAAACGATGAAGCGAAGCTCTTCTAGCAATCGGGAGTTCTACAAAGAGAAAAGAGAAGCAGTTAGAGAAATATGGTTAAGCCAAGCCTCTGAATATTGTTGAACCTAAGAGGCCGAGAAATATTACCGCAGGCTAAAGAGGACGGGTTGGGGTGGATTGGCTCTTGTGCTTCGGTTTTTGCAGGACTACGAACTGGATTTGGGGTAGAAGCAATCTCTTTTTGATTCTTGGCTAAGGTTTGAGTAAAAGCACTCTGCTTAGTGTTCACTTCAGCTGTGAAGCTTTTGGCACTTCCTTTGTTAGCCAAGTCAATAACTTCTTTGGCTTTCTCAGCAGAAAAATCATCAAACACCATAACTTGACCGCCGTAGAATATGGTCAATGGAGCAGATTGAGACTCCAGCTTCACAGATCTGTTCAACATCAAGAAAACACACAAAATTAGTCAAACTGATGAAACCTAACATAAGATGATTCTATCACTAATTGAAGATAAACATACTTAGTCTCTTTGATAATCTGGACATCTTCTTTGGTCCCAGAGGAAGAGGAAGAAGAAAAGCTTGATTGCCGAGGAAATATATTCTTGGGTTTGATATCTTGAGCAGCTGAAGAATCCATTGCTAAACCTTCACAAGGGAAGAGATTCATCATTGTGGGCTGACGTGACACTGCAAAATCGATCCAAAAAAGGAAAGATTATTCTCCAATCCAATCCTTGAAACAAATTGCAAAATAACTCTGGTTTCTACTAAAATAGCCTCAGAGGATTCTCATGTTTCAACTAAATATGGAAAGAGCTCTGCATATTCATATACAAACACAGATACAAGTTGATTCGATATTCAGTAATCAAAGTCTTATATTCTCCTTAACGATTCAATTTCAGCTCAACAAGTAATCGAATTTTCAAACATGAAAATAAACCAAAAAATCCCAGAAACGAAATCAACACAGATCTAAAGAAAAATAAGGTTTTTTTTTCTTTTTACCATTAACGTCAGGCATGCATGTCATACCCAAGCTGAGATCTCCAAAAGTACCCTTCTCCTTGAGATAACGACTCAATCGACTACAAGTCTGTGAGAAGCTCGGCTTCTCAGGTAACTTCCGACCAGAGAAATCCCAACAATCCGTAGAACTCGACATAGTTTTAATCGAATCGAACCACCTGAGTTCTCTATCGAAATTGGAGCAAAAGAATCTTGGTGAGGTCTTGAATTTATGAGATGACTAGTTGTTGAATCTGTCTAGGGTTCTTCAATGTACGTTTGTCACGAGAAACAAATGGAGGGACCTCTTTATTACTTTTTTGTTTTGCTGGTTGCAGCAGATATTATAAAACAACAATAAATATGTAATAGAGCATTTTAAACACGTGTTTTTATTTAATGCCTTTATTATCTTAACGGCAGACCAGTGTTTCAGTTCACCGTCACCCACGTCCAATCCACGCTTATCAGAAATTACCCTTTTACACTCTCAAGTGACCAACTCAGCAAACTCTAAGCAAACCAACATCATCTTTCTTTTTTTTTTGTATATTTTTATCATTTTGCCCCAACCACATGAAATGTATTCTTTTAAAAAAATCATTACATGCAAAATTAAATTCCTAATGTTAATCCTTTCAGGGTTGCCCCAAATATTTCTGAGTAGGTAAATGGGCCCAATGGGCCAGTTGAGGGAAGTAAAGGGTATTCTAACGTGATATTATTATATACTAACGGCGTTAGAGAACACAGAGTAGGTCCTACATAACTAAAACTCCACCAAAATTCATTTGACCCATATATCACGTTTTTGTACTTCCTTTAATGAAATTGTAAATATTTGTACAGTAAAAAATATTATAAGAAGCGGGTAGCGCACGTCTCTTCAACAAATGACAACCTTACACGTGTCCATCTTAACTGCATACATTGCAGTATTGCACAAGGGCATCGGGCAATGATCAGCTGCTATGTGGCTTATATCTAGCAGACGCGTATCTTCTTCAGTAGCCGTTGATCCTATCTACTTATCCATAACTCATTTTACCCTCTAAATTACACACACTGATCATGAACCAAAATACCAAATATTACATTGAGAAACATTCAACTTAATGTAAATGACTATGAACCTCTTGTAGATATCAACTCAGTGACTCACTAATTAAGGGTCAGATACATACTTACTGAACTTATTTGGTGTTATCAACAGATCCATGAAAAAAATCAGAAGAAAAGACATATATCATAGTTTCAATTTCAGATGATGAACGTTTTGGATTAAAGTATCAATACAAAGAATGGAAGGAGGGATTCCATTTCTATGTAAAAAATCATTCAGGAAGAACCAAAGAGTGCATAAAGACATGAGAGTGTGGATAGTTTTTAGAGTATGCAACCAAAAAGAAAAAAAAGTTTAAGTTGGGGTCACAAAAATGCAAGAGAGGGTCACAAGAAGGATAGAAACATAATTGACGACAAAAAAAAAAAAAAAGAAGGATAGAAACATAAAGCTTACGATATTTAGAGAGGAATTATTGTTTACATTTTTTCACTGTAGAATGGTTCTCTAGCTGAATCTGATGAGACCCTTTTAACTATTTTGTGGATTTAATTTGGTTTTCACAGTTGATTATTTCTTTTGTGTCTGCTTTTTGTCTGAAGAATCTTGGCTATTGGAAAGAGTTTTAACATTTCAAAAGATAATTTATGTTCTCTAGATATGTCAAAAAAAAAAAAAAAGAAAAAGCATAACTGTCAAGAGTTACTAAATTTAATGGAGAATTGGATTTGGCATTTTTCAGATTTTATGTTAAAAAATAGAAATGAAAAGACTACAAAGATTTCCAATAAGGTATCACAAGGAAGAGAATTTTAATGGCAAAATCCAAACTCTGATATCTCTGGCACATTTTGCTCCTGTCCAAGTCTTTGGTGCATCAGAACTTTATCCTAAGAAACTTAGCTAAGCTCTTGATAGTTGAACAAACTCTGTTGATTCCCGCGATGACATAACACTAGCATAAACATGGGGAAGTTCTTGTAAACACTGCACATTATAAAAAACTCACCTTCAATCACAGTACAAAATATCATAAATCTAAGTCCATCCCAAATCATTAAACGTAGATTCTTGTTCAAAGGGAACTAAGAAACTTCAAAAAATTTCTTATCAACGTCCTTTGAATCCTTATCAATGAACAATGGAATAAATGTACCTTACAGCAAGTTATACAACCAGGTTTGGAGTACATCAGCCACTATTGCTATCACTTGTAAGGAGCAAAAATGATGCTGGAGTTATGGCCACCAAACCCGAAAGAATTTGACAATGCTGCTTTAATGTTCAATCTCTCCTTCTTAGGACCCACCAGCAGCTTTGTATCCTGCTCCAGTTTACATTTCACATGAAGATTATTAAATCTCTTTGACAGTTTTTGTTTTGTTTATGAACATTGAATGGTCTTTGTGTAGTATTGACTGATAACGATCAGCTTGAAATAACAAAAGCCAAACAAATTTTTTAACATACCACTCCACTGTCTGGATTCTCAAGGTTGACATTCGGATGAACCCATCCTGTCTTTATTGCCTGTAGAAAACAACTAAAAATTAGCATGAAAAATGCACACAGTTTCACTCTTATTATATTTCTTCCTACTGGATACACTGATGTTTCTAATATTTTGTTGGTTACCTGCACGGTTGCGACAGCCTCTACGGCCCCAGCAGCTCCTAGCAAGTGTCCAATCATAGATTTTGTGGAATTCACCTTAAGCTGCCACATTGTGAAAGAGTAAGTAAGTAAAAGCACAGAAGAAAAATCACCTTGGAATTTTGTAATAGAGAAGTAAAGCTACCTCAGGATTTTGGCCAAAACAGTGAGCAAGGGCTTGGTACTCCTTAATGTCTCCAGCCGGTGTCGAGGTTGCATGTGCATTTATGTAATTTATCTGTTCCTTGGAAATGCCAGCATTAGCTAACGCTCTCTCGATACAGAGAATGACACCAGCCCCTGTGGATTTAAGACGAGATTTAAAATTTGTACTTGACTAGTAGACTAATATGAATTAGGGGAAAATGAAACTACCATCAGGGTGCGGCTCGGTCATATGATACGCATCACATGTGAAGCTCCCACCAAGGAACTCTGCATAGATAGTTGCTCCTCTTTTCTAGGAAAAAAAAGAACACAAAATGCTTATGTTCTCACAACTTGTTCAATAGCAAGAATAAAAAAGTATACAGATAAGTTTCATTTTGTGATTAAACAATGAAAAATAAGGAACGAGAACAAGAACGAATGAGTTGTATACCTTAGCATGCTCAAGTTCTTCCAGAAGCAGAACTCCAGCTCCCTCTCCCATCACGAAACCATCTCGATTCTGTTATGTAATCAAGACCAGGTTTACAAAATAAGAAGAATATCCAAACATAATACAATACACACATTTCCTCCAATTACATTTCCTACAACATTACAGACATGTAAAGGAAACTCCTGTTGGCAAAAACTCAATACAGTGTTTCTATCATCCACTGTCGGTAATCAAGATTTAAACGAAAAAATGGAAGGGTAAGACAACACGCAAATAGAAAAATGGAAAAGAAGACAGGACAAGAGAGTGAGGAAAATTACGCTATCCCAAGGACGTGAAGCTTTTGTGGGATCATTATTCCTTTGTGAAAGAGCACGGCATGCAACAAAACCTCCCAATCCTGCATTGGTACTCATACGATAAGAATCTTCTAGCTTAAATTTTAAGAGCAGAGGGAATAATGTAATATTGGAGAACGAGTTTGCACCTATTGGAATAATAACAGCATCTGAGCCACCACAGAGCATTACATCCTGAGAGATTTAGGGAAAAGACAGTAAAGGTCTATTAAAAGTAGAACCACAAGACGTCTACCAAACTGTTGAATTTCCAAATGGAGGAAGGATACTTACAGCTTCACCGTTAATAATGTGGTTTGCTGAATTCAGAATGCAAAAGTTGCTTGTGGCGCAAGCAGTTGAAATGGAATAGTTTGGCCCCATCCATCCCTAATACATGACCACAAAGAAAGCTCAGAACTAAATTGCTGGTGGTCATCCCTTTTATATTTAGACAAGATTCAAATTTAACCATACCAGATCCATAGCAAGCATAGCAGAACCCATGTTTGTTGTTGCAAAAGGCACACAAAAAGGATTCATTTTCTTGTAAGAGATCCTAAGAGCTTCAATAGCATCGTAAAAGACCTGTGATAATATAGACAGTTAAAATTTAAAAATGAAACCATTAGTATTCATGTGATCCTTTTGTTAGTGAAAGCATGGTTAAGCTAAAGCCCCGGATCAAGAAAGTACCTTCATGCCACCCATTGCTGAGCCAATCAAAACTCCACATTTGGTTTTGTCAAACTCTGCCATTACATCTTCAGTAACCCCACCATCATCCAAAGCTTTCTTACCAGCTGTGAGAAGATAAAGCATGAACTTGTCCATCCTTTTTGAAAGTTTAGGAGCAACCCATCCTTCAGTTGAAAAAGATTTAATCTCTCCTGCAATTCTCTTGACAAAGGTAAAAACAAATAAAGATATTCAAGTACACCACAAAAGCAAACGGAGAAATCCCACACACCAAAAAAAAAAAAAGCTTACAAGAGATCTTGATATAATGCTTACCGTAGGAAATTCAGAACAATCGAAATTCTCAATCTGGCTAATACCACTGTTGCCTGCTAGCAAATTCTCATAAAATGTATGTGGGTCATGACCTAATGCTGTTTCAACTCCCATTCCCGTCACCACAACTCGACGCTGCTCCATAGGGGGTTTCTTGTTAGCCATAGCTTCCTTTTCCAAATCCATCGCAACTGCCATAGCTCCACCTAAAAACCAACATTATAGTTAATGATAGATTCACTTAATCAGCTATACTATACAGAAACCAAATCTCAATGGCATGGTAACTTATAGTTTCCAAGCTCTGTTTACTCATTCCTCATCTAGAGTCCAATATTGGGCCTAACCTCACAAAATGTGCTTTTCATATATCGAATCACAATAAAAATCCAAACTTCACAACTCAGCTACTTCTCCCTTTCAACTTTACCTCTAAATTTTTCATCATTAGCCAAAGAACATAAACCCCATAGCAACATCGAACTAAAATTTGCATAGAGAACATAAAACAAGAAACTAAGAAAACTAAAAGTCGTCAACTTGAAATTGAAAACAAGAAAAATGTAATATACCGGAGCTAGCTGCTCGATTCAATCTCCTTTGATTTCGATTCAACGAAACACTATTCGATCCAAATAGAGAAGACAAAGCATTGTTGTTGCTCTTGTTATACTGACTACAAGGACCAAAATCCAAACAAGAAGTGACAAGAGCCTGAATGCTACCACCACCGGATCCAGAAGCGGCTGAGACTTTACTAAGCTGCCTCCTTCGTCGACTCCGCCGACCAGATTGAAGCGAAACAGCCTGACGGCTATCACCGCCGCCGTGAGCGACGGACATGCAAGCAGCAACAAACCAGGTACATAGCGGAGATGCGTAACAAGAGGACGCACCCACCATGGCAACAAAAAAAGTGAAATGAAGAAAGCTGAGAATAGAAGAGAAACGTAGGAAGAAGAAGATGTGACAAAAGCGAGAAATGGGTGAAGAGAGAATTTAGCGGAATGAAAAATGGGATTTAAGAGGAATCGATCTGTGATCTCTCTTTCCCTTTTCTCTTTATCTCTCTCTCTGCGTGCACAAAAGCTTCGATGCGTAAAATCGTGCGTGGAGACACCAAAAATCTTCTTCTGAGAAACAATGAGACATATACATACAACACTAATATAATTTACCAATCGACGACACTTGAAAATCTCAAAATTATCGATGACCAGAATAATTTTTTTATTTTTATTTTTTAATTCTGAATCTTAAAATAAATTACAACTTTTTGCAACCTTTTTCATCTATTTTTGTTCAACGTTGATGATATCTTTTGAAAAGAAAAAGAAAAACAATAAAATTTCCTCGCTTTTTCATAACTAAAATAAAATCTTGCTACCTTATTTTCTTTTATTAGCTTGCTATTTTGTTTTCAAGCGTAAAAACAAAATATAGCATCATAGAATTGTAAAACAGTTTCTACACAAATGATAGAAAAATCAAAATTTGTATTCCATTATTAAATATGTAAGTTAAAAGTTAATTATTAAACAGTTATACAAATGATCAATATCATTGCACTATATTTTTTATTTAACCTAGCGATACTGTGAATAAATACACGAGTAGATACAGATTTAGTGACCTCGGTTTAATCGAAGGAAGGACACTTGGAATATCATTATTTTATTTTTGGATTACTTGTTTTGTGGCAGCGAAGTGTTGCAGTAGAGATAGCGATATGGCAAAGTAGCCACTAGTATTATTTTTTCATAAACTTTTTAGATTAGTGTCTACAGAATTACACGTATAAACTGTAAAGTTATACATACAAACACATGAACTTTGCTAAATGTTCATAAATAATAAAAGACGAATAAAACTTTCAACTTTCAAGTGGTCGGGTGATGGTAGTAGTAGTGGTAGATCCAGAAAAAAAAAAACATTGATAAAAGTCATGGATTTGATACGTTTTATGAAAAAAAAAAAAAAAAATTTAAGAAATAGACTCCTCGAAATAATTAAACACGTACAATTAATGTCCTTTTGACTATTATATGTAATCAATAGTTTGATAGGATCCACGTGATTTCTTTTTCCTCTTGATCGTAACATACACACACACACATCAAGCAGCTCTAGTTATATATGAGCATCAAATCAAGTTGTGTATTAATTTATGACTATTGGTTTATGTTGGTTTGGAATTGGAACCCCGAGATTTTTTATAGTTTTTTTTATTTTTTTATAAAGTGATGTACTAATATAAAAGTTATATAAAAAAAAAAACAGAGGAAGCAGGAAAGAGGGAGCAAGAGAAAATGCATGGAAAGAGTCAAAGTGGGTAAGCTCTCTCATACCTAACATTTCCCATTTCGCATCACCATTCTCAGCTAAACCGGCCTAATCAACGGTTTTCATTTTGTGTGTACAATCATTTCTCACACGTGTCATTACCTGATTCGTTTATATGAGGATGGACCAAACGAACATGAGTCGGAACATAAGCAGCATTAGTTTAGGATTGTTAAGATAGACACACCGACACAAGTGTGTTTCCTTCATAACTGCTTGTTCTCACTTTCATCTGAGATCCACTTATAAACGATTCATGTTTCAATTATGCTCTGTTGCCAAAACCACCCTGTAAACATCATGCAACAAAAGCAGAATCCTCGGTTCGGTTCCATGAGCTGAAACTTTCACCTAAAGACATTAAAACCCAAAGTCAACTCTTGGAGTGTTCTGAGTTGGAAATTTGGAATGGTTTTTACTAATCAAAGGTCAAATCTATCTCCATATAATCCGAAACAAAAGTGGGAAGTGGGAACCAATGATTTATCCAGGGGCGGATCTAGCGAGATAAATTTTACCGGAAGCATTATTACAAATCTTTATAAAATTAAGCTATTTTTGATAAGCTACTTCTTCAATAGATGTAACCAGACTCTACTGTATTTCGTTTTATTAGTCTTATGTAAATTTTATGATTGTTATGAATATCAGTTCCGTTTTCACAATTTGTTGCCTACGGTTCAAAATCATACCAACTTTGCGTTCTATTGAAACAAAACAGAAATTGTATTGGTTCGTTCGTCTACACATGAAAATAAACATGAAACAAAATACACATCATAGACAAATGGAGGCAAAGTAGAGTGAGAACTCGGAAGAGTTTGATCCAATAAACTAAAAAAACTCTTTAACGCTTGGAGAATTGTGGTGCTTTACGTGCCTTCTTGAGTCCAACCTTCTTTCTTTCAACCACTCTTGCGTCTCTAGTGAGCAAACCTTCCTTTTTCAAAGGCGATCTATGGTCTGCACTTACCTTCAAGAGTGCACGTGCGACTCCAAGCGTAATTGCTTGAGCTTGACCCGAGAGACCACCTCCATGGGCTTTAACAAATACATCGTAGCTGTTCTCATAGCCTAAAGTCACCAATGGGACTTTAACGTATTGAAGCCATAACGGATTTCCCTGAAGATACTCCTGAAAAGGGTTTACAAGGGTCATAATCAGCAATGCAAAGTCTCCAACTTTATCATAATCTCTGCCACTTATCTTAGTTTAAACAGCCTAGAATTCAACATAAAAACTATCTGAACAGATAGTTAGTTCTTCCAGTTTCAATTTAAATCTGTAATGTGCTGATACAACTCCCAGATCACAACAAAAGTGCATAAAGATCCAGTCTTTAGTGTATTGCTTCCATAGCTTTTACTGTTAAAACTTATCCCAAGTTCAAATTTTTAAATACTCTCAAGAAAATAAACCCCATAGGAGCCGTTAATTCAGTTATCTAAAAACTAAAATTCCTAAAAATCAAGGCTTTTTAAGTGAACACATTAAGCTACTAAAGCAACAGTGTAATAGACAACAAGATAATGAAATTAAGAACAAAGTTAAATTTACCTTAGCGTCTCTATAGTTTATAATAACCTTCCCAGTGCCTTCCTGAAGCACCACTCGAGCGATGGCGCACTTACGGCGTCCAGTGCCGATGATTTTCTGAGCAGCGAAACCTCCAGGGAGTCTGGATTTAACGTACTTTTTCAATTCGATTGTTTCATCCTCCGCTGGTGGAGCAGCCACCGTTGCGGTAATCGAAAGAGAAGCGCGACGAGCTGATTTCGCCGGTAATGGGAACGATGAGTTTGCGCGGCTGAAGGAAATGGTGTTGGGTCTCTGAGAAACCTGGGAGGAGAACGAGAGTGAAGAGAGAGAAGAGGCGAGATTTGAAATCGACGCCATTGTCGCTGAACGAAGAAGATAACGGGTGAGCTCAGGAATTTCGTCGAACAGAGAAAAGGAAGAAGATAACGAGCATGACCCTATCGCTTCGTGAGCTCTCTACAAGTGATGAATTCGGCCCATTGAACCCGGTTAAAACCTTAATTGGGCTTCACAAGTGACATGTGTATCTTGTTTCAACAAAAATTTCAACTCTTGGAAATAAACCATCAACAAACTAAATCATTAGTTAGAACAGTCACTATTTTCTGGCTAACCAATCATGTGTTGAGATGGATTCATCTGATAGACAAAATCACAAAACAATGAATTCTATTTGGTGCCAAAGACAATCATATAATTCTCTAGACCCAAACTACATAATATAATATTAGTTTCGTCCAAAGCGTCATTCGATTTTTTTCCTCTAAACTTTGTGTAAAATATAAAATTTTGATTATTTTTTTCCGTTTATTAATTGAAAACTCCATGGAAGGAGCAAAAACATAGTCTGTAAAACCAAAGACCAAACAAGAGCATAACCGCTAACAAACAAACCAAACATGACATCACTGGAACTAAAAAAGATCAAACATGTTTCTGCTCTCAATGATTAATGAGAAAATTTGCGAAAAAAAAATTATTAATTAACAGGATCATATCAATGCTATAATGCTTAGAAGATATATCTCTAGTGTGCTATTATGTAATGTCAGCAAGTGTAACATGATGAGAAAGAGTTTTTTTTTTCTCACAAATTAAAGCTTAAGAATCAAACAGATCTTAAAAGCAGATGCAAAACATAGTCTAAAGATAATGTAGCTCAACAATTGTTTTAAAAAAAAACCAACAAGACTTGTGACAATGTCAAAAACCAGAACAGCGTCTACTCGGATTCATCAAGATACTTCAACTACAACAAGAAGTTCCCAAACCGTGTACCAGTTGGCATTGAAGAAAGACTTGAAATGTCCTCTAAACAAATTAGCTAGATCCATGATGTCTTTGTCTATAACGAGGATCACGAGTTGTTTCAATCCTAGTAGCAGATGGTCGATTGGGAACAGAAGCACCACAACAACTGAGTTTAGATCTCGGGTCAGAAGATCGCTTACCCATTCCGTACAAAGGAACCAAACTATCAACCTTGACAAAAGCTTTACAAACAGGGCAATGGTTTGATTTAGAATTGAAATGAAGCCACTTGTAGAGACAAGGCCAACAGAACAAGTGACCACATTGAGTCACGATCGGTTCTTTTGCCAGTTCAAGACATATTACATCCAAAGTTGTTTGATGCATCTTCTTCGTTCGTGTTGGTTGTGTTACTAGACATTGGATCTTTTTTTTTTTCCTTCTGTATACGAAAATGAAACGATGAATGAGATGGAACCCTAAGATTGTTTTCTAAAAAATTGATAAAATATGCAGACAAATATATACAACAACAACAGCAAAAAAAACTCAATTCCGGTGATATTAAAAAGCATTACAAAAACAAAACAAAAAACCCTACATTTCCAGTGATTGGAGATTTACCTGAACGATGAGAGAGATGGCTTGTGGATGTCTGATCGTGGACGCGGAGAATGAGAAGAGCGAGAGACAAGAGAGTATTCAGTGAATTAAAAGCGGAACAAAAGGTGTTAATAATATACTAACTGTTATTAATACTTTTTTGTGGCTGACGAAGTCTCCCATGAAGTTTCCTCGATGTCATCGGACGATTTTTTTCCATATTTATTAATTACACTTATTGCTAAAACGATCAAATTAGTTTGGGGGTCAAGAAACCAAATTATTATTTCCTTATTTTAAAAAGTATTTTAATATAAAATCGAGAAAATTAGCTTTATTCCTTCGCTTTCTAATTAAAGCAAAGATTTCAGCAAAAATAGTAAAAGATTTCAGCAAAAGATTTCAGCAAAGTGAAGTTACAAGAGGGAAAAGATGTTGGAAACTGAAATACGATCTCAACAAGAGCATATAAAATTTAGATATTGCAAGAACGTCTCACCTAGATGTGAGTGAGAACATAACCGCCGGTCACTGAATTTTTTTTTTATATCTCATACTAGGTCTAGACGTTATGGTTGGTTCATGTCTCTCGGGGTTTATAGGTTTAGAGGCCTATGATCCATTTAATTTAGTTTGGTTTGGTTCCATTTGCATTTGAATCAGTTTTGGATACACGAAATAGAAAACAAATATTAAAAATTGGTTAAATTTGAATAAAATTTGGTTAACTTTTCACAAATATAACTTAGAACTTTCAAATATTTTTGCATTTTGCCAATGTTGGTTACTTTGATCTAAACATAATTAATATTTTTGGGTTTATAATTGTAGGGCATATAATCGAGTTATATCAAGTTTATATAATATTAATAGTTTTGAATATATAGTTGTATTTCGAATATTTCAAGTATACATTCAGTTCTCGGTTTAGTTTGGATTTGTTTCTTCATATAGAGAAGTTTAGGATCCTTTGGGGTTTTTATCGGGTTAGATTCGGTTTAGTTTTTTATTTCTAATATTTTTAAAATACATATCTCACACGGTGACCGGTGACCAAAAAATTAAATGACAAGATAGACCAAACTAATGGATGTGGTAAATATTTTAATATATTAATAAAAAAATTATAATATAGAAATTAATTTATTCATGTAAAATATGTTAATAACCAAACTCTTTTCTCTAAAGAAATATGATTTCTACTTTTCTCTCTAAATTTATTTTTATAAGATAAATCATTAAACACACATATTTACTTTAATAATTAGTTTTACTTAAATTTAATTTATCTAAAAATTAAAAAACCCACCTAACGAACGGGAATTAGTGTATATATATATATATATCTTATTTTAATTAAAATAATAAAAGTAAAAATATTATTAAATTCTAACAGTCTATCAAAGGCAAGGTTGTTACTACTTGTTGGGGCTAAAATATCTCATTTAATTATTGTTTTTAGTTCGCGTAAAAATGTCAAAATGACAGCTTAATTAGTTTCATACGTAGCGAGTCCTATTATTAGTACTGTTTATGTACTTTTCTAATTATAAAGTCAAATAATCCATTAAATTAAATGTATATTGCGATACTGACATAATGTAAGCATAAAAATTGTGATTTTGACTGTTCCTGGTTTCTGAGATGTTTATGATCATTGATCAGTTACAAATCCAATGAAATAAGTACACATTATGAATAAAATAATTTAGTTATTGTTAGATATTAATCCTATAATATGGGTTTTTTTTACTGCTAGAAAATAATACATGAAACCCACTCGGTTTTGTTTTGAAATTAGAATAAAGCATAAACCTTATACTTGTTTTTTTTGTTTGTTAAGAGTTTAACCTTATATATGTTTTAAATGTGTTTGATAGTGTTATGGTTACAATGTTTTTCTTTAAAAATATTCCAAGAACCTTAATCGTTATATATCATCCTAAACGTAGGTTTTATATCATTTATTAATACTATGGAGTACAACGAATCAAATTGACTGAAACTATAGGAAGGTTCCAAATGGAACATGATCCAAAGAATTTCATGCGTGGGTTTACTTTTAAAAAATAACATATGGTTTTAACATGTGCTGAAGTCCAAAATATATATATGCTTTCTGGAAGGATTAGTTGATGGCAAGTCTTGTTGCATTGATCCTGTACCACATTGCGGTAAGACTTTCATTGTATACAAATCAACTTACATTATCCTTAAAACAAGAAAAAACAAAAAAAAAAGACAATCGTATCATATGACATATTCCTACCCTGCACGAAAAAAAGTCACGTAAATTGTTTGGATTGATGATTTAGACTTTTACCATAAAAAAATTGTTATTTAACCGATTAAAGTTAAAAGAATTTCCATATGAGGTATTAAGTTTTATTTCCCATCGTTGCTTAGCTGAAACTAGATTTCACTTCTTTATAGTATTTTGGTTATAAATGATAATAATAAATCAACTAAAAGGTGTTTAAGTTTGACCGCGACAGTTTCAGCGTCGTATTCAAATTTTATTTCTAACACACGGAAAAAAAAATACGGGAAAATTATAAAAACAGAGAAAGCCAATGAAACCAAACAATAAATACGATACAAAAAATATCTCTCTTCTCCTCTCATTTTCCCAACTGCTTCTTCTTCTTCTTCTTCTTCATTCACATACACAGCGACTGTGATTACGTTTTGATATCAATGACGGTGAATTACTGGTTAGTGGAACATCCAACGATCGTTAACTTCCGTTGGAGTCCAACCCAATCCATTGCCTCCACGTGGTCTTTCCTCTTCACCGCCGTCTCATTTTACGTTATCACCGCCGTCACTCTCCACCTCCTCCTCAAAATCTTCCGCCGTCGTCGCGGCTTCTCTCTCGGTCCAATCCCAGCTCTACACAGCTTAACCACGGCTTTAATCTCCGCCGTCATATTCGTCGGGATCCTCCTCTCCGCCGCCGTAGAGATCCGTGACACGCGGTGGCTTTGGCGGCGTACGCGGACCACGGCTCTTCAGTGGTTCCTCTGTTTTCCCGTGGGCACACGCGCTTCGGGTCGCGTGTTCTTCTGGTCTTACGCGTTTTATCTCTCTCGGTTCCTTCACTTGTTCCGCACCTTCTTCTCCGTGATACGACGTCGTAAGCTTAGCTTCTTCCAGCTAATTAACCAGTCTTCTCTCCTCTGTATCTCCTTCCTCTGGCTCGAATATTCCCAATCTTTCCAGGTAATTTAAACCGGCTTCGGTTTTACCAAAATTTAAACCGGAATCAGTTACCGAATTTCTAAATTAGACCGTTCGTTCTACGTGTTTTGTTTTGCAGGTGGTAGCGATACTATTGACGACCGTTTCGTACGCCGTCGTTTACGGTTACAGATTCTGGACGGAGATCGGTTTACGTGGCGCGTGTTTTCCGTTCGTTGTTAACTGTCAAGCGATTTTGTTAGGGTGTATGACGGTATGCCACGTAGGCGTTCTTTGTATCCACCTGGTCAAACGCGGCGGTTGTAATGGCATTGGAGCTTGGTTGTTTAACTCCGTTCTAAACGCCGTTATCTCGTTGCTCTACTTGAAGTTTTATGTCAAGACGCGTTCATTGACAACGGCTAAGCCCACCACATAACCATTTATTTTTGTGCATATATATTTATATTACTCCATATATTTATACTGAATGATATTAGCATCCGGAAAAAAAAAAATTCTTCTTCAGCTAAAAAATAAAAACTGAAGATCCAGATTTTTTTTTCTGTTGTTGTATGATTAGTTTAGTGTTGTATAAATGGTATTATGGATTCTGAAAATTGGGGCTAAGGATAGGATTAATTGTAATTGCTCCGATATAAAGTAGATATCTTTTGATTACATGCATATTAAGCTTACTTTGACTTTTACATGCATACTGTCGACGATGTCAATCTCCTGCGTCTACTTGTTTCCGATCAATAAGAACACCGTCGTTCCAAGTTTCAGAGTATCTGTAGAAAATAGGAATAAAACAATAATGAGTAAAGAGAATAAGGAACTTGGTATTGCTCTGTTTTGAATACAGAGAAGACGAGTTTTAAGACCTTGATCCATCGACATCTATACAGAGGAACTGCCCGTGTCGCCATCCGTCTTTGAAATGTCCAAAGAATATTTCACCGGACTTTGAATAGAACCGTCCTTCGCCGCTGGCTTTTCCTTTCCAGAAATTTGCAAACCACCTATCACCTTTGTGGAAATAAAACCAGCCCTGCAAGAAGAATAAACAAGTTTTGTTTGTCTGATAAGAGATCTTTTATGTCACAACAGAAACCATTTCTACAGTCCTCTCAAACCTTTTCCATAGGTTGGGGAAGTAGGAAAAGAGTTTTACATGGCACTAGCTAGAAAAAGTCTTAGGGACTTGTGATACTAAGCAGTTTGTGCACAAGTGTAGTCTCACTAAGCTAATCAAAAATTTGAAATGGTCAAAAGACTATTTCACCTTTCCGTGTATTAGATCTTCTCTCCATGTGCCTTGGAACACATCACCATTCTTGAAGTAGAATGTTCCAAGACCAGATCTTTTACCATTGTGCCACATTCCATCATATATGCTTCCGTCTCCAAGTACCAAATGACCCTGGTAGGAATATTCAGCCATTACTTTGGGATTTAACTAAGAAGCTTGTCTCAAACATACGACAAGGATCCATCGATGAGAATTGGCTTCACTGTATAAAGCCAACAAGGCGGAATACCTTTCCTTCGGGAAGGCCTCCTTGGCATCTTCCCTTGAACAGTCCTCCTCTGTACTGCATCTCTAGAATAGGACTCCATCTTTTTGATGAATCTCGTTCAGCTTCCTAAGTGACGAAGAATTAAAAGTTGAAAATTCTGTCAGTTGTTACTGACTTGGACAATAATAAGTTAACTAGTCTCTGAAAATGTTAACAGAGGTACTATGGTCGTGGCAGCAAGCTTAGATTACAAAATGACTCTTCATCATGCTTCGAAAAGCAACCTCATAGACTGCTATATTGCTACTTACCAGCATAGACGCTGCTCGAGCGGATAGATTTCTTTGCTTTGTAAAATCAGCATATTTCTCAGATAGCAGAGTAGATGCAGTATCACTAGAGTCTTTTGTTGAGCCATTAGGGTTGAAAAATGATTCATCTCTGAAATCAGCCTTCCTAGAAGGTTGACTGGCGACACTGAGACTACTGTTCAAATTCTTAGAAGGTCTCACACCAACAGGAAGGTTGACGATACCCAGGCTTAGAACTGCAGTGTCTCCAGAATCAGCTGGCCATTTCTGCTCAATCTGATATCCTGGATCCATACTCCAATTAGCAATTGGCTCCCTCTGGATAGCACCATAATCTACAACAGATGATTTTCCAATTACTTTTATAATAGTTTACGTTTCAAAGATCACTACTTCAGCATCCTATACATAGCAAGTAATTAAGCATCTCGACCACTAATAATACATACAAAAACAATCAGCAAGGAATAGTCGTCCTCAAATTTTGTACCTTCAATATTTTCATCAGCAAGATCCAATCGACTGTTTCTGGATGGTTCCTCTTCTTTTAATGGGTATTCACTATCACCGCTCTCAGAATCTCCCAGGGGTTCCTCCGACTCAGTTTCAAATCCTTCAACACTCTGATCAGAACTTTTTATGTCAGTAGAGTCTGCTGAATCTTCTTCCATTGCAACTGGCACATCTCCAAGTCCACTATTTGTTTCATTTTGGAGTTGTGAACGATATCTCTTGAAGATATTTAAAACAAAAGGAACAAGACCAGAGAAAATGTTGCCTTTATTGGATGTCTCCTCTTCTGAACAACTGCGATGACAAATGAGACTTGCATTAATGCGGTCACAAGAAATAACATCTGAGTCTTGACCAAAACCATCACAGATCTTAATCAAACAAATGAAAGTATATGGAATAAATGTTGAAACCATATATGCTTTTCTCTGTTGGGTATGCACGAGCTTAAAAATTGTCAGCTTTGTTAAACATGAATACCCACCTTCGAACAAAAAACGATGTGACAAGCACTTTAGGCTTCAGATCAGGTTCGTGAACAGTAGATACTATAATATCACCAGTGTACTCCATTGTTTGACGAAAAGTACGGAGAATCGTTTTCACATCCTTCTTCTGAAGAGGTACCGAACTAGCCACAATGCATATAATAGCATATAGATCCTGCACGTAGGAAAATTCAAGGTTCACATGAAAAAAAAAGTTATTTGAGGAAGTAATTTCGTAAAAAAAATGGTTTCAAGGAGCATATCTTTTGTTTAAAATTTCCAAAATACACAATTAAAATTTTCAAACATCTTTAAGCCTTCCGGAGAGAGATGCCACTCTGTTTTAGAGGTTTGTTTAAATGGCACTAAGTTTAGATTTGCTTCCTCAATTATCAGAAAATCCTGTATTAATATCAAATTATTATCAGAAAAATCCTCTTCATCTACTGTAGAAGAGAGATACGAGAATGTGTAGAGGAGAAAAAAATTCAAACTACTAATCGTAAGACAGATGAGTCTTCTACGCAATGCTCTTTTAAGAGATTAGAAATACCTTTATACCAGGTCGAAAGAATGGGCAGTCGTACATGGCTCGTAAAATCGAAGTCTTAAGGTTGTGACCAACTCCAAAACCAACCTTTGCCTCTTTGTAGCGTTCTAGAATCTGGATATAAGAGAATTGAAGGATTGAAGACAAGCTCAAGCTAAGCTACTATACCTCACCAAAAAATGGGTAGAAAAATGGAATCTCAAGAACAGGTAAGACAATGAAGATCTTTATTATTAAAACCCAGAAGGAAATAAAAAAAACACACCGTTGTAACTTCTGAACCATCAAGTTCTTTAAGATCTTTATGCATCACGTCGATGAAGTTTCCATGCATCCCCTGGATAAAAACCCATATATGAAAATGACAGCAAATTTGAGTATACAATGAGAGATAGCACACCAGAAAAGTAACCTTACACTTATCAGAGCGGAGGCTGCATTTATTGCCATCGATACAGCATTTTTTGCATTTCTCAGCGCCTCATCCAAAGTTACCAAATCCTTCTGTAGTAACATCTCAATGTCGATATCTAAATATCCCACATTAAAGTCAGTTCATGGCCAGCACAACTAAAAGGTAGTTTTCCTGACGCTATTGTGTCATGAAATCTTTCATAATGCTGATAAAAGTACCTATACAAAAATTGGTGTGTTGCTGCAGTTTTCTAGCCAATTTGTTAACCTGCACAAAACCTGGGAAATCAGATAAGGAGAAAAAAAAACTCCAACTAGAGATAGTAAACGCAGTTTTACTTGTTTGCATATAGAGATAGCATTTGATGGGCTGTTTTTAGTTTGTTATATAAAATAGTATACAATAATCTTAAGTTTTAACAGAACTTCAATCTAGCGACAACAAGAAGATAAAATCCCAAATTGGCTCTTTTGGTACATACCAAAACAGGTACAACTTTAGTGATAATAAAAAAGCTACCTCTTCTAGACGCCTTCGCCCTTCAAAGCTGAAAGGCTTTAATAGCACAGCAACGGCTAAGTAACCTCCAGATCTTACTGCACTAAGAATACTAATAGCTTCAACCTGGTCAGAACCATATCCAGCACTAACCACCTGGCAAGGGGAAAAGTTTAAGAAGAATCAGATGCATGACCGGTACTGTTCCACAAAAGTAGAATTTTGGGAAAATTTGAAAACCATTGTCCATTAGCATGATTGTTAACGATCAATTTCACACTCCGTATCTTATTCAGTTATAATAACAAAAGAAAAGCTTGGATCCTACAAGTAATTCTACTAAATACATTGCTGGATTAAACAGAACACAGACAATGAATAGGCAAGAAAAGTACAAACAAGGATGAAGGCCCTTGGACGTGATTGTAACAGCTCCATTGGATTCATGGTCTTGGATACATTATCTGTAAACATAAAGAAGGAGATAAGAGGTACGAAAGATACTCTTGAACACATTGCTGCAACCTCTCTAAGACACTAAAATATTCAAATTTAGAAAACCCTGGTTATAATCTGATTCAAAAGGAAAGAAGAAACAGGTAAAAATGACCTTCTTGATTGAGCCTCTGCTGTAAAACTAAATCTCCAGAGCTGTCCTTGCTAATACTCCTGAAAAAGGAGAGTTTCAGTTAAATTTGGTCAATTTCAAGAATACACAGAACATACATAATCCATTCAAGCCATAAGTTTCATGAGTACGAAAGCTACAAACTTGAGGAGTGCAATAGTATACTAGGAAAAGCCAGTAACAAAAAGCCATCCGATTTTTAAAATTAGTGGCAAACGTAGCATAAAGGGAGGAGTTTTCGATTGAGAGTAGATGAAATAGAATCATAAGACAGAAGAAAAATCGATAACATATACCAAAATCGGAGAGGAAGAGAAGGAAAAGGAGAATCCAAGCAGGAATCCATGATAGACTCCTTACGACTACCAATGACAACGACTTCAATGAACTCAGCTCCATCTCCAGCTCTCATGTATGTCTCAATCGGAGCTGAATCTTTCACCAAGCACATCACGCAAATCCGACGCGCCTTTTGAGCGGTATATTTCAATCGCGCCGCAGCACCAAGGGACGAAAACGGAATTCCAAAAGAAGGAACGAGAGCTAAACGAGAGAACAATGGTGCTCGGAGAGTGGAGAAAACAGGAAGCTCCATAGAAATAGGCATTTGCTCTGCTCCTACGAAATCAATCACTTACTTCTTAAAACCCAAAAAGGAAATTAGAATACATGAATTAATAGATGATGAGATTCAGACAAAGGAGAAGATCGGAGCAGAGCATGTCTGAAGTTCTCCCCGATAATTCTGAAGGAGTGAGGAAAATATCCAGTTCGCCGGCACTGTCAATTAGTTAATTGTGTGTATAAGCCCTCATATTTTATTACTTATTTCTGTTTTACTCCCATGTTATGTTTTATTACAGCTACACCCCTACTATAAGTCGACGGATAGGTGGCGAATATACTCTCTGAAACCGATCAATCATATCCTCATATTTGGCTACTATCACTTTTAACGGAGTTTACTTTTTTTTGGTCAATGTTATCATATAATCAAATGAGAATCAAATTATAATTTTAAAAGATCCATTCTTTACTTTCTACTAAAATAATGAGTCCAATATCAACTCGTATAAAAAAAACTTCAGATCCAAAATTTAGAACAAAATATAAGAAAGAGGCAGCGTGCTAAACTGAAATCAATGATTAAAAGTGTGATTATATATGTTTTCGTTTGGTACAACTAATATAATAATTAGTGAATTATTTTAGGGTTTTTTTTTAGAGTTTGCTTCACGTTTGAGTTTCAAAAAAAGTGTAACGGCGACCAGGAGAATCATATATAAGGTCGCAAAGCGTCAGCTTGAGGGATTTGTCTTCGCGGCAGCTTTTGACCTTTTCCGCAATCAGCGAATCAGATTGATATATTACGATGCACCTTACCGTCTCTGATAATTCCACCGTTTACCATTAGATCCGAAACCGAAACCGAAACGAATCCTTCTCTGAAACTTCGGTGAGATTCGGATTCCTCTGTTCCATTTAACAATTATCCTCTTTGTCTTCGCCAACTTCTTCCGCTCTTCTTCTTCTCTCCAGGTACTTTATCTCTCTCTCCCTCTTCTTCATCGTGCTTTCTGTGAAGATTTTGTTTTGCCCTTTTGGAGATACATGACAAGTGTTTATCTTGCTTTGTCTCACGTGGGATCTGATTATTAGTTGCGGTTTTCACAAGTCTTTCCCAATTCGGTGATGTTTTTTCCCGTAAATTTGCGTGTTTGTTTTTGGATTACTGATGATTATAGTCAATTGGATTCGATTTTATACAGCTTTAGATTCTTAGTATGACAATGAAAAGCATGTTTCTTTATCCTTATTCGTCACTTTAATCTCCCACTGAGCTCATACAAACCGAATTCTCTGTTCATAATTGCTTATTGAGATTAATTCATGTTCTTGAGATTCAAATTTGCTTCTTTTTTTTCCTTTTGTAAGTTTCATACAAAATGAAGAAAGATTGGGTTTTTATAGTTGATTAGGGATCTCGAATCTATAGTCTTCTGCACATGATTGTTGGGGAAGGATTTATGTGGGTCACAGTTATGAAAGACATGGGATTTCAGCTATTGCTTTAGCTTTAAGTTGAAATTGTGGTTGTACTCAAATTGGGTATTTAGGCTTTTAGTACTCTTACATTGGTTATCGAGTATCTTGTCTACAACTAAATCTTTGTCGAGAATTTTAGGTGGCACTGACTAATATTTGAATCTCATTGCTGCAGTTTGTCTTGAGGTTTTATCTGGAAAAAAAGATGGAAGTTTGCGGGGATCTGAATTCTGATAACTTAAAGAACCGTCCTTTGACTCTGCTTAGGATTCTGAGGGGTGTCACGATCTTACTGGTGTTTCTGTCTACTGCTTTTATGTTTCTGCTCTACTTTTCACCAATAGCTGCTCTAGGTTTACGGCTTCTCAGTGTCCATCAATCTAGGAAAGTTATTTCGTTGATCTTTGGTCACTGGTTAGCGTTGTGGCCTTACCTCTTTGAAACGGTTAATGGGACAACTGTGGTGTTCTCTGGAGACAGCATTCCGGTTGATAAACGTGTTTTGCTTATTGCAAATCACAGGACAGAAGTTGATTGGATGTATTTGTGGAATATTGCATTGAGAAAAGGGTGTCTTGGCTACATCAAATATGTTCTCAAGAGCAGCTTAATGAGATTACCTATTTTTGGCTGGGGTTTTCATGTTTTGGAGTTTATCCCAGTGGAGAGGAAACGGGAGGTCGATGAACCTGTTTTGGTTCAAATGCTTTCGTCTTTTAATGATCCTAAAGAACCCTTATGGCTTGCTCTATTCCCAGAAGGAACCGATTTCACGTACTATACGTTCCCTATCTGATTTTACATATGAACCATCATTTTTAGGAATTGCCTGTGAAGTAGTAATACATGAATGTGTGAAATGCTGCTCTTAGTAGTATTATCTTCTTTCATATTTCTGAGACTTCCCTTATTTTGATTTGCAGTGAAGAGAAATGTAAGAGAAGCCAAAAGTTTGCAGCTGAGATTGGTCTTCCAGCATTATCAAACGTACTTCTACCAAAAACAAGGGGCTTTAGCATGTGCTTAGATGTTCTACATAACTCTCTAGATGCAGGTAATGTCTACGGAATTTTGATGTAAATGTTACTGAACAATGCATTTCCTTTTTTATTGTTCCTGAACTTCTTTAGTTCTTACGTCATCTTCTTGAAATGCAGTATATGATTTGACTATCGCATATAAGCCTCGCTGCCCATCTTTCCTGGACAATGTATTTGGAACTGATCCTTCTGAAGTTCATATCCATGTTCGGCGAGTTCCAGTAAATGACATTCCACCAAACGAGGAAGAATCTTCTGCTTGGTTAATGGATTCATTTCAGCTGAAAGACAAACTTCTATCCGATTTCAATGCTCAGAGGAAGTTCCCCAATCAAAGACCAGAAGAAGAACTCTCTGTTCTGAAGTGCATCGCAACTTTTACAGTGGTAATATCGTTGACAATAGTATTCATTTATCTGACCTTGTACTCACATAGCTTTTTCAAAGTATATGCTGGTCTAAGTGGCACATATTTATCGTTTGCTACTTATTACAAGTTCCGACCTTCACCATCTATAGGCTGTTTTAGAGGAGAAGTAAAATCCCATTAACTCTGTTGTACATACAATTCTTTCTTTGTATACAAAGAAATAGTATCAAAAATTTACAGGCAGAAAAGATTTCTGAGATGTTTCTTTCATTGTTAGTTCTTTGATATACAAAACCTTCTACAGTTATAAATTTTTTTCATGTTGTTCTCTTGAAATTCATGTATTCATTTTGAGTTGTGTCTTAGTCACAATTTTGGTTGTGTCAAGCTGTTTTTGGTATCTTGCAAATACCACTGTTAGCACTTAGCAGGTCTCCTTAAAAACAGTCATCAAGCAAGAAAGTTAATTGTTGATGTTGGAACTGTGAAACTCTTGTGTTCATTAAGTTAGAAACAACAACAGGTCATTAAACTCTTATTGTCAAAAGGTGTTCTAATTTCTGATTCAGTCTGTAAAAGAAGTTCCCATCTGCACAAAACTTTGTCGGTGATCGACAAAGCATAGAACCTACTTTGTCCCAGAAGGATGTTACCTTCTTTTTGCAGGTTATGAAAAAAGAGAGATAATCTTTAACTGCTACATTGGATCATCTTTTCATGTAGAACATAGCATCTCATGTTTATTTTACACGGCTTGACTTGTTCACTTGTCATCTTATCTCTTTATCTGAGTAGGTGTAAGTGAGATCATGTTAGTTTTGATAGAACCAACATTGTACTTTCTTTACCTTTTTTTTTTGTTTGGAAAACACTTGAAAAACCCAAACCAAACAATGTCTATAATACATTTTTATTGTCATAATTCTTTCTCTTATACTCACAGATTGCATGATATGTTATAATATCTGTTGGTTTTGGAATAGCCCCTAAAAAAATCATCTTTATAAGAGAAAGAAAAAAACCATTTAAGGCAAACAAAATTCACAGTGCCAAAGAAGATGCGCTAAAAGTCGCCACCAAGATTTTTATTCCCTTTTTATACTTTTTTGTTTTCCTTGTGTAAACTGTCATAATTAAATGAAAGTGATAACCCTACTCCGTACCAGCACTTATAAATAGAGACGATAGGTGTTCACTTATATGAGATTCACCATTATAACAATCATCATCATAAACACAAAACTCTATAAAAATGACGAATTTCTCCAGTATTCACATTATCTTCTTTGTGTTCATCACAAGTAAGTAACACTCTGTTTTTTTGTTTCTTCTCTGTTTCACTTATATTTAAACTTTCTCCTTTCGCTAATTAAATTCTAAATCATCTCCTCTGTTTCTTTCTAATTTCGAAGTATAATAATTCCACTATTGCTTATTAGATTCCTTTTATCAAAAACTTTCTGTTCATCATTGCAATAATTTTCAGAACTTTTTTGTCGTTATTAACATTTTAAACTCTTTTGGTTTGTGTTTTGAAGGCGGCATTGCTGTTTCCGCCACCGTGTTCACTTTACATAACAGTTGTCCTTACACCGTCTGGCCTGGAACTCTCTCCGGAAACAGCATCACTCTCGGCGACGGAGGATTTCAATTGACTCCAGGCGCTTCCGTACAGCTCACGGCTCCTGTGGGATGGTCAGGCCGGTTCTGGGCTCGTACCGGCTGCAACTTCGACTCTACCGGCCGCGGTAACTGCGTCACTGGAGATTGCGGCGGCGTTCTAAAATGTCGCGGCGGAGGAGTTACTCCAGCAACTCTAGCCGAATTCACCGTCGGATCAGCCAACGCCGGCATGGATTTCTACGACGTGAGCCTCGTCGACGGTTACAATGTCAAGATGGGAATTAAACCTCAAGGAGGATCCGGAAATTGCCGTTACGCTGGCTGCGTCGAGGACATCAACGAGATTTGCCCTAACGAGCTTCGGATCATAGATCCGCATACTGGAGTTATCGCGGCGTGTAAGAGCGCCTGTGCGGCGTTTAATTCGCCGGAATTTTGTTGCACCGGAGCTCACTCGACGCCGCAAACTTGTACACCTACGAATTACTCCGCGATGTTTAAAAACGCTTGCCCTAGCGCTTACAGTTACGCTTACGACGACGCTTCGAGCACTTTCACTTGTACCGGATCTAATTACTTGATCACTTTCTGCCCCTAACCGGTATTAACCGGAACTCCGGTTTAGTTTTGGGTCTGGTTTTCCCTCTCACGTTTCTTTTGCTTCTTATGTACGGAAAAGATAAATAAGGAAAGATGAATCCTATGAATCATTTTTAAGACTTTTCGAAACTACAGTACTAATTCGTTGTTACATTCTGCTAAGGTCCCTCTTCAAAGCCTCAAAGAGATTGTAACAAGAACAAGACAATTGTTTAGTGGTAGTTAAGACTACCTATTTTAGTTTTCTTTGATTGATTTAAATAGCGAAATTACAAAGAGATTGGAGTCATAACTCCTTACAAAACGGGAACGTATGAAAAGTGGAGCTAACTCCTTACAAACGTGAATAATGGGAAAAGTGCAGAACTAAGTGCTTAAAGACTTGTTATCTTATTTGACAAATTCAACAAACACAAATTAGAAGTCACGTGGTCTCATTAAACCAAATATCTCCTATTTGGAATCTTTGAACGTGTTGACTTCCTTGGCGCCAATTCTTCATCGCGAGTGCTCTGTTTTTCTGCTCTTACTCCCTTTGGTATCCTATCAACACTTCCCTCTCCCAAAAGAACCTTGTCCTCAAGGTTCAGCTTGAAATCTGGAAAGCTAGCCTGAATCTGAGTGGAATCCTCCCAAGTAGCATCTTCCGTTGGCAAATTCTTCCACTTAATGAGTAATTCAGTGAGGTCGGTGGTACCATAATGGACGTACCTTGTTTTGAGAACTGATTCAGGCGTGAGGTTGAATAAGCCATTGGTGCGCAGAGGTGGTAACTCCACTGAAGTGGGTGTGTTGTCACCAACTCGTTTCTTTAGCAACGAGACGTGAAACACAGGATGGATACGAGCACTCTCCGGAAGCTTCAAACGGTAAGCGACTTGGCCGATGCGTTTCTCAATCTGAAAAGGTCCAAAGAATCTGTTGGCGAGCTTTTGAGAGGATCTGCGAAGGACAGATTTCTGGCGATATGGTTGGAGACGAAGAAAAACCCAATCTCCCACTTCGAACTCCACATCTCTCCGTTTACGATCAGTCATCTGCTTCATACGGTTGCTGGCGGTCTGGAGATGGTCCTTAAGCTCGCTCAAAACTTCATCACGATCTTGGAGCTGTGCATCAATTTCATCAACAAGAGACGGGCCGATCTCGTAACTGGGCATCAACGGTGGTTGGCGACCATAGAGAGCTTCAAAAGGAGTCGTACCGGTGGATGAATGAAACGTGGTATTGTACCAGTACTCAGCCCAAGGAAGAAGACCACTCCATTGTGACGGACGATGTTGAACAAAGTAGCGAAGGAACTGCTCAATGCATCTATTGACAACCTCAGTTTGCCCATCGGATTGTGGGTGATATGCCGATGACATCCGTACCTTTGTGCTCGATTGTTTCCATAGCTCTTTCCAAAAATTACTCTGAAAAATAGGATCACGATGAAAAATTACTCTGAAAAATAGAATAGAACGAGGAATACCATGATAACGAACAACACAGTCAATGAAACGTGAAGCCACTTGAGACGCCGTGTACGGATGCGTTAAAAGAATCAGATGGGCTGCTTTACTCAAGTGATCAACCACCACCAGAATTGAGGTATGATTGCTCGACCGTGGTAATCCATCAACGAAATCCATCGAGACCTGATTCGGAATTGGTAGTGGTTGGAGAAGATCCGCCGGTGATAACGTCTGTGATTTTGCCCTTTGACATGTATCACATTGTGAAACGTATTCCATGACTACTTTGTGCATTGAGGGCCAATAGAACTGACGGGCGAGACGTTTGAAAGTTCGTAACACTCCAGAATGACCTCCCAAAGGTGTGTCATGGTGTTCATGTAGCAAGTGAGTGATGAAAGGCGAACCTGGTGGAATTACGACACGATTATTGTAACAGAGTAAGCCGTCTTTCCAAGAGTAAGGCCTGCCTGGTTTTGCTGTCGCTGCTTCTCCAATGTATTTCAGGTAGGGATCTGTTGTCATTAATTGTCGGAGCTCTTGCCATAGTGATGCTGTTGGAGCAGAAATTGAGTTTAAGACCGGACTGTTAGGAACACGTGAAAGAGCATCAGCCGCTGCGTTTGCTTTTCCCGGTCTATAAACTATCTCGTAGTCATAGCCAACGAGTTTACTCATCCACTTCTGCTGCTCTGGTGTAAGAATCCTTTGCTCCAACATGTATCGAAGGCTCCGCTGGTCCGTTTGTATCGTAAACCTCCTTCCCAATACGTATGGTCGCCAAGTACGAATTGCAATGATGATAGCCAACATCTCCCTCGCATACGTTGACCATGTCTTCTTCGTGACACCCAAAGATCTGCTCATAAATGCAATAGGTTGGTCATTTTGAGGAAGAATAGCACCTATACCCTCGCCAGATGCGTCCGTTTGAATGACAAACGGTTTTGAGAAATCTGGTAGGGCAAGTGTTGGCGTAGATGTCATGGCATCTTTGAGTTGAGAGAATGCCTTCGCCGCTTCCTCATCCCATGTGAACTGGCCTCTGCGTAATCGATTTGTCAAAGGTCTTGCGATTAAACCGTAGTTCTTGACAAATTTACGGTAATAACCGGTCAACCCGAGAAAACCGCGGAGCTCCGTAATGGTGGTGGGCACGGGCCAGTCGAGCATGGCTTAGATTTTGATATTGTCTACCTTTACGCCAGTGTTGGTGATTATGTGCCCGAGATACTCAAGCTCCTGTTTTCCAAAATCACACTTTTTGAATTTAACCGCAAGCTTGTTTTCTCGTAAGATGTTGAACACTTCTCGGATATGTGTGAGATGCGATTCCCAATCTGGACTGTAGATGAGTATGTCATCAAAGAATACCAGTACCGTCTTACACATGATAGGCCTGAAGATTGTGTTCATGAGAGCTTGAAAGGTGGATGGTGCATTGCATAACCCAAAGGGCATTACGAGATATTCGTAGTGTCCGTTATGCATTCTGAAAGCTGTCTTAGAAATGTCAGAGGGATGCATCCTCACTTAATGATAACCTGCAGTAAGATCAAGCTTTGTAAAGTAAGCAGCACCGTGGAGTTCATCCAACATATCATCCACGGTTGGAATTGGGAAGCGATCCTTGACCGTAGCTGCGTTAAGAGCTTGATAATCTGTACAGAAGCGCCATGATCCATCTTTTTTCTTCACTAGTAGAACGGGGGAAGAAAATGGGCTGTTGCTTGATCGAATTATCCCTGAATTGAGCATATCGGCCACTTGTTTCTCAATTTCCTCCTTTTGATAATATGCATATCGATACGGTCGAACATTAACCAGATCGGTCCCTTCCTTTAGAGTGATTTGATGCTCAATCTCGCGATGTTGGGGTAGACCAGTCGGTGTTTGAAACAGCTCATCGAACTCTTGAATGAGTTCACGGAATTCCTCTGGAACAGGTGATATCGTTGTTGCAGGTTCGGTGAGGCAAATTGCAAACAGGGTCTGGCCTTGTCGGGCCTTTTTCATTAAATCTTGTGGATTTTTGGGCCTAGTGATTGATGATTTAAGCCCACAAAGAGTGTGAGTCAGCCCCTGCCAATTAATCTGCATAGTGTGGGCCCGCCAATCACAAATCACTGGACCCAAACTCTCCAACCACGTTACTCCTAATACCAGATCCAAACCCACCAAGGGAAGAACGTGTAACGTTACCGTAAACATAGCTTCTCCGATCTGCAGCGCCACCGCTTCGTATCTACCTCTGCAACGTAACGGCGATCCATTAGCTACCCGAACTGAGAACGGAGCCATTGGCGTCAGGTTGAGGCGGAGTCGCTGTGCTAATTTCTCACTAATGAAATTATGTGTCGAGCCGCTGTCGACGAGTGCGAGGAGGTTATGCTTGCCGATGCTCGTGTTCAGGTGAATGGTGGTCGGCGAATCCCAGCCTGTTAGGGCGTGAAGCATAATTTCCGGCGAAGCATCAACTTCTACAAGTGTTACGCCACCATCATCTTCTTCGTCTTGCTCGCTCTCCATGAGAAATAATTGGGGCTGTTTACATTTGTAATCGGGTGAGAAGCGCTCGTCGCAGCTGAAACACAATCCCAAGCTACGCTTTCTCTTCAACTTATCCCATGTTAGCTTTCGTGGTACCGTTGATTGCTTTTCATTCGTTGTCGGTGGAGTTTGAAAAACAGATCTTGAATTTCTGACAAGTGGTGATGATGGGGAATTAAAACGTCGTTGTCCACTCCAGCTCTTCTCCTGTTGCAGTTGATCATCTCTCATCCTAGCAAGATTGATGATATCCGTGAGAGTCTTAGGTTTGAATATGCGTATCCCATTAGAGATGGAGGTGTTAAGACCACCCATGAAAGTACCAACAAGAGCTTTCTCTGTCCATACTTCGACCTTATTCTGCAACCTTTCAAACTCCCGTTGAGACTCGATCAGTGGTCCTTTTTGCCGGATGTGTGATAGCGCCTCATCGAAATTCTCACCATCTAAAGGACCAAACCGTGTCCATAATTCTGTCTCAAATGCCTCCCATGGAATGCGATGCAGTTCGATCCCTCTTGCCTTTGTCATCGATTACCACCATTCGTTTGCTTCTTCAGTGAGGTGGTATGATGCAAAGCTAACCCGCTACTCCCTGGGCATTTCGTGATAGGTGAAATACTGCTTAGCCTTGCTCATCCACTCAGTAGGATCCCCGCCACTAAAACGCGGAAAATCCAATTTCACCTGGCGGTGAAGACCTTGGTTGGCATGCGCGAATGGATTATCGCCTCTTTGGTCTGTGTGTGGATTATCTTCAGTTCGTCGGTTTCCTCGAGATGCACTAGACCCACCCTCTTTGTTACTCGTCATCATCTCCATCATTCGGTTCATCGAATCTTCGAGCGTCTTGGTGAAAGAGTACTCAATGCTCTGAAATTTTTCTGCAATTCCGCTGTTCATCTTCTGAAATTCGTCTTGGACTAGACCCAAACCCGCTTCCAGATCGTCCAATCTTTCCTTGGTGTTCACCATCGGTGCGGTGGCCTGGTCGTGAGCCACGACCAGTGATTTGGAAGAGTTTTTACTTTTTCTGGGTGGAATGGTGGAAGTAGAGGTGAAACGGAAATGGGTTGTGGTGATTTTGTTGAGCGTTGATTCACAGAGAATGCCGTCAACAACAAACGAAAAGAACGGCTCTGATACCAAATTGCTAAGGTCCCTCTTCAAAGCCTCAAAGAGATTGTAACAAGAACAAGACAATTGTTTAGTGGTAGTTAAGACTACTTATTTTAGTTTTCTTTGATTGATTTAAATAGCGAAATTACAAAGAGATTGAAGTCATAACTCCTTACAAAACGGGAACATATGAAAAGTGGAGCTAACTCTTTACAAACGTGAATAATGGGAAAAGTGCAGAACTAAGTGCTTAAAGACTTGTTATCTTATTTGACAAATTCAACAAACACAAATTAGAAGCCACGTGGTCTCATTAAACCAAATATCTCCTATTTGGAATCTTTGAACGTGTTGACTTCCTTGGCGCCAATTCTTCATCGCGAGTGCTCTGTTTTTCTGCTCTTACTCCCTTTGGTATCCTATCACATTCATATCATTTGCATTGTTGTTTTGAGTTGTATTTATTTCTAAAAACAACTTAGATCGGTTGCAATACTTTTATACACATTCTTAACATATAAATATCTAGATAAAATAAAGATTGAGAATGCTTGATTACAGAGTACTAGAGGGTTTATTTATTTCAAGCCATTGATTCTTGATGTAGAGAGCAATAACAACATCTAGTTTTTGTGTCAAGCTGTTTGTGTGTCTTGCATATGCCACAGTTTGCAATCTATCCTTCCAAGCTGTCTCGAGCAACAGAACTTGGTAAGGAATGGAACTGTGAAACTGTTGTGTTCATAACAAAACTTGATCAGTGATCGACTTTGTCCCAAAAGGATGTTATCCTCTTTGTCAAGTGATGAAAGAGAGAGAGAGAGCAACTACATTAGATCATTTTTCGAGGTAGAGCATAGCATCTCGTGTTTTTTACATGTCTTTGCTCACATGTCATCTTATCTCCTTATTTGAGTAGGTGCAAGTGTGATCAGGTTATTTACTTTCTTTACCTTTTTGGTTGGACTTGAGAAACCCAAATCTAAACAATGTCTATAGATATAATTTAATTTTCATATTTGTTACGATATCGAAAGATACCCATGATAGATATTGGCATATCCTAGTTTACATTTTCTTGCATATATCCTTTTGTAATTAAAAGTAAATAAATTTAGCATTACATAGTTTTGGAATTAGGTTTAGGAACTTGTATAAAGATGTAGCCTTTGCAAATTCTAGATTTTGTTTTTGTCTGCTACATCATTATTATATTCGATATAATCATATTATGATAATATTCAACTACCTGAACATATTCTCTCTGTACCACTCGTAACCACAACTCTTAAAGAAACTGTATTTTCTAGGACTCGAACCTCATGTGTAAAAACTTTTTAACCAATGAACCAATGGTACTTCCACAATTTTACTGTCAGAGTTAGGATTTCACATTAAAAATTAGATGGACGTAAAAAGTGAAGGGATATATATGCAAATCCGCTAAAAACTTATAAACTCTTCATGCTATAAATTTTACAGCTACTAATGTCTGATTTAGCCACTGCCATTGCTGCATAAAATGTTCAAAACCGTGTAGACCATGTAACTCTGGGTGAGACGATTATAATTTTGGTTATTTAACTTTGACCCGTGAACGGAAGTTGAAGGAAAGCCACCGGCACATAATTTTTCTTCTTCTTTTGATAACAAGATGTCGTCGAGTAGTTTGCACTACTATTGGGTTAGGTTTAATTGGTTCTAGTGTGTAAAAAAGAAAAATAGCCATGTTTAATCTTTTGCCACACGGCAGGTTTTAAGCTAATTACTAATTTTCTCTTTTAACAACGTTGACCCATTAACTATGGAGCCTGGGAGGGTTCAAAGATATCTTCATAGTCACGGCAGGAATTAACTAATGCCCAGTACTATTTTCTCGGACCCAGATTGGTTCAATTTATGAACTTGTTTCTAAGTCTAAGTCAGTCTTCTAAACTCTATTTCCCCAGTTTTATAACAGATAGTATTGTTTTAGCACTTGATTTTTGTTTCATAACAAAATGTCCTATTATATTTTTATTATAAAATTTAAGTTTTAGGTACTATCCTCCTATTATTATTTGAGCAACCTTATAAACACTTTAACCAGAATTCATGTGTCATATTACAAAAACTGTCATTAGAAAATAAAAGATTTGCTAATAAATATTAATCAGTCATTAAAGATAAATTAGTCTAAACTATTTTAACATAATTTACCCTTAATGACTGATTAATATTAAAATAATTTTTAATATCCTATTAATATTAATAAAATACAACAATATCTGATATTATTTATAATACTAAAACAAAATTCAACATTTTTAAACAGAGATTAATTGTTTCTCAAAATATATACTGAATTATATATAGATGTATAAGTATTTTAATTCGTTATTTATATATATTCATATTAAATATCACATATCTATTTATGAAAATGATATTTAACTAATAATATATTAGATATAAGTTTATATTCAAAACTTTTAATATAAGTGATGGAAAACAAAATCACGTATTAACTCATTTATAAACTGTATATCTATTAATTTATTAATTATAAAAATGATATGTATTAAATAAGTTAAACAACATTATTATTTTAAAATTAAATTAAATTTTCACTAAGAACTAATATTTAGAATCGTAATCCCATTATTTTTGCTATTAGATATTCATATAATCACTCTTAAATTTTTTAAATTGGTTTAATAAATATATATATATATATATTATAAATTATCAACTACAAAAAAAAGATTATTACATACGGATTTATTATTTCAAAAAAATCAACTGATTTTATGAATTTATGATTTCAAACAAATCAACTGATTTTTAGGCATATATTGTGTTAATTTTTAGGGAAAATCCCATAAAAAACCTTAAACTATTAATATTTTTCTAACTAAAACCTTCAACTTTTTCTATTTCCATATTAAACCTCCAAGTCAATAATTTTGCTAAAATAAATTGAAAATGGAGAGTTGACTAAAAGTCAACAAAAAATTATTTAACACCGTTAACTTCTGTTAATTATTTGCTAACTCTGTTTATTTTTTTATAATTTTTATTTACCATTTTTTATTTACATATAAGAAAATAGATTTTACCTTTTTTAAAAAGTATTTTATCCTTAAAAACTGGTAAATAAAATAAAAATAAAAAGTATTTTCTTATATGTAAATAAAAAATGGTAAATAAAATACTTTTAAAAGGATAAAATTCTTTTTTTAAAGGATAAAAATTATTTTCTTATATGTAAATAAAAAATGGTAAATAAAAGTATTTTCTTATATGTAAATAAAAATGGTAAATAAAATACTTTTTAAGGATAAAATACTTTTTATTTTTATTGTTTTTAAGGATAAAATATTTTTTTTTAAAAGGTAAAATCTATTTTCTTATATGTAAATAAAAATTATAAAAAAATAAACAGAGTTAGCAAATAATTAATAAAAGTTAACGGTATTAAATAATTTTTTCGTTGACTTTTAGTCAACTCTCTATTGTGCTCAGTTTTATTGACTTGAAAGTTTATTCTAGCAAAATTATTGACTTGGAGGTTTAATATGGAAACAGAAAAAGTTGAAGGTTTTAGCTGGAAAAATGTTAATAGTTTGAGGTTTTTTATGGGATTTTCCCTAATTTTTAATTTTGGAATCTAATAATTGTTAGAATTAAAAATCTGATCTTGAAAAATCATGAGGATGTAATCGAATATTCTCAAATTTGAGCTTTTGATTTTCGAGCAAAAAAAAAAATTCACCATATATTGTAATTTAAGTTATTATACATATTTTTTATTCTTTCAATTAATTAGTTCATAACTGAATATCTAATTCAAATATTCTTTATATCGATTTCTGCATATATGATATATATTAGTTTAAAAATTTGGAAAGCATTTATTTCTTACTAATTCAATTGTTTCAAAATCAAATCCTAACAATTAACGTAATCTTTGCTAAATTTTTGAATCATAACTTTTGCCTTGATCCTAAGTTCACACTTCTATATAAATAGATGGAGAGTTTCATCTTTAACCTCTATCGCCTCCATCATGCATTTTTTTTAGCTTTATTTTTATTTTTTCTAAGCAGTCATCGTAAAAGTTTAAGAATATTAATGGTTTAATAGAGATACTAATGATTTTCATGTATTTTCGTAGGTTGGGTGTGTGAAACAGTAAAGTAAAGAGATGCATGAGAATTTGGTCTTTTTCAACCGATCCAATGATCTTCTATTTTTCATGTATCGATTTTATGTTACGTTAAGATAAATTTCATCCTACATACGAGCATGTGATCTCTCATCTAATTAGTTTTTTTTTTTGGGTATCAATATTGGCATCAAATTTGGATGAAAACGCTAGGGTTGATATCATCCTATAAAAAAGTAAAATTTATTATGATTCTAATCCATATTTATTATGAATCTATGATCTGTGTTAGGGTTCTAATGTTTTCATAGGATGACAGGATGATGAAACAGAATATTCGATTTCATCTTTTGAGGAGGTAAGCAGTCATCGAATCTTGATATCTTTTCCTAATGATTTTGTATGCACTTTATCAACCATCTCTGAGTGAGATAAAACGGTTTTGCTTTGATAATAACTTATATATATATATTAATAATACAAATAATATTAATTATATGCTTACAAAAAAAAATTATATTATAAAAAAAATCTATAAATTTATAAAGTATATATTTCTCCGCGCTGTACAGCGCGGATTACTATCTAGTTCTAACTTATTGAATTAGATAGATGACAAACAAAAAGTTAGAGAAGTTTGATAATACGGAGAAGTTTGATAATACAGTACATTGATAAGGATTAAGGAGTAGGATAGACATATTAATAAAATAATTTCCTTACAAATCGATCGACATTTAATTTGAAACTTATATATAGTGTATTTTTTAGCTCATCTATGAATATCGGAAGTTTATACATTTGTTAGTTGTTTGCTCTTCCACACTAAACCAAATGATAAATTATATATATATATATATATATATTACCGATTTTTTGATACGTTTTCGGTGAAATTAGCAAAAAAAAGTATAAATTAAAAATTACGAAAAATAGATAGATCTACAAGTGGAATGAAAGACTAAAAACAGAATAAATCTAAACTTTTTTTAGGATATATCAATATTTTTACCAGTTTATAGTAGTTAACTAGGTTGTACGGAATCGGCTATGGAGTTGCGATTTCCGCTGCGGAAGCAAAAACAGAAACGGAAGCGTGTGGAGGTGTGTGGAATAGCTTCGGAAGCACGTGGAATCGTTTGAAGCGATTCGATTCAAAAAATAGTTGTAAACGTGAACGGAGTTGGTCGGAAGCAGCAGACCTAAAAAGAAAAAAATTAAACAAGTAACAATTATCTTATTTGCTTATAAACAGTTTTATAACTTATTTTATTAAGATTTAAGAACATAAACTTTTAAAACAAGTAAATTCAAGCATTATTTTTATTTTTTCAAATGAATTAACTTTTTTAATTATGTATTGGATTTTGTTGTTAAAATATTTTATTTTAATATAATTTTATGGTCTATAATATATATATATATATATATATATGTTTACGACACGTACTTGCTTCCTAATTTTTTAAAAAATTTTGCTTCTTCCCCGCTTCCGAACACTTCCGCTTCTGTGTATCCGCTTCCAATTCCATGTAACGTAGATAGTTAATCCACGCAAGGAAATAATCATCAAGGCAAAGAAAATTCAGAGAGATATGAGAGGGCCAAAGAAAATATCTACCAAGAAACCAAAAATTATACTAATTGATTAAAAATTGATAACAATAAGTCACCTCGGATCTTCACTTTTTTTTAAAACAAGTGAAAACTCAGAGTGAGACTAATAGAACTTTGGTTATTTAACATTGACCCGTTAATATTGGAAGGTTCCTAAGCTATGTACTAGTTCATGGAAATCCCATCTCATGACATAATTTTTTCTTCTTTTGACAACAAGAAGTAATTTGGGTTGAAGCCGACTAATCCTCGAACAAGTACTCTACCGTAAACTAGTTCGGTTATTGGATTTTGAGTGGACTTAAACCGGAACATCATTTTGCTTGGTCAAACGGAAATGAAAGAATTAGAAATTGATTCCAAAAGAAAAGCGAGATAGTTACTGTAATGTCCTCATATCTGTTTGGTTAAGGATTAATTGGTTTAATGGTGACTGAGAAACAAAACCCATGTTTGATGTTTTAGTAAGAAGAGCCCATCTTCTTCCTCTATCGTCCTCCCACTGGATCATAGGAAGACAATTCAATCGTTATTTCCTATCAATCTTTCAACCGTTCCCATCAACCATGTTTGATTTTTTTGTACGAGATTTTCAGATAATGTTAGGTTTTCAATATATACAAAACCCTTTTTGGGTTTCTTCGAAAAAAACATAATTTTTGCTGGAAAAATCAATTGGGTCCGTCGTTGATCTTGGCCACACGGAAGCTTTTATGCCTAACAACGTTGACCAATTAATGAACGGGTTCAAAGAAACTGCCGTAGTCACGGCAGGATTTAATTATTTCATCGGACACAAAGTTGGTTCGATTTATAAACATGTTTCTATATGTCAAAGTCAGTCAGTCTTCTCCACTCATAATCTTCAAAGTCTTTCGCTATGCATAATAATGTTGTTTCTTTAATACGTATAAGTTCTAGTTTGAAATTTTACCCCTATAATTAAAAAAAAACATTATGCATAATATAAATAACCTATGTGACAAAACTCAAAAATGACACTTAATCTGAAAAGTAAGAATTTCTTAGCCCCTTCATGAATATACAAATATTATACATGTGTTAGTTTTTTACTGTTTTAAAGATCTATATCTGGTCATGTTTTAGGTAAAATTAGCAGAAAAAGGTACATCAAAAATTACAAAAATAATATACCAGTGAAAAATAAAATGAAAATAGAAAGTTCAAAAATGTTTTTAGAAAAAGAGAAAATAACCGAAAATAAACCATTTCAAAAATTTATTTCCAAACATGGTTAGAAATCATTCACATCACATGAGATTTTATTTGGAAATAAATTTTTGAAAGTGTTCATTTTAATCAATAGCTCTAAAAAAGGAAATAGAAGTGATCAGAAGAAGTTTCTGAAGTGAAATTGTGAGTTGTTTTTAAGGGAACTTGAACATCTTAAACCCTAGGGCTCGAGCTTTCTCACGCGTAAAAGTAGCAAATCACTCTTCTCTACGCATCTTCTATTTGGGTCTTATACTTGAGGACCGCAACAAAACACATCTATTTGGGTCTCATACTCATCGGATCATAATTACATACATGTACACAGTACCTAGGTCTTATACTTGCGGATCATATCACATAACAGTGTGCACTGGCCATGGTCGAGTCAAAACCGTGTCTTAAATTAAGATTTTCTCAATTTTATTTACCAGTTTATAGTAATCAATGCAAGTAAACACCATTAAGGCAAAGAAAATTCAGAGAGAAGAAAATTCATAGAACCAAAGAAAATATCTACCTAGAAATCCAAAATTAAATGATAACATACGTCACTAATTCGAACCAATCTCTTATAAATAGAGGATCATTGCCTCAACATTCATTCATCATCATCACCATCCACATTACATAAACAAAACAACCAGAGCAAAACGAAAATGGCGAATTTGTCCAGTATTCACATTCTCTTCTTCGTGTTCATCACAAGTAACAACACTAAACACACTCTGTTTTTGATGATTTTTTTTTTATTATTCATTGTATTTGATCACAACATATTGCACAATAAGTATCAAAACTATTTTTGATGATTTGGTTTTGTGTTTTGAAATTGCAGGCGGCATTGCTGTTTCCGCCACGGTCTTCACTCTACGTAACAATTGCGCTACCACCGTCTGGCCCGGAACTCTCACCGGCCGAGGACCCAAGCTCGCAGAAGGCGGATTTGAATTGACTCCAGGCGCTTCCAGACAGTTCTCAGCTCCTGCAGGATGGTCAGGCCGGTTCTGGGCTCGTACTGGCTGCAACTTTGACGGCGCCGGCAACGGTAGATGCGACATCGGAGACTGCGGCGGTCTAAGATGTAACGGCGGAGGAGTTCCTCCAGTCTCTCTAGCTGAATTCACCCTCGTAGGCGATGGCGGCAAGGACTTCTACGACGTGAGTCTAGTCGATGGTTACAATGTGAAGTTGGGGATAAGACCTTCCGGAGGATCTGGAGATTGCAGATACGCAGGCTGCGCCGCTGACCTCAACGCGGCTTGCCCTAACGAGCTTAAGGTGTTGGGTCCACAGAACAATGTCGTGGCGTGCAAGAGTGCCTGCGCCGCGTTTGGTAACCCGGAGTATTGCTGCACCGGAGCTTTCTCGACGCCGCAAACTTGTCCTCCGACGAATTACTCGAGGATTTTTAAGCAAGCTTGCCCTGACGCTTATAGCTACGCTTATGACGACGAAACCAGCACCTTCACTTGTACCGGAGCTAACTACGACATCACTTTCTGCCCTTAAAACCGAAGCTCCGGTTTAGATTCGTGTCGGGTTTCTTCTCTCTCAGGTTTCTTTTGCTTGTTGTGTACGGAAAAATAAACAAGGAAAGATGATGACTATGAATCATCTTCTTTTTACTTTTAAAGATTTTACTTAAAAATGTAGCTGATTTACATACTAAGAAATAAAACAAAGAATAATTTATATATGCAGAAACGATTTTTGGGCTGCCGTTTTCATTGTTACTTCTTTGATCTAGAGTTACTAATTAATTGCACTCCATGATCTTCTCTTGAAACTCACATATTCGTTTTGCATTGTGTTTTAATATCATTTTGGTTGCGTCAAGCTATTTGTGTCTTGCAAATACCACTTTTTAGCATTTCTCCTTCCCAAACTGTCATCGAGCAACATAACTTTGTAACTGTGAAACAACCCTCTTGTTATTGTGACAAGGTGTTATAACTTCTTATTCAGTCTGAACAAAACTTTTTCGGTTTCGAAGAAGCATAGAACTAACTGCACTTTGTCCCAAAAGGATGTTATCTTCTTTATTTTTTGTTGTAATGAAAAAATAAGGCTGTTGCTAGACTGCTACATTGGATCATCTTTTCAGGTAGAGCACATAGCATCTTCTGTTTTCTTTTTATTTTTTGTTTGTTCACATGTCATTCTATTTCGGTAAAAATTACCTGAGTATGTGTAAGCGAGATCATCTTAGTTTTGTTAGAATCAACTCTTGAACTTTCTTTACCCTTTTTTTTTTGGGAATTTTTGTTTTGATAAGATTTTTGGGAGATACTTGAGAAACCTAAAACCAAACCATGTACATCTAGATATTATACGTTTTTTAACTGTGAACATCAAACCACTCGAAGAAACCGATAAACTCTTCTTGTTATATAAATCCTACAGCTATTAATTTCTGATAAATCTACATTGGCCGCATAAAATATTCGAAACCGTGTGTGGCCAATGAAACAGACGTTATACTCGGACTTTTGTTTGTAGTGTCGGACTTAAGAGACTAAATAGAATTCTGGTTAATTTAATGAAAGGGTTCAAAGAAACACCATCTTCACGGCAGGTTTTAATTAAGTCTATATCTGTTTTCACCGACACAGAGTTGGTTCAATTTATGAACTTGGTAAGTCTAAAGTTAGTCTTCTCCACTCATAATTTTCAAAGTCTTCCACAATACCATTTCTGAGCACATTCATGATTCATGAATATACAAATGTTATACATGTTTAGTTGTTTTAGTTTACGCTTTCACACCATAACAGATGATAAATCATACTTATTGTCTATTTTAGTGTTTGAAAAATCCATCTCATGACATGTTTCCGGAGCTAACTACGATATCACTTTCTGCCCTTAAAAACGGTTTTAGATTCCGGTTTCGTCTCTCTCACGTTTCTCTTGCTTGTTGTGTACGGAAAGACAAATAAGGAAAGATGATGACTATGAATCATCTTCAATTCCACTTGGAAGCTTTTGTTTTAAGTATTCAGTTGTTTACATACATGCAGAAAATATTTCTGGGGCTCCCGTTGTCATTGTTACTTTCTTTTTTCTACAGTTAGTAATTAATTGTATTCCATGATCTTCTCTTGAAACTCACATATTCATTTTGAATTGTGTTTTAATCTCAATATTTTGGTTGCGTCAAGCTATAGATTTGTGTTTTCTTCCAAATAACACTTTTTAGCATTTCTCCTTACCAAACTGTCATGGAGGCACAGAACTTTGTTGGCACTGTGAAACTCTTGTGTTCATTGAGTTTGGAAACAACAATATTAATTGGAGATAAGTAGATAACTTGGGTAACAAGATGTCACACTGTTAATGCAATGCCCCACTCATATCTTTTACGACCATGTCACTATTGTTTGGTTAAGGATTAACTGGTTTTAAGGCTGAAAAAGAAAAGTATGTAAATGTTTGACGTCTCAGTAAGAAGGGCCCATCTTCTTCCTCTCTCGTAGACCCGCTGGAGCATAAAATTTTAAAAAGACAATTCAATAGTTCCCATCACTCTTTCTAATTTCTGATCATTTTCCCCTTTCACTGCAGATTTTTTTTGAGATTTCACACAATGTGTAATATTTTCGATAAAAGACGAAACCCATTTCTGGTTTTATTCGAAAAAGACATAATTTTGCTGGAAAATTTGGTCCGCGCTAATCTTGGCCCACACGGCAGGTTTATGCCCGACAACGTTGACCCATTAATGAAAAGGTTCAAAGAAACCCCATAGTTACGGCAGGGTTTAATTAAGCGCCAATTACTATTTCCTCGCATACAAAGTTGGTTTAATTTAGAAACATGTTTATATGTTTAAGAAGAGCACCCCATTGAAGATTTCTCAAAGGAGTCTACACAAGAAAAAACATACTAATATTATTTCTCAATTTATAAGCCAATGGCCGTATTAAAACCAGTATTAGGATTCCTCAATTTTATTTACCAGTTTATAGTAAACCATATATTAAGGCAAAGAAAATTCAGAGAGACAAAGAAAATATCTACCAAGAAACCAAAAACTAAATGATAACAATACGTCACTACCTCGAACAAGCACTTACAAATAGAGGATCGTTGCCACTAACACTCATCATCATCATCCACATATATAAACACAATAACCAGATCAAAATATGGCTAATTTGTCCAGTATTTACATTCTCTTCTTCGTGTACATCACAAGTAACAACATGAAACACACTCTGTTTTTGTTTCTTTTTTGTACATTCTCTTATATACAAATGTTATACATGTTTAGTTGTTTACGCTTTCACACCATAACACATGAGAAATCGTACTTATTGTCTATTTTAGTGTTTTAAAAAGAGGATCTCTCATGACATGTTTCCGGTGAAGCTATTGGTAAAAATACATCAAACTTTACAATTTAAAAAAAAAAAATCTACCAGAGACTAAAATTAATGAAAATAGAAGGTTCAAAGAAAAAAAGATACAAAAAAATAAAATAAAAATAGAAGTGATCATGGAAAGAATGGAATCATGGAAGATAGCTTCGACTTGCGCGGGATATTAACGGAACCTACTACGGACGTGTGGAAATGGTTACACGTGCGGTCTCACGTGTCTTTGAGGTTTTGATTTTAAGTTTTTTTTTTTAAATAACCTTAATATTCATGATTCCGTAATAAATTAATAATGACCCACCATGCTCTTTCACCATTACTGTTAACTTAAATATTCATGAATCCGTAATAATAATGATCCACGATTCTCTTTTCTTTCAACCATCAAATTTAAGGAAAAAAAGTTTGTCGTAAATTAACGCAAGAAAAAACCATTAAAAGGCAAATACAATTCACAGAGCCAAAGAAGATAGGGCTATCAACACATGCAAAGACTATTATGCCCTCTTAGTTACTTTAACGTATAAATAGAGGATCATTGCGAGTAACTGACATTCATCATCACAATCATCATCAATTCAGAGCACATAAACAAACACACACACACAAAAATAGATTAAAAATGGCGAATTTCTCCAGTTTTTACATTCTTTTCTTCGTCTTCATCACAAGTAACAACACTATACACGCTGTTTTAATTTCTCCTCTGATACTATTTCTTAAAACTCCGTTTTTGGGTCATCGTCTTCATCAATCACAAAACATAATTCTCAAAAACATTTCGTTTTGTTTTCTCTTTGGATCTAACAATTTTTTTTGTCTGTGTTCTGAAATTGCAGGTGGCATTGCTGTTTCCGCCACCGTCTTCACTTTACAGAACAGTTGTCCTTACACCGTTTGGCCGGGAATTCTATCCGGAAACAGCAACACTCTCGGCGACGGCGGATTTCCCTTGACTCCAGGCGCTTCCGTACAACTCACTGCTCCCGCGGGATGGTCAGGCCGGTTCTGGGCTCGTACCGGTTGCAACTTCGACTCTTCTGGCCACGGTAACTGTGTCACCGGAGACTGCGGCGGCGTTCTAAAATGTATCGGCGGCGGAGTTCCACCAGTCACTCTGGCTGAATTCACCCTCGTAGGCGATGGCGGCAAGGATTTCTACGACGTGAGTCTCGTCGACGGTTACAATGTCGAGATGGGAATTAAACCACAAGGAGGCTCCGGTGATTGCCATTACGCTGGCTGCGTCGCTGACGTCAATGCGGTTTGTCCTAACGAGCTTAGGATCATGGATCCACGTACCGGAATTATCGCGGCGTGTAAGAGCGCTTGTGCGGCGTTTAATTCAGAGGAATTCTGCTGTACCGGAGCTCATGCAACGCCGCAAACTTGTTCTCCGACGCATTACTCGGCGATGTTTAAGAATGCTTGCCCTGGCGCTTACAGTTACGCTTACGACGACGCTACGAGCACCTTCACTTGTTCTGGATCTAACTACGTGATCTCTTTCTGCCCTAGCCGTTCGTAAAACCGGAGCTCCGGTTTCCGATTTGGGTTCTCACGTTTCTTTTGCTTATTATTATGTACGGAAAGATTATGACTTTAAATTATCATTCTTCAATTTGTATAGATTTTTCTAAGTATTCAGTTGTTAGACTCATCTCATTAGCATTGTTGATTTGATTTGTATCTTTTAATATTTTTACAAAGTATTGATTTTTGCGTCACCTATAATACATTAACATATTGATATCTGGATAACAAAAAGATGGATGCTTAACTAGAGATTAGAAGGCTTCTTTGATTCAGGTCATTGGTTCTTGATTTGTTGATACAACTTTACTTACATGAGAGAGCAATAACAACTAGTGTTGATCCAAAAGAGACAGAGCTAACTACTTACTATACTCAAACTTTTAAGCCGCGGAATGGCTAAAACATGAGACCCGCGAAGATTGGACAGATTTTGTTAGTCTGTTAAGGAGATTCAGCTGATGCAGTTAAAGATCAGTGTTTCTAGGATCTTTTGGTTTCCGCTTGCAAGCCTTCTTCGTTTTTGTTGCAGCCTGAACGAATCCCACAATAACCTGAAGCTCATCCATTTGCTGGAAACCACAGAGAAAATGTCTCAGACTTGTCAAAATCAGAAGACAAATTCACAAGCGTATCATAGCTCTAATGGTACCTGAGACATGAAGTGTCTCTGAACAATGCCAATTAGTTGCTCCTTTGATGGATTAGGAAGAGCACCCACCTTTAAGAGAAAAACAGATCAATCATGTATTGTCAAAACTCCGGTAACATAAGAGAGTATAAAAAGACTGATTCTTTTAACTCACAAGGTTAAAATGTCGCCAATATCTCAGTAATGCAGGCATATCCAATTTGGTAAGATCAACCTTCTGTGTAAAAACCATATTCTCAAATAAGTAATCCAAAACATTATTAAGAGATCAATCCCACCACAAATAGAAGAAGTCCGAGGCATTACCATGTTCCCACGAGGAGTAAAGCTCGAGTTTTTTGAGTGTGAGTCAGAAGATAAGGCCCTGCACATTGCCTTTTGAGTCAACCGTGATGATCTGGGTCCTCTCTGCTTTGACTTATGAGGCTTCAAAGTCTCCTCAGATGCTGCAAAACACACTCCAAGAATCGAAGATATTAACATGCCACACTCAAAGTGTCCTCTCTTGTTAAGTTGTTATTGACAGAGACAAGGAACCAAACTTACTCATATCAGAGGGATTCCACTGAGTATGTTCGACTTCAAGATCATCGTCTACTTCATTCCCTGTAGGAGCTTCAATAACACTAAGAGCATTCCTCTGCAACTTCACTTCTATTCCATTAGTCAAAACCTGGAAATTAAAAACACGAGGACTAGATTAATAAAAATTGCACGCCGTTAACAAGTAAAGTTTGGGACTGTTTTGAGAAATGGGAATGCTGGGAGACAAGAACTGGTGGGAAGTTCTATATCGATATTAGTAAACAATGTATACGTTGGGCTATGAGGAAATCGTATAAGATACTTATCTTATTGTAAAGCTAGAGAAATGATCAAAAAAGAACAAAGAGAGTTAAATTTATAATATAAAACTAGGTAGCCTAATGAAATTGGAGAACATCTATAAAAGTAACTCAAAAACCAAAGAAGAAAAATTCAGCAGTGGATGAAAATGACCCATCTGTAAAAGAAAGAACGAAAACCCTAAATAAATGATCATAATTAGTGACAAGTAAAACAAATCTAAAAGCCAGCTTGAACCCACAAATATGAAAAAGGGATAAGGATTCTCAAGAAATTTGATTTCAGGAACCAAAAAAAGTTAAATAAATATAAAAAAGTGCAGATCTTTATGATACAATTTAGAATAAAGTTGGTATTTTTTTAGAACAATCAATCCCATCGTGTTTTGGTCTTTTCTTTTTTCTTTTTTCTTTTTGCTGCGTTAATCGATCCACTTGATTCAGTAACATCGGACACTACCATTGATTTTACTGCATTATTGAGCTAAATTTTCAATTTTTGCTAATCATTTCAGATGCAAAAAAGGGGAAAACACACACACAAAGATGAAATTAGACAAAACCAGGTAAGTAAAAAAAACGAAGCTAAAAAATTAAGCTCACCAACCAATGCCAACCACCGAGTCCGACGGCTTTCTTAACAACACCGTGAAGACCAACGAGAACAGATTTGGTACGGTTGTTTCCGGTAACGACAACTTTAGTATGACGTGGCAACACCGTCAATTCCTCTTCGCTACTACAATCGCCGAAGCAACTCTGTAGCTGAGAGAATCCACCTCCATTGAGGACGCTTGAGTTGTTCTCAGCAGCTTCCAGCATTTTACTTCTCCCTTTTGTTTCTCTTTGTTATCAGAAGCTAACAAATCGACCTTTACGATCTCTGAAATGGAAGTTCATGCATTTTGGGAGGATTAAGCGAGGAAATAAGAGGAAGAGATCGAGCAGAGAAATTAGGGTTTGATGTGTCTGAGGAAGAAAGACAGAGTAAGAGTAAGAGAGAAAGAGGAAAAGCAGAGTATAGTATGAAAGAGAAAGAGAAAGAGAAAGAGAAAGAGAAAGAGAAGAGAGTAGTGAGACAGAGGAGGGAAGGGAAGGGACGATAGCGACCGCCTTACCGTTGTAACCAATGATTATTCGCCACGTGTGTTTCGTACTCCTACCATTTGCACTGTGGAAATTGAGCGGTTTTTTTGGTGGATTGTTACCAAAACTTTTTTTTTTGTTTAACCAAAACTTTTTAACTTTTTACTGTACTCTCTATGTGGTATTTAACAATATAAAATTCATTTGTGTTAGATTGTAAGAAAATTAAACTGAACATTAAAATTCGATTAAAAAGCTTATTTTCTAAATCAATCATATATTAGAAAGAAATAAACTCAAACCCCATCGACTCAGATATTCATTATAATTATATCTTCTTCTTTTTTCTTTTCTTTTTTTGTTGTTGAAGATTTAAATTTTAAATGGATTGAATGCGTTTGGTTAAAATGAAACATTTTAGGAAGTAATTTTGTAATGGAATCTGACTTTTATGCTTTTACAGGGTTTAAATAGTAAGAAAAGTAAAACGAGGGCCACACTTAGTAATTTTCGTATTATGTATACACGCGATCGACGTGAATCTGAATGGTTGACTGGTATTTGAAAAAAGTCAGGCGTTAATGGGCCCATGCATTTGTCGAATTTACGATAATACCCCTGTTCTTTATTTGTTTTCATTTCCTCTCCATGGATTTGAATTTGAATCCACCCCGACTCTATTAAATACTTCATCGTATAATTTTCATATACACAAAAATGAAGAAAAACTACAAAACTATATCGAGTGAGTGATTCTTAAGGCATAACATATTTGTAAGTTTGATGGTAAAATATATCAAGTATTATTGTGTGTGTTTACTGTTGAAAAGTTAAGTAAAAAGAAAAGGAGTTAGCAAGGTAACATGGAAGTAATCAGAAAAGCAAAACATTTTTGTTTTAAAGTCAATACTTTGGCCTAAAAGCCAAAAATGTTGTTCTTATGCAACTGGTGTTACACTACACTAAATAATCGAAAATAAGAACTTCATCGTCATAGATTTGTGAGTTTATATCCAATAACTTTTAGCCATTCGTCCACCTAATGTAGAAGTATGGCAGTAATTAATGCCCTATATTATTTAACAGTACTATTTTGTAGCTATTAAGGTTTTAATTTTAATAGATTTTTTTTTTTGATAAAAGGCTTAACTTCAATAGATTATGATATTTATATACGTTACTAAAAATAAATATAACTATTGAATAAACTAAAAAAGTAATGAAAGTAGCACTTAACGGCTAATCCATAGCTCTCATATCTCACGGAAAATTATTTCGTAATTATATAAAAAGTAAAACAATGATTCATCTATTTTGATTTTCCCAAACAATTTGAAAGCATATAATCTACGTATTGCGACTAATTCAAAAGAAACGAAATAAACCCGTAGTAACTGATAATTTAAGACTTTTACAGAATACTTAGTAACACTTTCAATTACGAAGCAACAAAGTCGTTGTAGTATAGTGGTAAGTATTCCCGCCTGTCACGCGGGTGACCCGGGTTCGATCCCCGGCAACGGCGTCAATTTTTTTCTCATCTGAGAAACCCTCTGATTCGTTCCAAGTGTTACGAGTTACGACCAACGCGCGGAAGTTCTTTTAAGACAATTTACACGGTTCTGCACTTTTTATAAAATAACGTCATAATCCTTTAAAAACTCACAAGTAAATGAATTGTGACATAACAACTGTACTTTAATACTGTTTTTTTTTTGTTTGGGTTCCTTCCCGGCCATTGCAGAAAAACCTTACGACATAGAAAAGTAGATATATTGAGACAAAAGTCAAAGATTCGTACTATTTTTACTCTTTATTAAGTATTATTATTCATAGATTAGACCTTCTTAAATTATACTATTCATTTTGTTTGTTATTGTTTGTTAGAACTTAGAAGATCATATTATCATATATCATATATCATATATCATATATCATATATCATATATCATATGTCATATATGCCGTTGGGCCTAGGCTGTGGCCTGTGGGACAAACCCGTCAATTCCTTTTTCCTCTTTCTGTTCAATGAACTAGACATTTTCGTGAATGATATTAAAATAACGACGGACCCAGCAATTAATCCAATTTTGCAAATTCTACATCATTTTAGAAGTAAACTATATACTAAAGCTTATAATCAACATATAAGTAAACACTGTTAAAAATGCATACTGTATTACTAAATATGACATATTTATATATTTTTTATTTGTCTCAATTGTAAAGTACGTTAGAAGGTTCACAAAGTAAATGAACGAATTAGATACATCTAATCAGGACAAAAGTGGTCAATTCATTTTTCAAAGTATGGCAGAAAAAGTGATAATTTGATTTGAATATAAACATTATATTTAAAACACGGCTTAAATAATTTGGTATACTTAAAAAAGATTTCATAGATTCCTAATTCTTAAAGCCAATTTGCTTAATCTTGTATTCTTATTAATAGGATATAAGCCAGAGTCCTCTTTCTTCAGCCTTTCAAAGTCCAATTCCGTATTACCAAGTCAGCCCATCTTCCTCATCGTTCCCAAGTCCTTCTGGCGGTGAACCAAATAACAACATCAGCTCCTCCACATTCTTCCCTTTCCTCAGAAATGGTGGCATTCTTTCTTCTCTTCCTTCACTCAGAATCTCAAACAGTTGTCCTGTAACCCCACCGGTCTCATCTCCAACTTCTAAGAACCTAAACCTTTTCCTAACTGGGAATCTATTGCTAAGCAGTCTATGGCTATTGCTAAACAATCAATGGCGTCTTTTAACTATCCCTTTTATGCGGTTTCTGCACCTGCTAGTCCAACGCATCGCCAGTTTCATACTCCTGCTACTATACCTGAATGTGATGAGTCTGATTCTTCTACTGTAGATTCTGGTCATTGGATAAGCTTTCAGAAGTTTGCTCAACAACAGCCATTTGGTGCCTCTATGGTGCCAACTTCTCCTACCTTTAATCTTGTGAAACCTGCGCCGCAGCAGATGTCTTCAAATACTGCTGCGTTCCAAGAGATTGGTCAAAGCTCTGAGTTTAAATTTGAGAACGATCAAGTTAAGCCCTGGGAAGGAGAGAGGATTCATGATGTTGGTATGGAAGATCTTGAGCTTACACTTGGAAATGGCAAGGCTCGTGGTTAACGTGAGCTATTCAGCAAACTCGGATGGCTTGTCAATGAGAAACTTATCAGTGAGAAATTAATCCTCTTGAGTTTCTTCTTCTTCTTCAAGACACCTGGATCTTTATGGATTCTAATATGTTCTTTCGCATCCTATCCAAATATGCTCTGCACTAAGCCTTCTCCATGGAGCATTGGAGTGTTAAGAGTCGTTGTTCAGTTCATGAATTTGGCTTCAAAAGCATTATTTGTAGATAAGAAGATATCGTAAGATGTATGGTTCTGTTCCCTTATAAATGTTACATTAAATAGTGGCTTGAAACTGTTTTGTGTCTTGTCAAATTGCTTAGTCATATCCCATTCTGGCTCTTGGCATCAAGATTCATAATTTGCAGAACAAATGATTTTACATAATGGTAAATTCTTTATTTCCGTGCAATCAATATTTTTGTTAAGAACTAACCCATATTATCATCAATTATCTAGTTAGACAAAGATAGCTAGAAGAAAAGCACGAACCAATGAACACAGCTAGCTACAAATGCTACATATCATAAAGAATACAACCTCTGGTCATCATCATCTTCTTAATAATTCAATCCTTGTTGCTGATCAAACAAGTCATGGAGAGTGCAGATCCAGTTCAATCTCAATCGCAGGGCTCTTGAGTTCTTTCTCAGTCTCAACGTTACATTCTTGGTATCTAAAACAAGCTGTGAGATGATCATTCACAATGCCAGAAGCCTGCAAGAAGGAATAAATAACAGTAGGACCAACGCAGCGAAACCCTCTCTGCATCATATCTTTGCTAACGTACTCTGCCTTTGGTGACTTAACCGGTACTTGACGACCATAGCGATATCCATTTCTTAATGGCTTGTGGTTGACAAATCTCCAACAATAGTTGCTGAATGATCCAAACTCTTGCTTGATCTGTTTTCAAATTACAACCAACATCTATCAGAATAAGCTTACACAACATACAATATTCACAATTTCTTAACAAAACACAGAGTTTACCTACCTTGAGAACCATTTTCGCGTTCTCTACAATTGCTCGCAGTTTCTGTTCTGATAGAATGAGACATCCATTTACTCTAAGAGACATCAACCTCTTCTCTGTGAATTGTGCTATAGCTGAAGGATCAAACTCTTCAAAAAGCTTCCTGCAAGAATAAAACCAAAAAAAAAAAAATCTGATATTACTACACCAAACCAAACCAAAACAAAGTAAGAATGTTCATCTCTTCCTGGCCTAAATTTACCTAAAGTCGTCTCTTTTGCGAAGTATTGAAGGCCAGCTAAACTCAGCTAATGCTTGTGAGAAGACAAGTAGCTCAAAGAGTTTCTTGTCGTCACGAACTGGAACACCCCATTCTTCGTCGTGGAACAACACGTAGATCGAGTCTGTTCATCAATCACCATCATTATTATTAACCCAAAAACTTATATGTATATATATACATCCATCTATCAGTCTTCTACTAACATTTTATTTTGTCTTTATTTGTCAACTACAAGACCTAGATTTTGCAAGTTGCAATTAATACGTTGTTGACATCTATGAAACTGATTGTTACCAATAACTTACAGTTAAATTCAAAAAAAATCTTCAATTCCGAAAACCATACAAAAACCAATTCACATGGCTTCCCATTTTTTAAGTCGATTAAGATATTTTTCGGGACATAACGAAAAAAATGGCAAGTGTCTTTTTAATTCTTTGCAGATTCATTAAATGTGTAACAAGGACAAGAAGTCTCTCTACATTGTGTTAAAACTATTTTATTTCATCTTCTAAAATTGAAAAATTATAAAAGGAAACAAAAAAAACCACCTCGTAATTCACGAGATTCTGCGTTAAAAGGAAAAAAAAATCTCAAAAACAATAGAAGAAAAAAATGTGAATTTAAATTAAAGTTAAAAGGTGGCAAAGAGGGAAAAATAAAAGTTGTCAGACAAACAAACCTGAATTAGGTGTGATCCAGTGACATCTCTTCACCGGTTCCGGAATTTTAGGAGAAATGTCTTCAACGGCAGCGACATTATTGAGCTTCGTAACGCCGTTTCGTTTCGACGGAGTGATTTTCACAGAGTTTGTTGTTGTCTTCACCGAGGAACGTTCCGAGGATGAAGAATAAGAAGAGGAATCATCAGTCGAGGCTGTGAAATTAGAATCCGGCTTCTCAGTCGTCGGAGATTTCGTTACTCGTGGATGCTGTTGTGGCTTCTTTGTAATCTCTGATTTGGTAACTCTAAATCTGTTTCCGGTTGAACAGAGGATAGCTCGTGGTTCAACAACCATTGGTTTAACCGGAGAACGAAGCTTGGAAACTACAGACATCTTTAGAAGTTTGGTAGAAATGGAAAATTCGAAGGAAATGTGAGGGTAAAAGTGGAAAGATAAGGAATGAGATGGGATCGGAGAGAAAGAGAGAGATGGAACAGAGTTTGAGCTTATTGGAAGGTTTTTTAAAAAAACTGAAGAACGGTAACATAATAAAAAGGAACTTAAAGGTTGGATGTAAACCGGTTATAGCCGGTATTTTTTTGCTTACGTGTCGGTTAATCTTTTTGTTTATCGTTTTGGTTTCAGACAGGGACACCAATAAATGGGATTCATAATACATGTCGTGAAAATTACGCTTTTGTCATTAATTTTGCCGCCTGCTTTTAGAACTTACGGTTAATTTCGTTCCATAATCAGTGGGTTACTTTTGGAATTGTAAAATAACTAGAGGATTAATTTAAATCTAAAAAGTGTTTTGGAGAATGCACCAAAGTCCTCATGCTTTATGACTTTGACTAATGTACAGTAAAATTAACGAAACAACTACGTTATTTACTCCGACCTCGAATTAACTGCTCCAGTCACTCGTGCTCAAACACTGCTTTTGACTTCTCGAAGAAAAGGAAGTACAACGATTGTAAATGAACTAAAATTATTTGATCCTTTTTCTTGTTATAATATTATACATAATTTGTTTTAAAAATCAATGACATATTTATTTAGGTTCATGTTGTACTGCCATAAATTCAGACTCTACATGTTAAGTTTTGTAGGTTTCTAATAATGGTATACGATGTCTGAGATATCTTGGTGTTATCTTATTTCGGAAGTGATTTCAGACATCGGATTCCTTAAAAAACTTCAAAGAAATACAGAAATACAAATAACAAACTTTAGATGTGTGTGACGCCAAAGAAAAACCTCATATGATTAAAGGAGGGTAGAAAGGTAATTTAGAGGTGGGCAAAGAGTCAGAGTCTAATTTGGTGAAGTGTGTGTGGTGTTGGAATACGAGTGAAGGGTAAAATAGGGAATACAAAATCTTTAAGTAGAAGTTAAAAGTAGCTTACCGTTAACAAAAAGACTCGTAAAAGCCAACACAACACCAACTCCACCTTGGCCTTCCTTTCTTTCTCTAACGGCTAACTACTAAATCTCCTTTAATGGGCCTAACCCAATTAATTATATGGACCTTACTCTCTACACGAGCGTACTTAACTCTTTAAAGCCTTTTTATGATAAAATGATAGACCTCAAGAAACAAACAAAATTTGATGTAAACCTGTGAGATCTTTTGATTTCTGCAACATCTTTTGATTCAGAACCGTAACTGTACAACTTCTTTTTTAACGCATAGCCTTTGTGTAAGAACTAAAAGACTAAAGACTTGTCTTCCTTTAAACCGGTCCGAGAGTGTTGAAGTGGTCCCATGCTTCCTAAAGATTGAAACCAAACAAAAAATATGACTTAGATTCAATGATACTACAACATTTTTTTAGTTGAGAAAACTAATAATAATAATAACCTGTAACAACTCGAAAACTTTCTCAGCCATGTATTTTTGGTTTGCAGAAGCACCCTTTTGTTGTAACTTATCTGGATGAAGGATTAGTAATGCTCTCTGGTATGATTTTCGAACCGCGTTTCCTTCGATCATATCCATTAGAGGAATTGCTTTCCATCCACACCCGGGCCAAAGAATCTGTAAAATAAAACTTCCAAACTTCATTAGTTATACAAATAGGCTAATGCATATATCCAACAATGTTATGTGTAATACTTACATATTGCAGAGTGGACAAAAGAGACCGAATGTTTCCACTTTTTCCACTTGACCATTTGCGGATTTTCGCGTCGATGTTCTATAGAAGTTCATGATTAGTTTTGAGGCTTTTTTTCTGGTAAAAGTATAGGGAAAAGAGTGTACTAGTTAGTATTACTTGTATTTCTTCAGCATCATTTCTGATTTCTTCAAGTTTGTTTTCTTCTAGTGTTATATCCTCCACCTGCACATTACAAGTTCCATGCGGATTATAGAGAGAAACATAAAAAGTTAAGATTAAAAACTTGAAGGTTAAAGTATATAATATTCAGTTTTACCATGAAATTTACATGGATGGGCTCGTCTTCTATATCCTCTGAGTTAGTAGTATGTGCTGATAGAAATAAAACAGGTAAGCTCAGATATAATTTAGTTGTATAGTAATAACAAGGTTTAAATCCGATACACCAATCTAGGAACTTACTTGTGACCGATTCCTGTCTAATCTCTTCTTTTTCAGTATTATTATTCACACTCTTCCTATCTGAATCTTTTTTCTGAGTTGCATGTGAAGGTTTCTGATCTCGATCCTGCAAAAAAAAAATTACATGTAAGGAATCACAAACCAAGAAACATATAGCAAGATTTTGATTTTTCGATTAAGTACCACAGTAGGAATATCTGGAGTTGGTTTCTTTTGTTGATCAGGAATGTTTATAGTTTCCTTGGAATTAGCACCATCATGATTGATATCAGTCTTGGGAGTTTCTTTAGCTCTCCATCTAGAGCTTTGTCCAAGAGAGTCCCCACCTGCCCCAACCGAAGCTCCTTGACTGAAAATCTTAACAAAGTCCATCACTTTTGCTTTGGCTCCATCTTTGCCAACTTCTGGTACAGAGGATGATGAACTTGGACTATCCAAAGAACCTTTCGTGCTATGTGGTTTCTTTTTTGTTCTTGAATCTCCAGTAGAACTCCGCGTATTCTTCGCTCTGCTTTTACCTTTTCTCACTTCTCTGTCCGTTACTATATCCTCATCTGCAATGACAAAGAACAAAAAATGAAGTCCACAAAAGAAAGCTTAAACCCAACCATATGAAACATAAATGTATCTCTGCAGAAACCAACCTTTTCTCTCATCTTTATCATAAAACATTGAATGAAGAGGTTTCACATTAGCTTCATTCGCTTTTGACACACCAGAGAAGACCTGTTCGGACATCAAATCATCAATTGAATGAAGAGGCTTCACATTAGCTTCACGTGCTTTTGACACACCAGAGAAGACCTGTTGAGCCATCAAATCAATTTCTGTTTTCTCTTCTTTTGTCTGAACAACAGGACGCTTTTGGGAGGTCTTCTTCTTTTCCTCTTTCAAACTAGATAAACCACTTTCTTCTTCTTCTTCTTCATCTTTACCTGATTTCTCGACTGAAACAGATGGAAGATCACTAGGATTTGTCTCCTCAGCTTTAGACATAGAACTCAATCTAGAACTGCCCCAAATGACAACAGGAACTCCTTTATTAGGCCACTTGTAAATGGAGAAATGAAACTGCCTGCCTTTCCCAGTAACAAAAACTTGTGGAGCATCATCATCAACACTAACAGAATCTGATTTAACAGTAGAGACCATATCGGCTTTGCTTGAAGTTCTTGACAAAGGAGAGGCCCAAGTAGTTTCTTTGTTCTTGCTGAAACTACGAGTAACAGAACCAAATGTGGGAGTCTCTGTTGCTTTTGCAGGAAGACTGAGGAACAAAGTCATATCCAACTAATCAATGATTTATTAAGAAACTAATCTTACAAAAATTAGTGTTAAAAAAACAAACCTGAATTGTGAAGGAAGCGAAGTCCCAGAAGATTCAGCTTTGTGAGCTGGACTAAGGATCCGAGAACCCGGAAGTGATGACCCGAACGGTTCTTGTTCCTTCTTCACTCTGAAAATATCATCAAAGAAATCATCAGCTGTGAAACGACGCCGGACCGATGACTCTTCTCCAAAAACAGGCTTCTCATCTCGCTCATCCAAAACGGCATCACGAGGAATCAACACCCCGCCACCGTCGTCGACGATGACATCACGGCGCCTGAGAGCAGTTTCACTGAAGCTATGTCGAGTAAATTCGTTGTTATTTGTATTAACCTTTGACCGTCTCTTAGGAGGACCACCAAATACGTCACCGAAATCGATGTCCACGTCATCGCCACCGGGATTACGAAGCACAACAGGTGGTGAGTTCGAAGCCAAAACAACGGTTTCAGAGCTTGGAAATGTCTGCATAGCATAGCAAGAGAGAAAAACAGAAAATTGCAGTTTGTTCTGAGTTGGATACAGAGGAGTCTCTGAAACTAAAGGATTTAGAAAAAAAAAAGACAAAAGACAGAGCTAAGTGTGGGGCTTCATTTGATTTTAAACCACAAAAATGGGATTTTCGGTTATTACAGAGAGAATCTTTAGAGTCTTCTTTGTGGATAAAAACATAATATAAATCCAAATCCTTCACTCTCTTTTGTCTTCCTTCTTCTTCCATCTCTCTCTTTCTTGCCTAATCTTTTTTTTTTTTTTTTGTCTCTCTTATGATTTTTTGGGTGGTCAGAAGATAATGGCACAGTCAAATGTTTCATCACTTAAAATAAAGACTAGTGGATACAAAAAATTCATAGAATAGAGTATAAGAAAGATTATTAAATTCATTATGAACTTATTATAACCACATATATGGGAAGATGAAACTATAAAAGTTTTTTACTGGAGTAAGTATTTAAGCAGAATCTGTAATTGAAGAAGAAGAAGAAGAAGAAGAAGACTGGTTTATTTCGATGTCTTGCTTAACAAGCATCTATTCAGTACCATCTGGGTAGCTATCAAGAGCATCTTGCTTGCCATCAACATAAAACTCCACTGCAGCTTTCATTCGGATGAGCTTATCTCTATGGTAATTCATATGAACAATCACAGGCTTCAATTTCTTCATTTCTTCATTCCTTCTCACTGTTTTGAAGAGGACCTTACTGTTCATGAACTCGTACACATCCATGGATCTCTTGGAAGCATGCAAGCCAATGTAATCTGGATGCGATGGGTAAAAGAGTTCCTCATTGAAAACAGATTGGTCCCATAAGTCTGCCTTTGAGAGTCTATCTACAACGCGATCGAGCAGCTCGATTGCAGGAAGAGTTGGTCTTAGATAGAAAAACCCGGAATTGAAAACCCAGATCCTTGTTGACTGTACATACCTAGACGCTGTAAAGGATGGTTCATCAAACACATCGATGAAACCATATGCCGTGTTGTTGTCATGGCCATCGGTCGTAGACTCCACATCAGAGTCTCTGTACAGATGACCAAAAGGGTTCTGCAAAAAGACAACGTCCACATCCGATAGAAGAACGCCATAACCAAGCTGCAAGAACTCCCTTAAGACGCGGAATTTCAGTCCAGAAATAGCAGGAGTATTTCCACTTGCCCCAATCATGTCCACCGTTTTATCTGGATCTCTCTTGAAGTATGCAACCTTCTTCGATTTACAGAAATTTTCTGTGGAATTATCCAACGCATAAACCAGGTAGTTTTGAATACCAATTCTCTTGATGCTATCAATCTGCACCTCCAACATTGGTTGAACATTTGAATTTGCAAGAACCACAATGATCTCTTTATTGATAGCTACTTTCTCTAGAAGCTTTGCTAATCTGGGGTTAACAGACTCGTCGGGAATCACAGTGGGATTAGTTCTCAGACTCTTGACAGTTCCGAAAGGCCCGGCCTTGATCTCTGATCCAAAAACTTGTTTCTTTGCATTTTCAGTTCCTTGTTCCGCCAACATTGCCTTTTCTGTTAGCTCTCTGACCTGCTTCCTTAACTCGGCGTTCTTTTCTGCGATAATCGTAAACTCTGATTTGAGCATTTTGACCCGTTCAGGTGATTCACATGAAGCCGATCCAACCTGTAAAGATAAACAGAGAGAGGATGAAATTCACCATTTAAACTTTGGTTTTGATGTTAAAAACTGTAGTCTTGAGTAAGATCCAAGACGATGATGATTAAACATGCAGTCTGTAATACTAACTCAAAAATCAATGAAGATAAAGAATCCTCAAAACAAACGAACTCAGATTAGAGACTTAAAATTCAAATCTTCAAATCCATCAACCGCCAAATATAGTTCAAAATTCAGCTATAGTATTCACACTTCATTCAATAACATTTTGAATTATAGTTAGCTCAGTGCTTATAAATGATAGCTTCCGAAGGACCTTTTCTAGTTCTGAACACAAATAAGAGCTCTAGACCACAGTATTTAAAAAAAGTGACTGTACATGATTAGAGCATAAGATCAAGTTTAACTGTCTAGAACTTTTAAAAATGACAGTACAAGAGTAGAGCATAAGATTTAAGTTTACCTTCCAGGTCGATTTCGAAAGGCGTTCATTGATGAAGTCGTTTGGGACCAAGACAGTGCAGATGCACCCGATAAAAACTCCGAACAGGACGGCAATCCCAATTCCATATCCGCGGAATTGTTCGGTTTTGTCTCTACGATTTGCCATTGCCAAGAGAAGACACAGTAGCCAAATTGATAAATTCCTTTCTTTCTGCTGTCATCCAATCCTGGTTGTGCAAGCTAAGCTTATATAAGCCTCTTTAACCATTAATATGGCTACCTTAATGTGTTTTTTAACACTTCATTTATTTAATTATCTTATACAATGAAATTAATAATACCACAAATTAGTCTTTGTCTTGATTGTACTGACGGTTGAAGTTGCTCTTTGTCAAAGGTCATAATAACATACCATTTCAACTTACATCATTCCTTTGCCTAATGTTCTAACATCTAACTAGGTTACGGCTAACAAATAACAATGGTCCATCTACCATCTAAATAGGCAGAGGTTTAGGCAGAATCGCCGAACCTATCACAACTAAATTTATTTCGAATTTCACCTCAAATCCACACCATTCAACACTAAATAAAAAACGTATCAAAACCAAACTATTTTCTTTTGAAATCACAAAGATGATCAAATCATAAGCCTAATGAGTCTAACAGTATTCCTTTCCTAAGCAGTTGAGACATCGTTGTACCCTGCAATAGTTAAAACAAAATAAGTCCAAATTTTTAGTTTAGAAGAACAATCAGATACAAAGAAGCTTTTTCATGTATTGTCAGACTTATGTTCTAAATTTAGATTTGCAGTGCAAAACACAGACTTAAGGGAGAAAAAATCTGTGACCATCGCAAGTAGGGCAAAGACATGGATTGATACAAACTGGATCATACAATGGTGACCATTTTATTGTTGCGTTTCCTTTGCATAATTTGCATATGTAAAACCCTTTTCCACGACATGCTAAACAAGCTAATCCGCTTTTCTTCTGTTTCCCCTCAAGGCTAAATCGAAATGCTCCTATGGCTGCTGAGGAAAACGCGTTTATGATCAAAAATCCACCAAGAATCACGCATGCGTCGGTTCTCAGGAATCGAATCGGTTCTCGTGCCATCTCTTTTGGTAATATAGTCTCTCTGCGGAATTTCGTCGAACTTGAGTGCGTTTTCCCTTGATGCTTTTGTTTACCTCAGTAGCTTTTTAAAAGTACTGTATATCGCAGAGTAGAAGAAAACAGGGGAATGATGAAAACAAAGTGTCAGTTTTTTTCCCGCCTAATATATGAACCCAAAATAGGTGTTCAAGTGTTTTTGAATTGCAGAGTCTTGAGGCTGCAAGGTCAGATGAGCACCATTTTGAGGCTGCAAGGTCACAAACAAAAAAAGAGCATGCACATAACTTAAAGATCCGTTTTGGCCTCAACCACTCCAAGATTCTGTCCCACACATTTCCTAGGCCCTGATCAAAACGGCACGAGCTAAACTTATTCTTTCCTAGGATTTTCAGTGTCTCTTAAAACCATTCTTAAGTTTGGATTTAAGGACTTAAAGTCTTGAGGTACACTGCCATCGGCCCATATGTTCTCTTCAGTTTTTATTTATTGGATCTTGAAAATATATACGGAAAAGAAAAATCAACTTTTAATCCACTCTTTGAGATTGCTACAAGAAAGTTACAGTGTGACTGAAATGAAATAAAGGTTACACAAACAAGATGTGGCAGGGAAACACATCAATCAGTACAAAAATGATTTATTCGACGGAGTTTTATACATTAAAAAAAGTCAAACGTTGTCCGGTAAAAAATGAAGCTGTGCTAAAAAAAAAAACATAACTAACTATGAAAAAAACTGTTAATAAGAAGAGACTAAGTTTCGTCCGCACCCAACAGGTTGATGAACGAAAACGTTCGTAAATCACGCTTCCAATCACCAGTGACACTTCAAAAGGTCACCACATCATCAGAGCCAACAGTTGTGCCATTCGAGGCCATATTTTCTGGGGTTCCGATAACTTCCCTAGGTCAGTGAGATCCACTCGCAAGAAGTGTCAATCTTAATCCAACTCGAAGCAACTTAGATCTCAAACTGCTTTGGATAAAATTTCTTACATTGGATCTCACTAATCTCAGAGATGTTATCAGAGCCTAGAGAATATCACCTCTACCACTTCTTTCTTTCTCCAAACCGAAGCTCGTTTTCGGCGGTGGATGTCTTTGGATCAAAGCTTTCGTTCAACCTAATATATAAAAAATAAGAAGTCGAAGAAAAACCCTAAAAATTATATTTGGCGGTTGATGGAATCGACTGGGCTAGGCCCAATGTTTAGGGTTTGAAATCTTCCATAGGAAAGGAGTATCTTACATGATTAATGCAATATCTTATGAATTTATGATGAATCTTTTACTTGATTGTCGTGGTTCACAAGTTAGGAAAGCCATGGCAAATTGATATGTTCCTTCCTTTCTGCTGTGATCAAATCGTGGCTGTGCAAGCTAAGCTTATATAAGCCTCTTTGAACCGGTTGATATATGGTTTCGTTAATGTTCATTATCTTATGCATAAAATGCAATGAAATTAATAATTCCGCAAATTAATCTTTGTTCTTGATTAATGTACTGCCGGCTGCAGTTGTTCTTTGTCAAAGGTCATAATAACATCCCATTCAACTTCAGAATCCAAAACTAATGTTCTTACATCTGAGTGTCTAACTAGGTTGCGGCTAACAAATAACAATGGTCCATCTAACATCTGACTAGGCAGAGGTTTAGGCAGAATTGCCGAAGCCATCACAACCAAATTTATTTCGATTTCACCTCAAATCCACACCATTCGATACTATAAAAATCGTATAAAACCAAACCGTTTAAGGATTCCAAAAGCAATTGAAATCATAAAGATGATCAAATCATGTCTATGGAGTCTTAACAGTATTCCTTTCCTATTCAGTTGACGACAAAAAAAAATCAGTTGAGACATCGTTTGCTTAGGAGAAAATCAATTGTTTAGTCTAGAAGAACAATCAACAAGAAGTTTTACCATCGCAGAGAAATCGAAGAGTTAATAGAGAGAAAAACTGTGACCATCGCAAGTAGGGCAAAGACATGGATAAATTATCTTCAAGTCTCTTCAATTTTATTTATTGGATCTTGAAACTATAATATTACGGAAAAGGAAAAAAGTCAATTTTTAATCCAATCTTGAGATTACCACGAGAAAGTTACAGTGCTGTTAAAATAAAGATGGGTAAAACTAATAATATGAGGCTGGAGAACCAAATTTACCAGATAAATTTTATATATTGGCGCGGAGTTTTTTTTACACATTAAAATAATTTCAACCGTTGACCGGTAAAAATGAAACTTACACCAAACAAAATACTATGGAATCTTTTTTTTTTTTTTGGAACCTCCGGAGAACCGCATCAGAGCAGCCAAGTCATTGTGCCTTTGGGGACATATATTTTCTGGGGTTACGATAAAACCTCTAATCAGTCAGTTCCACATGCAAAAAGTGGCAAACTTTATCCAAAGTAAAGCAGCAGAAGAAATGAAGCAAAGCTATCAGCTTTAGAGATCGCACTGATCTCAAACTGTTTTTTTTGTTTTTGCTTCCTTGCAGCTGCTGCTTCACCTAAAATCTAATTTTTGGATAAAGTCATAAAACTTCTTGCCTTTAGATCGACTGATCTCAGAGATGTTATCAGACCCTAGAGAATATCGCCCCTAGGCCCTCTACTATTTCTTTATTTCTTCAATCCGAATCTAGTTTTCGGCGGTGGATCAGAGCTTTCGTTCAACCTTATATATATAGGAAAAATAAGTCGAAGAAAAACCCTAATTAAATTTGGGCCGAACAAGCCCAATTTTGGGGTTTAATATCTTCCATAGGAAAGGGATTATCTTACTATGATTTATGCAATATCTTATGAATTTATGATGAATCTTTGACTTGATTGTGCTATAAAAATTTTCCTACCAAATCAAAGAATGTGGTTTTAAATTTTAAAAACCTGGTTCGAAAGTTGAGAATGGAACGTGGTTTACAAGTTAGGCAAATTATGGCGAACCTACCATAGACCAAACTTTAATTTAATTTTAAAGCAGGATCAATCATTTCCCCCCCCCCCCCCCTTCATGTCTCAACTCCAAACCATTCGAAACTAATCTGATCTGACAGTTAAAGAAAACAATTTTCGCAGTATCGAAACGAAACTAGATCATTACAAACCAAACAGTTTTCAAGGGTTCAGTAGCATTCGAATTCATAAGCCAAAGGAGTCTAACAGTATTCCTTTCCTATACAGTTGAGACAACGTTGCACCCTGCAATAAGATAAAAATCATAAAACACAGAGAATTCAAATTCGAGAAGATTTTCATGCTTTCTTAGACTTTGTTCAGTATTCATATTTTGCAGTGCAAAACACAGAGAATCAAAGAGCTAAGATCAAAGAAGAGTTAGGTGAAGCTAGACAAACCTGTTACCATCACAAGTAGGGCAAAGACATGGATTGATACAAACTGGATCATACAATGGTGACCATTTTATTGTTGCTTTTCCTTTGCATAATTTGCATATGTAAAACCCTTTTCCACGACATGCTAAACAAGCCAATCCGCTTTTCTTCTGTTTCCCCTCAAGGCTAAATCGAAATGCTGAGGAAACTGCGTTCATGATCACAAATCCGCCAACAATTACACCTGCGCTGGTTCCCAAGAATCTAATCGGTTCTATTGGCATCTCCTTTAGTGTTATAGACTCTCTGCGGAATTTCGTCGAACACCTTCAGTGCGTTTTTCTGTTGATGCTTTTCTCACCTCGCTAGCTTTTTTCGCAATAAATGTTTTATCGCAGAGTTGGATAAAATAAAGGAATCATTTTTTTCCCGCGTCAAAAAAAAAATCAGTTGTTACCCGCCCAATTTATGAATACAAAACCGAAGTACATTTTTTACCAGCCCAATTTTTAATTGCGCAAACCGAAATACATTAAATGATTAAATCCCACCAAACCGGGTTAAACGGGAAACCAATATACCAACGAGCTTATTGCATAGTAAGTCACTTTTTATGTTTTGGAGTCGGTCATTTTTTGTCGCTTAGAATACTTTTTCTCTTTTTTCCAAGACAAGCAGACCAAAATACCTCTGATCATATGAAGCAATAGAAACCATTTTTGGTGTGGTTAAGATGAGTGATTGTGTGACGTTGAATTAAAAAGGAGAAAAGTAGATCTGACCATTTATTTTGAAAGTTGTTCATTTATTCCTTTTCTTTTGTGTTCGTTGGATTAAAAGTAAGATAATACTATGTTGTCTATAGATTGTTTTTTTCTTCCACCCTTGCAATATATAAAAAGATTGAAGCAACATTTTTCTCTGTTTTTATTGATAAATTCTCTGTTTTTTCTCTGTTTTCACTGACAAGTTCTGCGGACCCGTGGTTCGAACATAGTGTTGAGTCAAGACGTTGTAGACAAAGACTTTCTCTTGGTTGACTACAAGAAGATAGCCTTTGATGGCTTGTAACGCAACAGGTTCCTCTATTTGAAACTTCTTCTTTGATCTCACTCTACATTTGAAGTTCATGATGTCTCCAAGAAGCAATACATGAATGATTTCGCCTTCGGATGTGAATCCATAAGCTTTAGACCTTTCCGACGCATCAAAAACGTAACTTCTTGCTAGAGAATGGTTAAACCTTCACACTCAGATTCTTTAATCTTCATGCTTCTTAAGTTCAATGAACCAGCACCAGTTTCGGTGAGAAACAACAGCCTCTGCTTCAAGAACACGAGTGGCCTACTCGTTGGGGGTAACCGAGCCATAAACCGTTCTGTTCTCAGTGAAAACCGTGAGCTATCGGCTAAGATCCGTCGCCAGTATATACCTAATCCGACCCACATGATGCACTTCCAATAGAGTAACTTGCAAACCGTCTTCCGTGCCATCAAACTTACCAACATTTTCCATCACAGCGGAATTCCAATCTTCCCCGATCGAGCCCTCGCGGAGTCCATACAACAAGATGACTCCGCTTTGGTGGCCCGTTACCACAAAGCTCTCATTCTTATACACAGACATGTAAGAAACCATGAACGTGATTGGTGAATCACAGGTAGTGAAAAACTCTACCAAAACATCTCCATTTCTCAAGAACACAAAAAGTCTACCACTTGAATCCCCAACTGCGAAATACTTGCTTAAACCTTCGTAATCTCGAAACGGCAACACATTGATACAAGTCGCTTCGGAGTTTAATTTCACAGCCGATGAGAATTCAAATCTCTCAGACCAGAAAGGACTGTACTTTGTCACTGAAAACGCCTCAGATAACCTAGCATCTAATCTAGCTACTACTTCCGTAAGATTTCTAACAAGTTCCTCAAGTCTATGCAATAAAACACCTTGCTTCTCGGATTCGCTCCCGGCCACAACTCCAGGAGAAGCATCTGAGCTCTCGTACGGAATTGATCGGACTCGGAAACGGTAAAAACCGGAGAAGCATCCGAATAAGACGGTGAAAGGAAAAGCAAACTAAGGGAGACAAAGAAGAAGAAAAATGACTTGCTGTTTCGAGAATCCGCCATTTAAGGAAAAAAGAAGGCAACAAAAGAAGGAGAGAAATATTAAAATATTATAAAACAAAACTTTATCCTCGTTCGAATGAATACGACGGACGATATAATCTCTTACAAAAATCTCTGTAGTTTACAGGAGAAACCTATATGTACTTGAGAATAGAGACTGAATCTGATCAGGAAACGGCCAAAACGCGCGGTCCTACGCCGTTTTGGTGGTGGCCACATCATTAGCAAAAAGCGACACGATCCAGTGATTAACGTTCACCACACGTGCAGAGAGATTCACTGCAACAGTAAAGCAAAACACTGAATCTTTTGTTTTAACTGATTTCATCTCTTTTCCTGTTAAAATATTCGTTAGATACAAAAACTGAAATAATGGAGAATTGAATTCACAAGAATACATTCAATTGGAGGAAGAGAGTGTTTACTTGTGGATTCGTCTTGACTAGTTTCTTATCCACTTTGAAAGCAGCAAATATAGACTCAGTGTGGTTGCTGCTTATAACAGTCTCGCGTGAATTGAAGCATGTTTTCTTTGAAGACATCTTTAGAATCTCGTACAAGGTTGTTCGTTGCCTCGAGCTCGTCTCTTTCTCCACCGCCGTCGCATGTACTGTTGCTGATCTCTCTTGTGACTGTGAGGCGGTGAACTTTGCCGGAGCTCTTCTTGGTCGGCTTTTTTCTTGAATAATCTGCAAATGTTTATGAAGAAGACATTTATATATGTGTGAAGCAGAAATCTTTATATGTTTCTGTAGAGAGAGCTTTACCGTCTCTGGAGCTGAAGGTTCCTCTGGCACTGAGTTCGAGTTTTTGCTGTTGCTGTCATCACGTTCAAATATATAGCCACGTACCACGTTTGATCCGCGTTTGCGAGAACCTTCTGATATGGAACTCTTCGAAAGTCTACCCAGGAACGATGACTGCAAAAGAGGCATAAGTAAAGTTGCAATTCCTTGTCCAGTTTTTAACAAGTCTTAGAGAGTGACCTTTTCATTGGTACATGGAAGGTAACTGAAGAAGGCTTACCTTGGATGCTGCAGGGTTTTTGTTAATTCCCATGAGTGTCCTCTCTTTAAAAGCTGAAAACAGTTTAAACAAAATGGTTATAAGCACTACATCCAACTGATTGTACACCAATGTGTATAAAGTCCAAATAGAAGGAGAAACTTGGGTGGTATCTTACAAGAAGGTTTTGCTTTCTTCTTGATCTCAGGCTCCTTGATGTGACGAAGAATTTCCTCTGAGTTTTCATCGCCAATAGATGATGAAGACTTGGCCTTTAGCTCCTGTTCCAAACAACAATGATCGAGATTCATGAGGCAGCACAAGCAAAACATAAAACAAGCTTTTCAATCTTTACCATATAGAGGTATGGTGGATTAAGTGATAAATTATGGAGCGCACAGAACTACTGATCTGGGATTACCTACCATTTTCTTGTATAATCGCTGTTGCAGAAGCTTCTTTTCTATTTCCTCATCGTCAGATGACACATAAACGTCATCTTCATCTGTGAACATTAAAGGGATCATTTCCTTTAGTTTCTTCATGGTCATTCGCATGGAATTTGCATGACTCGGATCTTCTTCTTCATCATCTTCATCTTCACTGCCTCCAGGTTTTTGCACTTCTTCATCATCAGCATCTTCAGCCCTCTCTTCACCATCGGCAACATCATCTTCATCTTCATCTTCGGATAATGATGTTTCATCCTGCTGCAAACCACGTTTTAACTTCTGTAAGAGTTTCTCTGTCCCTGCAGCATCTTGTTGCTCTAGCCACTTCTGATGCAGTTCATTACGCCTATCTTTATCAGTTGGATCTTCCTTAAATTGACTGACAATCATATCCCTGAGATCATCATCTTCTTCATCCTCGTCTTCATCCTCATCATCGAACCGGAGTAAATCATTGTCGCTGTCATCTTCCTCTTCAGCATCCTCATCAATAAATTTTCTAACAGGGTCGCCAGGAGAATATTGGGTCTCAATATCAAAAGTTTCCTTATTGTACTCTGTATCTTCAGAACTACAGCATAAAAAGCAAACCTAAGAATACAATACATAACTAAAATCTACAAAAACAATTGGCTTTGCTGATTATGTAACAAAACACAAGCGATTAATGTACTGAAACTAACATCTGTCCATAAAATATTATGAACATGTGAAGACTGCGTTATGTGAAGCTTTCCAGTCTTAGATAGACGAGACTGATTAACTTCCGCATGTAAACAAATCATGTAAAGATAGACTCACTTGTCAGGCGCAGGAGGTGGGTTCAATTTGAGGTTCATAGCAACTATAGATGGTGTCATTACTTCTTCCAAAGATCTGCTTGACGTCTTCTCTAGAAGTTCATCTCCAGAGTTAGTCGTTTGGGAAAGCAAGGATGGATCCTAAAGAAAAACTGAGAGAGTCAGCTTTAAATCTGATTTTGCAAACTAACTTTTGAACCACTGTATAAACTTAGCATTTTTAACTGGGAAACGAAACAAGCTGCTCACATTATTTATGCAAGCAGAGTTAACAGAATATAATGATGTTGCAGGTATAATATAGCTACAGTTTAAACCCGCTAATGTTTGAACTTAACACTGCAGTTTAAAACTTTTAGTAAGGACCTCAAAAACCAAAATCAAATCAACAAAACAGAAAACTTCCTATTTGTGCAAGGGATCTAAACTCTAGTGTGTCTACACATGAGTTGGCTTACCTGATGAGTAGACTGATGAAGATTGGTTTCAGCTTTTTTGTTAGAGGGACTGTCTGAGTTCCCCGATGGACCTGTAGACTTTTCCAAGCAATGCTCTCCTCCAGGGCTTCGCTGGCTTTTGGTTTTCAAATCTACATCTTCATTCTTCTCTTCAGGTACAACTTCCTCAAAATTATTCCCATCCTCATCCTCATCATATATGTCAACAGATTTGGATTTCTTCCTGCTAAGGAATCTGCCAACAGCATAAATGATAACACAGAAACACGGTTACTAAGAAAAGAGATTAAGGTGAAGGAGAGTAGTTAAAGAAAATAACAAAACTCACTCTTTTGAAATCTCTTCTTTTCTTCGTCGAATTTTCTCCAAGACAGACGAAATAGGCTTTCTCACAAGAGGGGCAGGTACAAAAGCAGCATCTCTAGTTTCTATCATGAACATAAATACACACAAATACACAACAAGCTAAAGCCAATTGTCACAGATAAAAATTCAGTTCCTTTGAAAATGCTAAGTACCTCGCAAGAGTCTCTGGTTTTCTGCACGAAGCTGATCAAGATATTCTCTTCTTTCCTACAGACGGAAGAAGAACAGTAAGACCAAAGCTAACAAAAACAATCGAAATATTGCAAATTTAAACTTAAAGATGAAACTAATAAGAAACAAAGAGTTTACCTTTTTACTCATGTTCATGGAAGCAGAAGAGATTGGCAACTCATCAAAATCGTCACTTTTCTTCTTCCTCTTCTTATCTCTCTTACTCTCCTTTCCTTCGCTATCACTAGTCTCGAGAACTCTTCGCTTCTTTCCAGCTTCCTTCGTTTCCGAACCTTCAATTTCTTCTCCTGATTCGTCTTCATCTTTGTCATTCAATTCCTCAAGTACTGAATCAAATTCAGGCACACTAACTGGCTGCTCTTTCTCAGCTTCCGTCGTTTCCGAAACCCTAATTTCTTCTCCTGATTCTAAATCACAAATTTGGTCTTCATCTTTCTCATTCAATTCCTCAAGTGCGGAATCAAACTCAGGCACACTAAATGACTGCTTCTCTCTAGCTTCCGTCGTTTCCGAAACCCTAATTTCATCTCTTGTTTCCAAATCAGAGATCTCGCCTTCTTCACTTTTCTCGCCCAGATCTTCAATTGTGGGATTAAACTCAGGCACGGAATCAAAATCAAGAACCTTCCTCGCGGTAACTTCATCCTCCACACCCAAACCCTCGAGATTAGATGGCATCCCGTCTTCTTCGTCAAACCCATCGAAACCCTTCGCAGATTCAAATCCAGGGTTCTCCAGATCGTCACCGTCGGCTATTTCGGAGTCGAGGGCTTTAGATCCAGGAGGACATAACTCGGAGATCGATTTAGCTTTCTTCAATCGTCTAAGCATCCTGTTTGAAACTGGGACACTCGATTCTCCGATAGGAGAAAGCTGCTCGTCGCTAATCATCTCCGATTGTAATCTCCGGCCAAAATGAGAGGGATTCTTACCGTGCCCGATGGATCTATTCGTTTGGAAGAATGAAAAATCAGATCGAAAAGGGTGGAAAAGAATATTGCTTGAAGATTTAGGCGCCAAACAATTCGAAATTTGGCGCTCTATTTTTTTGTTAACAAACAAAAAAGGTGAGTTTTTCTCTGCCCATGGTACGAGTTAATAAATGGGCAATCTACATTAAGTAAGCCAATAACTAATCATTTCAAGTTTCTTAGCAATTCGTTTTTTTTTTACGAATTTTTAATTTAAATTGGTTTAAAAGTTTTCAAAGGTTCTTGTATGCCACGAAGTTACATTACCATGTAAAATGCTGAGTTATCTATTTTATGGCATCGTCTGATCCCTAACATTTTACTTACCACATGACTATTAAAAAGTTGTTCTATTCGTCTACCACATTGTTATTAATAAAATAAGATAAAAATCAAACTATAAATGATGATTGCAAATGCAATACAATAACATAACCAACGCACACCACTAGATTTTATGTCTTAGTTTCAAGGACATTCAAATAATTCATGTTGTACTAACTAGGGAAAAGAAAAAGCAAATAATAATTTGGAATCACAACTAGAGTTAGTTGCATGTTAATAAAATGACTCGGTATACAATTGGTCTCCTGCCTAACCACTCCATTGTATATATTAGATCTGATTCCTCTATCACTACTATAAGTAGTACACGACCACAATACAACGTATCCAAATATTCGTTTGCAAATTAATAATACATACATTGTCAACGTTTATGGATATATATATCCAAGTGTAAATTCGTTCATATGTCACATCAGTATAAGTTTACATGTATATAAATATTAAATGGATCCTCCTGAAATCGTGTTCTCACGATAGCTACGAGCAAGGAGCACCCTATAATAAAAGCCGGCCAACGGAAATTAGAAAAAAAAAAATCAAGAATAGTTTTTTTTTTCCCGCAGTTAATCCTCATGATCCTCTAAAAATCTATCGATCTCTCTCCCGTAATAAAGTTTCGGAGAAAGAGGAAAACCCTAATCCCCTCTTTCTCTTGGATCATCCAGAAAAAAAAATTAAACGAAAAATTTAGAATATTATAAATGAAAATGAGGAAGCTTTGTCCAAATCTAGACAGAGAAGACGGGTTAGAGACGGTGTTAGAGGTTCCAGTGCCGGAAGAAATGTTTACGAAGATGGGCAGCAACGCGACGGGGCGGTGGAGGAATATGCACGCTCTCATGAAGGCACACACCGTCGTGACCGCCGTCGCAGCTGATGTTAAATTGCCGGCGTCGTCGCCATCGATGAGTAATGTCAATATGCATTTGCACTCAAAATCAGACAACGAGTTTGTGGCGTTGTTGAAGATCGTTGGAAGTCCTCTTATTCCTTTTCACGTTCCTATCGAGTTTTGTCTCTCCCGACCCATCAATGACACTTCCATCGTACGTATCATATACAATTTTATCTAATTTGTTTAGGTTAATGATTCTTGATCACGTTAGTTTAGGTTAGGAATCGATTCTTCCAATTACAGTTTTTATCATAGTCGGTTCCTTCAAAGGTTTCAAGAGTAGAAAAAATTGCTAAATCCTTCCGTAAACCAAGATTAAGAAATCCTAGGTTATAAAAAATAAAAATGTAAATGGCCAGTTTTTTTTAAGTATAAAGAATAATGATTACGTGAAATGTTGATAGTAGTGGTGTATTTGTAGGAGGCGTCGACGGCTAAGTACATAGTCCAGCAGTATGTGGCGGCGTGTGGAGGTCCAGCGGCTTTGAACGCGGTTAAGAGCATGTACGCAGTGGGGCAGGTGAGGATGCAAGGCTCCGAGATGGTTGCTGGAGAGGACGAAGGGACCACTGCACCGGTGCGGCTGGGAAAAGGCAGTTTCGAGGTTGGAGGTTTTGTATTATGGCAGAAGAATCCAAACCTTTGGTTCTTGGAGTTGATGGTTTCCGGTTTCAAGATTAGCGCCGGTAGTGACGGCAAAGTGGCTTGGAACCAATCTTCTGCTCAACCTTCTCAAGCCCACCGTGGCCCTCCTCGTCCTCTCCGCCGCTTTTTCCAGGTTCCCATATCATACCTTAGTGCATTAATTATGTATATAATCGTGTTATTACATAATAATACATAATAATATCGACCTTTTTATATACGATGAAATTAAAACTAAGAACAACGAAAGTTGTAGACTATTGTTTTTTTTTTCAAATCTCTAAATCATATCCCAAAGTTGAAAATCGTAATATGCGTAACGCCGTAAGCATTTTTCTTTTTTAATTTGTAAAAAGTAAAATTAAAGATTGATTTTTTGACACTTGTCACATGTTAAATGACGTGGCAGGGACTAGACCCGAGATGCACGGCGAGTCTATTCTTAGACGCCGTTTGCATAGCCGAACAAACCGTTAACGGTGAAGATTGTTTCGTGTTAAAGCTAGAGACGCCGTCAGATATTCTCAAGGCGCAATGTTCGGCGAACACGGAAGTGATTCACCATACAGTGTGGGGTTACTTCAGCCAACGAACGGGACTTCTCGTAAAGTTCGGTGACACAAAACTCGTGAGAGTCAAATCAGGTAGAGGCAAAAGCGACGGTGTTTTCTGGGAGACAAGCATGGAGTCAATCATTGATGATTATATGTTCGTTGACTCAGTCAACATAGCTCACGGTGGTCAAACCGTGACCACGTTGTATCGATACGGTGGAGCTGTTAACCATCGGAGACGAATTGAGGAGAAATGGCGCATTGAGGAGGTTGATTTTAATATTTGTGGTTTGTGTTTGGAGAGCTTCTTGCCACCGTCGGATATTAAAAAGGATCATTAGGTACGGTGGAGATCGTTAGTAGATGTGTTTTTTTTTTTTTGGGGTATGTTAAATAGGTTTCATTAATGAGCAAAAATACACACCTGCGATTTGGGAAAAAAAAGGAGTAAATATGTAATTTTGACGAGGGTGTAAATGAATATATCTTTATACATTTTTTTAATAGTTAATGGCACATTATTCTGAATTTATGAGTTTCACTAGTATTAAGCCCGTACTATCGTATGAAAAATAATTTGATAAATATTTTTATTTTATTTTAGCATAATTACTGATTAATGTATATTTTCCATGACAAAAAAATAACTACAAATTATTGATTAATTAAATTAAAAATTCAAACAATAGATTAAATTTAAAATTTAAGAGTTTGAAGGAGAATACAAATAAACTGAAATATTTTTAAATATACTATAATTTCCACATGAGAAAAAACCAAAAATAACTCATTAATGAACCTTAAAAATATATATGCAGCCCTCATGATGGATTTAAAAATATAATTACTCTCGTTCTCGTGTTCTACCATTAACATCGGCAATTTTGTTTGTTTTCGTGCTTGGGTTCAAGTATAATTGATCTTGTGTGAGAAAGAGAGTGATGATGTTTTCATAATCTGATTTGAATGAAAGAAAAAGAGGTTAAGAGTAAAACTAATAATGATTTGATATCAATATATAAATATAAGAGAGTGAAGTTAAAACTAAAAAAATTATGGGAAAGTGGTGAGATAAATAAGGAATGATGGAAAATATAAAACCTGATTTTTTTAGAAAAAAGAAATGTTAAAAATTTGAAAGGTAAATCTACGTGGCATATTTTTATTAGTATAAGGATTTCTTAACAATTAACACCCACCCAATGCCACAGTGGTCACTGGTCAGACTGAACCACTGTCCAATTCGATGATATTTTCTGGGCTTTTTAATTATCCCAATGGATCATACAGAAAATGGGCCAAGTCTTTTATTACATAGCCCACTAAAATAATTTCGTGAACCCAAAAAAAGCGAAAACCCTAAATTGCGAAAACAAAAACATCTCCGCTATATAAATACTCATAAATCCCAATTCTTAAAACAAGAACAGCCGATCTATGTCTGCGCAGTTCTCTTATTCGTTTTACCAGTTTTAAGTATTGATCGTTTCTCGTACGGTTTTGTATATTTGTTTGAATTCTCGATTTAGCTGGATTTTGAAAGCATCTGTGTTTTACCCACTGCTCTAACCTCGAGTAAAATCGCAAGTGTGTTAGAGGAGTTAGAACGGGTGCAGATAGTGAAAAGGTTATCTTACCAACCCATTGCTATTTCTTTTGCATTGGCGTCAAATGAATCGACCTATATTATATAATTTCTTTGATTTTAATTTTGAAAAGATTTTGATGGCAAATGAAGAATTGATTAATTTATGCTTAACACAGATTGAACAGTGTTGACAAACAATCTCCGCTTATTATCTGATGCCTGAATTATGTTTTTTTTAGAAATCGTAATTTCAACTGGTTTTGTATTCTGTGTTTTTGGTTGTCGAATTATACAATGATGAGATATTAGCAGACGGGCGGTCTGAATTGATGCCGTGTAGATTGTCTGCCATCGCTACTAATTGTAGCTTCTCTGAGTACTGTGAGTTGTGATTTTGTTTTATATGCTTATCAATTGGATATTGCGATGATGATGTTGCTTCTTAATATGTCTGGACTTATGAGATCATACGATCTTTGAAATGTATGTGCAACCTTTCTGAGCTTCCTATTTTAATTTTCTGTCAAAACTATTTCATCTCTTCAAATTTGTTCACTATAAAAATTTTGATAATTCGAAGTTGAACCGTGTTTTGATCAAAAATTATATCATTATTAACATTATCTCGGGTCATCTCTATAATCAACTCTTGTTTCCGGTCGAATTTGATATTTGTTGAAACTAAATTGAACACGTGGCGTCTTGAAAGCTTGGATTCGGTCCCTCGGATATATATAGAATTAAAAAATTGATTAATACTTATTTTTTATCTTCTCGGTATTTTTATCCCGGTGAATCTTTCTCGGACTTGTACCTTTTGCTTTATACGAAGAAGAGCTCCCAAACGTTATTCTTAAGTCTATGCTTCTTCAACCACATGGATTGTCTCAAACACTTAAGTTCTTGACAGAAGATTCTCTACTTCGTGGGTGTCTTGGGAATATTTGTATTTGGATGTCCATTGAAATGTTTTAATTTTGTTACGTCTCGCACTTCATTCCCGTGGGGATAAGAATGGACAAAATACGTCAATGATGATGCCGTGAGGACGAAACTTGCAACTACAAGACCTTTTCATTATTTGTTTTTCTCCGTTTGTTTTAAACCATTTACTTGTTTGCGACTGTGTAAACTCAAATTGGAATGTTGTAGTTACAGTCATGAATATAATAAACTTTTTTAATAAATTTCCATTGAAAACATTTAATATAATTTATCTTCGTACTCTTAAAATCATCAATTATCAGGCTTTCGTATATTGTTTTCGTGTAGTCTGTAAAGTGGCTAGTCTGATACGTACGTCTTTAGTGTATCAGGTTGCGTGTCTCACGTGCTGTCGTTACTGGGGAGATATTTTTGAGCTGTCGTTATTGTCCACTTGTCCGAAAACGTAAAGTGAATCTTTACAAATCGCACTTGTGCACCATATTATAAGTTTCTTCAGTCGACGTGCGACGACCTCTGACCTCTCTAACACTGCAACAATTCTCTCTCTTTTCATTGCTGCTCTCTTTTCAGGTTCGCTCTTTAAAGTTTTGTTCTTTAGTGTTTCTGAATTTCTGATAAATGTGTTCTGGTTTTTTTTCTCATGCTCTTAATGATTTTTCCCGCAGTAGTTCGTCTCTAGAATAAATGATCTGAATAATAGAAAAATACTAGGAATGTTACGGGTTTGTAGTGACCTTACCTAAAATTTACCTTGTCTAGTATTCGTAATTTGGATGGATCTTGAAGGAAATTGATCAATTAGTATCCAAATCTTGTCTAGTATTCCTAATTTAAATGTTCGCCCTTTCACTATCCGCTTGGTGATAGCTTTACAAGGGGAATTGAAAATTCACTAAAGATTTTGAATTTCTTAGGGTTCGTGTCAGTAGTTGGTGGAGTCGGTAGTTGAGTCATGCTCTGTCTGTGATTTCCAATCACATGAACCTTTTGGTATAATCTCCAATGCATGTTGCTTCACTTTATGATCTATACGGCTTATTCAGTGTGGTAACTTTCTACATTTTACAGACTGCTAGATTTTGATATTGGACCCAAGTGCCATTCAAAATGTTTCGTCGCAAGACCGAACAAGAGCAGAATGAAGCAGCTCTTAGAGAGTCAAAGGTAAAATCTTTTTACTGGCCCTGTTTGTTACTGATTTACACTTTATTACCTAGTTGATTCGTAGAAGACTAATTTGTTCTCATCCAAATGTTCAGATCAAAGAGCAGCTTAAGACTCTCATAGGTCAGCTATCTGGAAAGAGTTCGCTATATTGTTCAGATGCATGTCTGAAAAGATATCTGGAAGCTAGGAATTGGAATCTGGGTAAAGCCAAGAAGATGCTTGAGGAGACGCTGAAATGGAGATCAACCTTTAAACCTGAGCAAATCAGATGGTTAAGCATCAAAACGTCATAATGGAATCCTTTTGACTTAAACTTACTATTTGAGGCTTTGCTTTTGACTAGGATGAAGTTTCAGGTGAAGGTGAGACTGGCAAAGTTTACAAAGCTGGATTCCATGACAGGCATGGAAGACCAGTTCTTATTCTGAGACCTGGCTTACAGGTTTCTAAAGCTCATCTCTCTTAGTTACTATTTTGGAGTGAGTTTTAACTTCAGGGCACAAGATAAACTAAACATTTTCATTGAAAATTTCTGCAGAACACAAAATCGTTAGAAAATCAGATGAAACATTTGGTGTATCTCATTGAGAATGCTATTCTGAATCTGCCAGAGGATCAAGAACAGATGTCTTGGCTTATCGACTTCACGGAGTGGACATTGAGCACTAGTGTGCCTATTAAATCTGCCAGAGAAACTATAAATATACTGCAAAATCACTACCCAGAGAGACTTGCTGTTGCTTTCCTCTATAACCCTCCAAGACTCTTTGAAGCATTCTGGAAGGTTAGACAAAACACTGCGTCTTTCTCATAGTTAGGCAAAACATTGGTTGATTAATACTGTTTTGCGCGTGTTTGTTCCTCTACACAGGCTTAAATAATGTATGTCCAGGAACATGATGACAATTTTGTTTTTGTGTTGTTCAACAGATTGTGAAGTACTTCATAGATGCAAAGACATTCCAGAAGGTAAAATTTGTGTACCCAAAGAATCCAGAAAGTGTGGAGCTCATGAGCTCATTTTTTGACGAGGAAAATCTCCCAACCGAATTTCGGGGAAAAGCTTTGTTGCAGTATAATCATGAAGAATTCTCCAAGCAAATGAACCAAGACGATGTTAAGACTGCAAACTTTTGGGGATTGGTTCACAGTAACAATAACCACCTGCACGCAAATGGGTTTTCTGGAGCTGAGATTTCCCCTGAGCCAATCCAAACCAACCCTTAACCAGTTATAAAGGCAATATATTGTAATCAACCTGGTAAACCTCTGCAAGTGTATTTCAGAAAAAAGGACAGAACACGAGGGGCATTGTTGGGATTTGACAGGGGGACAAAAGAAAAAGTGGGAGAATCGTACACAGAGGCAAACGAGAGAGAGGAAAGAGGGGAGCTGCAGAACAGAAGCAATCCGTTACACACTACAGACAAAGAGGTACACAACGCAGGGAGCGTGCCTCTGTGTGACTGAGGGGAGAACTTGACATTAAATAAGGGAGGAAAGGAAGGAGGTGGGATAGTTTTTTGGTGGTTGACTGTGGGGCTAGTCACTTCGGGACTAGAGGCTTTGGTTCGAAAGAAACTTAAAGATATCGTTTTTCTATCTCTGTAAATCTTAATCAAACTCTGTAATTTCCTTCTCATTAATAAAGATTCAGTTCTCTTACATCCAACAAGTTACAAGAAAGAAAGCAGAGGGAGTAGGACAGAGCGCAGTCATACCCCTGCAGTGAGGTCTGGTTCTTATCAAACTGGTGCGAGCGATAGAACACGTGACCATGGCTGGGACACCGGACCCTCCTAGCGCAACCTCAGGGGCGTCACCGGACTCCGCCGTTGTTGCAGCTCATCACATCACCGAGTTGTTCGACCGTTTGGACAAAGTGGAACAAGGAAACAAATCTCTCGCCGACAAGACCAAAGATCTTCATACCGGTCAGCAAGAAATCATCGTTTCCCTCGATAACCTCCAAGATAACATCGGGAGGCTCATCAACACAAGCATCGCGCGAGCGCTGCAAACACCGTTGGCGTCACCTCTTCGACAACAGTCCCAGTTTCAGGAAAGGGAGTACAGCCGCTACTACCGACGAGACGGGAAAGACGTTGACACAGGGGAAACAAAAAACCCAAGAAATGTGCAACTGGATATGGGCGACACGTCACCGTCCGATCTCCAACAACCACGTGACGGTCCGTCACCGCTGGTGGAAAGTTTCACCAGAAAATTGGAAACCCCCATTTTTGAGGGTGTTAATGCATTCGCGTGGCTCTCCAAGGTAGACAGATTTCTTCGAATGGGACACTACACAGAACAACAAAAGCTGGATATCGCCGCCGTCAGCTTAGAGGGAGTTGCGATTGGGTGGTTCACCTCGGAGTTGAACTCCGACCCGTTTCGGACATGGACCGACTTCAAGGATCGTCTGTTGCTGCGGTTTGGCAACGTGTATTCACGTGGGCCCAGTCAGAATCTGTGTTGTTTGAAACAAGTTGGGCCAGTCGCAACGTACATAGCCCAGTTTGAGGACTTATCGTCTCAAGTAACAACTCTAGACAGGCCAATTCTCGAAGGCATCTTTCTTAACAGACTCACTCCTGCCTTGCGGGCCGTGGTCCAACTTATGAAGCCTAATAATCTGAGTGACATGAAAGGCTTCACATTGAATTTAGAAGGGGAAGTGTTGACAGAGATAATCAACGACAAATTACAGCTAAAAAACAGAGTGACTCGAACCAGTTCTCTGTCGGAGACAAGACAACCGCCGAGTCAAGTTTGGCGGACGCGGGAAATTTCAAACCTAGCGCCGTCCAACCCGACCACGACAACAGGACCCCCACCGGAGAAAGCTCGTTACACAAATGACAGTGAGATGGCCGAAAAGAAAAAGCTGGGACTCTGCTTCAAATGTGATGCGCGCTGGAACAGAGATCATTGGAGAGTCTGCCCGAAACGATTTCTGCAACTGCTGACAGTCGTCAACGGGTACGAACTGGAGGTCTCGAATACAACCATGGCTTCCATGTTTGAGGACTCGACCGAGGCAGAGGCACCAGCGGTTCTTATGCAATTATCATTCAACTCTTTCGTGGGCATTGAGTCACCCGCTACGACTAAGTTGCGAGCGTGCATTGGTTCAGCAGAAGTAGTCGCACTGCTCGACAGTGGCGCTTCTCACAACTTTATCTCTCCTGATACTGTGGACAAACTTAAATTGCCTCTAACATTCTCTCGCCATTTGAATGTCGTTTTAGGTACAGGCATCGAGGCAAAGGGTCTTGGCATCTGTAAAAATACGTCGTCTTCTACCTACAAGGAATCTTGTTTAAGTCCACATTCATCGTCTTGGAACTGGGGGATGCCGATGTAATCTTGGGAGTTCAATGGTTGAGAACCTTAGGAGATTGCCAATGTAATTGGGAGACTCACACACTCAGTTTCGAGAAACAGGGCAAGAAAATCGCGTTGCAAGGGGAACAAAACCTTCACAAGCTGATCCAACCGGGTAGCGACAGATGCCCTCCTTTCCGCTTGCAAGCTGCCGGTTCTAACCTGCATTTCTTCAATTCAACCACACTGCAGTAGGAGCCTGGCGAGGTTTTTTCTCCTTTAGTGCCGTTTCTGCAGAAATTTCACCATGTCTTCGATGAACCAACAGGGCTTCCCCCACTACGGAACCAGGAACATGGGATTCTCTTGGCGCCAGGCACAAAAGCGGTTTCCGTTAGACCATATCGTTACCCACACGCTCACAAAGAAGTCATGGAAAAACTAGTCGATGATATGCTTCAGGCGGGGATCATTCAGCCGAGTCACAGCCCCTTCTCTAGCCCAGTCTTATTGGTCCCTAAGAAGGACAAAACGTGGCGATTCTGTGTGGATTATTGAGCCTTAAATAGAGTTACTGTCCCGGACAAGTTTCCAATCCCAGTCATCGATCAGCTCCTTGACGAATTACATGGGTCAGTCATCTTCTCTAAACTCGATTTGAGGGCAGGCTACCATCAGATTCGGATGCAAGAACAGGACATCCACTTAACAGCTTTCCGAACTCACTCAGGCCACTACGAATTCTTAGTGATGCCTTTCGGCTTGATGAATGCGCCTGCCAGTTTCCAAGCGTTGATGAACGATTTGTTCATGCCGTTTTTACGCTCCTTCGTGCTAATATTCTTCGATGACATACTTATATTTAGCAGGAGCTTAGAAGAACACGTCCAGCATCTGCACACGGTATTGAGCGTCCTTCAAGCGAATGTGCTGTTTGCAAATAGAAAGAAGTGTGTATTCGGGAAGTCTTTCATGGAATATCTGGGCCATATTATCACAAAGGATGGAGTCGCGACCGACCCAGCAAAAACGGAAGCAATCCGACAGTGGCCAGAACCGAAAACAGTCAAAGAACTGCGCGGATTCCTAGGTTTAATGGGCTACTATCGGCGATTTGTCCGTGGTTATGGGGTTCTGGCTAAACCCCTCACGACATTGCTTAAAAAAGACAACTTTCATTTGACAGAGGAAGCTCGCGGGGTTTTTCGAAAATTACAAGACATCATGTGTTCTGTTCCGGTCTTGGCACTACCGGATTTCGACAAAGAATTTGTCGTCGAAACTGATGCATCGAACACGGGACTAGGAGCGGTTCTTCTACAAGAAAAACGCCCCCATCGCTTTCTTTAGGTACGGGTTGAAGCCACGGGAGATGTTGAAATCAACTTACGAACGAGAGTTAATGGCCATCGTCATGGCTCTTAATAAGTGGAAACACTACTTGTTGGACAGACATTTTGTGGTTTCAACGGATCAACAAAGAGGTGAATTTAGAGTATCAAAAATGGCTTCTCAAATTGCTGCAATTTGACTTTTAAATTCGTTACAAACCGGGAAGTACCAACAGAGTAGCAGACGGTTTATCACATGAGGACAGGTCATTTAATTCCCTGACTTTGTTTTCTTTCACACTCCCTTCTGCAATTCAGGTCTAGGAAATGTTCCAGGAAATCGATGCGGATACGGAGCTACAAGTGCTGGTTAAATCTCTCCAAACCAAAGGCCTTACTAAACCAGGGTGGCAAGTAAAATCAAACCGGGTTTGGTTCAAAAACCGGCTAGTACTACCCAAGAATTCTAGGTTCAAAGACCTGCTTCTACGCGAGTGCCACGCCGACGTTCAGGGCGGTCATTCCGGCACACTGAAAACGCTGAAATGCCTCAAGCAACTGGTCCACTGGACGGGAATCAAGCAGGATGTATGTGATTTTGTGGCACGTTGTTCCGTGTGCCAACAACATAAATCCTCAACCTTAACACCGGCTGGCTTGTTGCAGCCACTGCCAATTCCGACAGCGATTTGGGAAGATATCAGTCTTGACTTCATCGAAGGCCTTCCAGTATCCCAGGGTGCGGACTCTATTTTGGTAGTCGTCGACCGTCTCTCCAAATTTGCTAATTTCTTACCATTGAAGCACCCGTTTTCGGCTATAGACGTGGCTCATTCCTTCGTCGTGGGCATGGTTAAACTCCATGGTTTTCCCAGCTCGATTGTGTCCGATCGTGATAGACTCTTCCTGTCACAATTTTGGTCCGGGCTATTCAAACTCTCGGGCACGCACCTCAAGTATAGCACAGCTTACCATCTCCAAACGGATGGTCAAACCGAGGTGCTTAACCGATGCCTCGAGTGTTATCTCCGTTGCTTCTCCTCCTCCCAACCGCGCTCGTGGAACAAATACCTCGCTTGGGCTGAACTATGGTACAACACGTCCTATCACACCGCGATTCACACTACTCCATTCAATGTGGTGTACGGACGTGACCCGCCTAAAATGCTTCGCTTCGAAGAAGGTTCCACCACAAACTCGGCGCCTTGCGCTCCAGGGATGCGATGTTATCAGAGGTAAAAGCTCACCTAACACGCGCTCAAGAATCAATGAAACGAAGTGCAAATGCCCACCGCAGGGACTTGGAATTCACAGTGGGCCAGCGCGTTTATTTGAAACTTCAGCCTTATAGACACGCATCGTTGCCCAAACGAATCTGTCATAAATTAGCTGCGAAGTATTTTGGGCCATTCCTAATCACCGAACGCATTGGTAAAGTCGCTTACAGACTGGAACTCCCCAAAGGCACCAAAATACACAACGTGTTTCATATTTCGCAGTTGAAGGAAGCGGTTGGTCAGCCTAGCAAAATCACAGAGCTCCCAGCACTCCTTACAAATTCGGAGGAGGTTATCATTGAGCCCGAATCTGTGCTGGCTACTCGTTACAATAACGTGGGGCTATTGGAAGCTTTTATTCGTTGGAAAGGTCTCAGTCAAGCAGAGCATGAATGGATGGTGGTAAAGACATTGATTCAGCAGTTTCCCCACTTTGAGCTTGGGGACAAGCTTCTTCTCAAAGGGGGGAGTATTGGTAAACCTCTCCAAGTGTATTTCAGAAAAAAGGACAGAACACGAGGGGCATTGTTGGGATTTGACAGGGGGACAAAAGAAAAAGTGGGAGAATCGTACACAGAGGCAAACAAGAGAGAGGAAAGAGGGGAGCTGCAGAACAGAAGCAATCCGTTACACACTACAGACAAAGAGGTACACAACGCAGGGAGCGTGCCTCTGTGTGACTGAGGGGAGAACTTGACATTAAATAAGGGAGGAAAGGAAGGAGGTGGGATAGTTTTTTGGTGGTTGACTGTGGGGCTAGTCACTTCGGGACTAGAGGCTTTGGTTCGAAAGAAACTTAAAGATATCGTTTTTCTATCTCTGTAAATCTTAATCAAACTCTGTAATTTCCTTCTCATTAATAAAGATTCAGTTCTCTTACATCCAACAAGTTACAAGAAAGAAAGCAGAGGGAGTAGGACAGAGCGCAGTCATACCCCTGCAGTGAGGTCTGATTCTTATCACAACCCTTTTCTAATCACTAGTTATAGCTCTTGATGCTAAGGAGAGAGGTTGTAAGAATTAGGCATAGCGCTAACTAAATAAAGGATTTGTGTTTTCCATGCCACTCTTGCAAGGCTTATATGCGAATCCAAAAACTCTTACACTCATAAACGTTTATTTACATGAAGTAGATTCACATTACCAGCAACAAGCTTTGTTTCTTTCAGTCGGAATCTCAACAAACACAAGAAGAAGAGAGAATGATTTCTTTCAAAATTTGAAGGCACAAAGAGAAGAAAAAAAACACATGAAGAAAAAATTATACTAATGAGCTGTATTAGCATAAGACTATATAGCTTAGAGTTCGGCAGTCAAAAGTGATGTGTAATGGATTGGAGTTAGAGAGATTGAGTAGAAGAAAAAGGTTGAGGCAACTTGAAGGACACTAGATAATCCTCCTTCTGAAATTCCTAGTGGTTGATTGATAGGTACGCACCAGAAGGCCAACCCCAATGCCAAGACCTACACAGACACCAAGGCCAATTCCCACACCAACCCTCACACCAGCATTAAACCAAGACATCTCGCCATCTTCACCATCTGTATACTCTCTATTCCAATACATGTCACCGTATTCTCCTTCATATTCTTGTTTGTAGTCTGCATATTCTGTTACCTGCAAAGGAAAGAAAAAAACTCTCATTTGTAAGGACAAAACTCTGCAAAGAACTCAGTAACAGAGAATATATTGGTCATTCATATAGATAGTCAAGTAAAGAATACATTAGTCATTCAATCACTTGTAGTCAAGTAATGGTATTTTTGGATTTATCTAAAGTGTCTACACCTTCATGACTTTTAGGTGGAAGTTATAGACATTGCAAAGCTCTTAACCTATAGGTTAACTATGAAGATCCATCTCGAATAAAGGTTTTGACAACGTCAACAGCAAGAGCCTCCAAATACAACTTCAAGCATAAGTGAAACCCACAATATTCCAACCAATGGGTCATATAAGAACTGACTATAGCAGACATGAGGATAAGAGTTCATATATTAAGATCAAAAGACAAGAGGCAAATGAGAGAGAGAGTGTGTCTGTGTGTGAGAGATAGAGAGAGAGAGAGCTATCTATAAAATGTGTCAGGCCCCATACCTCACATGATCATTTATCACAAAGTTTGGTCCACTTCAATAATCTAAAAGAATCGTCTTCCCAAAGGTACGAAGAAACATGTCTCAGAATATAAAATCTCAAAACCATGAAAAACTTAATGCTCATACTGCCTACAGCATGTACTCATATCCTAGTAAAGCATTCAATGTATTGATTATTGTAGTTGGACTCAAACCAATATAAAACTATTAGGAAGCATTGTAAAAATCTTGAAACAGTAAATCACCCATTGAAAGTTACCTGATAATCAAGCTCAGATGAGTTGCCTTTTTGAGGCTCACCGGTTTCATACTCCGGAATAGAATCTAATGCAGTGCTTCTACTATGCTTCTTTCTGAAACCAAGCTGTAGAGTCTTGGTTAAGATGATTGGTGTTCCTGAGAAGCAACCAGTAACATAAACTTCAATAGTTGGCAATGGAGATGATAACTCAGAACAACCAATGTGTTTCTCCTTCAAGAAACCAGACCCTGCACTAATCTCAGCTTCACAGTTCATGTTCCACCGCTTCACGCTATGCTTAGATTCACCAGTGAAACCATTACTACCAGAATTCTCAAGCGTTCCAGACAAAACTAGCTCATCTTTATCATAAACCTCAAACTTGACACTACCAGATAACCTGATATTATCAGTGCTGATAAAAGTAGCAACTTCAGATTTCTTATCAACCCGATCTCGCCTTAGCTGAGAATAAACTCCTTCAGAGTTAAGACTCATTCTTACACCGTTGATCTCCAGAAGTGAATCTGGATCCAGAGGAATATGAGTGATGGTCAGGACCTCAGGTGTGGAATCATCCACCTTGAAATTGCTGATTCTGACATAGAACACTCTCAAATCTAGTAATGGCGACGATAATGATAATGATGATGATGGTGATGATGATGATGATGATGATATTCTGGAATTGTGATGGTTGTTATAACCTTGATATCTAACCATCTGAAATGCTTCACCGTTGTTACGTGTCTCATAAGGCTCCACCATGATTAAGAATCCAAAAAATCAATGCTTATATCTTACTGAATTTGAAACATTTGCATCAAAGACGCATATATGTTTAATTTGGATTGCAATACCGGATTTGCTGCAGAAATGAGAATAACATGAGAATCACAAAACATGAGAAAGGAACACAAAAAGCCTAAAACAGAAAAACGTATAATCAAAATGGGAAAACAAGAATAATTTTTTTTCCCAAAATGGTAGAATTACAGGTAACCAATATATATCTAAAATATGAAAGAAAGATTCAAACTTTACTCACTTGCCAAAAACAGAGAAATGGTCAAAAGAAATCGATATAACAGATGCAGAAACAAATCTTTCGTGAAAGATTAACAAAATTTAAGCTAGAGTTACATCCAATGTTCTGTTTAGAAAAACCGTAGAGATAGACCCATGTGAAAAAAAGTAACAACCTTTAAACAAACAAAATTGAGAAATTCTACAAAAGCAGAAAAATTAGGAGAAAAGAAAGGAGAGAAAGAAAGCAAAAGAAAAAAAAAAAAAGGAAAAGAAGCTCTCACCAAGAAGATGTTTCCATCCACAAAGACACTTTAATCTTTCGTGATTTTTGCACAACTAGTGCTTAATATCAATTTCCCTGTCTGCGTCTCCCCAAAATAAGAATTAATCTAGGATAAATTAAAAATAGAACATTTTTTTATGGCCAAGTAGGATTTTAAGATCCCTCTTGAGTCCTAGATCATAGCTTTCGATATATTGTGAGCTCGGCGCGTGGCCGAAGGAACCAATTGATATTTCCAGCAAAAAAAACTGTCTTTTTTGAAAGAAAAATATACATGCATATATATTGTAAGCAGTGACAGGGGAAAATAAACAGAAATCAGAATAGAGTGATGGGAACGATTGAATTGTCTTTTTATGATCCAACGGAAGGAGGAAAGAGGAAGAAGATGGGGTTTGGTTCTTCTGACTTTTGATCACGTGATCTTCCTCTTATCCCTTTAGGACCAAAACAATTCTCGCTGTTTACGAGATATGTCAGTCGTTTTCAGAAAAAAAACGACACACATTTTCTACACGGTCAGTTTTTTGGGCCTTGTTGGGCTTTAAATACAGAGACGCCGGCTTTACTACTATCTTTATTAATAGTGAACGTCGTGCCGTTTTCCGTTTGGGATCGTGAGTTATAAATTTTGTATATGTAGAAAAGTGTCATTATGTAAGAACCATCTCATTCGTTGTATTCGATATAAAGAATGTAACGGTTCAAATAATATCGAATTAAACTCATGCATTTTCCTGCTCAGTGCTCTGCTATACTTGTTTAGTACGTTGAAGAACACATAGAAAAAATTAAACTAATAAAATCAAAAGGACATATCACAACTATTGGACTCCCACATGTAAATTAAACATAAAAACAAACTATAACAGATAAATGGGAAATATACGGCACGCACAACTATAATAAAAACATGTAAAATCGTATGAAAATGTATTTATGGGTTTATTAGAAGATTGAACTGTAGCTAGTACACTATATAGTATATACAGATGAACCCTAACTCCAAGGATATAATATTTGTAATTGGTGCAAACGTCACACATGTATTATATTGGTGGATAATATAGAAAAGATAAACCAATGGACAAAAGGAAAATCTACTGAGTTTTATCTAAAGACTAAGGAGAGTGGGCGGCTTTTGATTTTAAAGACTGTTGTTTTTGTCTGTAAAACATAAAACATAGAAAAATGAATAAGAAAATATACAGCTCTTGAAAGATATTAAAATCAAATAAGCTGTTCAAAAAATATTATATTCTGTTTGAGACATTAAGCTGATGGGGAAGAGAAGGTTTCAGAGAGCAAAGGAACCGTCAGGAACGGGGACGGTGGCAGAAGCTTCATCTCCTTCCGACTCTCAGACGACGACACGGAGACGAAGAGGGAGGCCAAGGAAGAATCTTGAGAATCCAGAAGATTTCAAAAAGGAAGAGTCGGAAGAAGACGAGGATTATGAGGACGAAGAAGAAGAAGACGAGGAGGTTGAGATTATGAAAAGAGAGAAGCAGAAGAAGAAAGTACTTAGGAGTAGTAGTAGTAGTGTAGAAGAAGGGCAAAAGTTGAAACTTGAAGAGTTAGAGGAGGAGGAGGAGGAGGAGGAGGAGAAGACTGAGATGACGGTGAAGGTGGTGCCGCCGCTGCCTTCTTCTAGACGGTCGAGGAGGAAAAGCACGCCGGTGAAGAGCTGGTAAATTTTTTTATTACCGTAACATCAGTGGAGTTTTTGTTATTTTGGATTAACTATTGTTGAATCGTTAATTTACAAAAACCTTTGAAAAAAAAGGAATTGATTTATAATTTCTTGGATCTGTTAGTTCAAAACAATTAGAAACTAATTTTCTCGATGATAGTGTTAATGTTGGTGCATCAGAATAAATTTAACGTATATGTCAACGAAAATAAATAAGATTTAATTGTTTTCATAAGAATTCTTTAATTAATGGGTTTTAGTTGTAGTAGGTTCTTCTATTTTGTTGGTTTGCATAATTGATGGTTACGTCCCTTTCAAAAGTTTATATGATAAATGATAAAAGGTGTCATAGCACATGGTGAACGGATAAGTTAAGAAACTAATGGATATGGGATTTTAAAGAACCACTCTATTATTAGAATTCTCTTTTTAATTGTCGATTAGAGAGACTTAAATAAAGTTATTCAACTAATTTAATCGGAGTAGAGAGAAATAGACTCGACGAGCCCATGTTGATAGAGTGATATTTAACTAATTTCAATACAAGACATTATTGGGCAATCGCAAGGGACTGTTATTGGATTGAGTTTTTATTTGATTTTAATAGATTTAAAGTTATAGTTATTATAAAATCCAATTAATGAATTTTGGTAAATGACAAGATTCAAACGTGGGTTCTTAAATTCATTACTATTATTTTTGTATGAATTACTTTGTATTTGGAAATCATTGAAAATAAAATAATTACCTAATATTTTAAAAATAGTTATAACAAAATAACATTCATCACAACGTTTATTAGAAAAAAATCCATAACTTTCAATATGAAATAACAAAAATATTTGTTCAGTCAACCAAAATACTCGATCTTCTAATTATTGATCAATTATTTTGTTCATATGTAAAACATGTAGAATATCTGATTGTGATAAATTCAAAAAAAAATTAAAAATGCAAACTATATTTCCAACGATATTCAATTTTCACAGGGTCAAAATTCTACAATGATGATTATTTTAAATTAATAAAATAAAATTTTATTATTTTAAAAATCTCTATAAACAATTGGAAGAACCTGAGGAGAGATGAAAGATATTAAAAATTCTAGGATAAGAGATGGTATTTTATTTAGTAATATTTTAGTTAAAAGATTACATCAAAGTCAATCTTTATTAGAATATAATAAAATCATATCTATATTAAATAGCATATGTTTTTAATGTATTTTAAAATATATTAAAAAAATGTTGTATCCAATAATAGATAATTTTATTGTATTTTTTCAAATACACAATTGATTAATACTAGATTTTTCTTTGAATTTAAAATATACTCAACTCCACTGTAATACAATCTTCGATAACCGCACCTAAGTTGATATGATTTCAAAACTTTTAACGTCTTTCCAGAGTTAACACCGTTTAAAGATGACCAAAAAAAAAACAAAAAGCTTTTAGACCAAGACGAAGATTTAAAGGCTAACAAAATAAACTAGCCCATAAGTGAGTGACAATAAAATCCGACCCACGTCTATATAGCTCATTAGATAGGCCCATGAGTTTCGTAATGGTTTTCTTAGCATATACATATATATGTTCAAAATTTCAAAGTTGGAAGAAAGACTTAAAATCCGATTCCAATCTCTCCGAAGAACCGTGGGAAGTTCGATTTTCTTATTACAAAAGTTTAATTTGTTTGTTTTAGATTGAAAGAATGATGAAGAAAAAGAAAGCGTCACCTAAGTACTTGATATCTGAAACAGCGGTGTTGGGACATCGACAGGTGTCCGATTCCCGATGGTTATAATCCTTGTCAGGTGGGTCCGAGGATAGACACAGTGCTGATGAGTTTAGGCTACTCTGGTCCTCTCAGGATCACTGGATCACTGCCTATGGCGAACTGGAAGACATTCCTCATAAAGTACTGCGATCGTTATCTTCCTCTGGACTACTTCTTAAAGAAGTCGCTTGCGGTTGCGGTAAAATCTTCTTATCTACAAATTATGGTATAGATGGTAATTTTATTATCTCTTACAATTTCTATAGTTACAAATTAACTGCGGTAAAATCTAGTTATGTTTCACAGTCCCAAGTCTCAATAGCGTTTTAGAAGATATGTTAGAGTGGGAAGGAAATAATCAGCCTCCGGCTGCAGTAATGCTCATATCTGATTACCTTGGTGTGGACGCCTTCACGTACCCTCTTTGCTTACAGAAGAAGGGATACAAGATCCTTTTGGCGTATCCACATCCTCTGCTTCGCCGACCTCCAGGCCTGTTCACTTCTGCACAGTGGCTCTGGGAACCCTTTCTGACTAATGCAGTAGATTCAGAAAACAAACATGAGACAAGAAGACCAGAGAAGAAGTGTAGTAAAGACGCGTTTAGATGCCAATCATGAATATGCGATTTTGCTAGCGATAGTTTTGAAATGTTCACCGACCATCTCATGAGTAAACAACATGCAATGAAAGTAATTAGCATCTTTTGCCTTCCTCATGATCTCATCATTACATTTCTCATTGGATTTTTTACACATTTATCTAATTTGTTATCTTTTTCCACATTTCCTTCTTCACAAGGACACCTATAAGGTGTTTGAAGACAGAGATGAGCCTTCTCTCCCACTGTATGCTGCTACTCCCCCAAAGGTCTATAATTCAGGCAAGTTTTAATATCTCAAGCTTCATAACGAATTAATTAAAGAGATTCCAACAGTTTTTATTCTCTTCTAACTTTGGCTGATGCTATAAAATTACTTTGTAGAATCTCTTGAAGAAGAGAAGGACCGACTTTGCATATCTATAGAGGAGGACGTTAACACGAAGTGTCGTTGCCCCATGTTGTGTTGTTTAGAATGGTTTGTTGGCTTTGTTAGTAATACACTACTTGATAGCTAATACTAATGCCCATTTTCAAATTTTAAGCTATCTACATCCTCTTAAGTGCATTTATCAAGTGCTTTTCATGGCCATCATCAAAGGATTCGTTATGTGACCCAAAATCAACAAATTTATAGTTTTTATTCACTGCGTTATTGCATTGAAGTCTTACAGTAAAAAATAATGATAATGTTGATGTAAAACATTTTAAGTTTGAATGTTTTATATTAATGACCGCTGATGCTATTTATAGTTATAACTTGATCAAATATTCTAACTAAATCAAATTATAATGTTCTCTTGTTGATATTTGAATGCCTTGTAATACTGTAACATTCCAGCACTCGATGCAAATGTTTTGATATGATTTCAAAATTTTAACGTCTTTCCAAGAGTTAACAACGTTAAGAAGACAACAAAAAACGCGTAAGAAGATTAAAAAGGCTAACAAAATAGCTTTAGCTCGTTCCTGTCATAAGCTATAATAACCGCCTGCGGTTTAGATGATTGTGACTGACAACAAAAAAAAAGCTTAGCTTACTCCTGTCTTAAGCTAAAACCGCCTGTGGTTTAGGATGATGATGCCTTTCCTTCTTGAAACGCAACTGCTCTGGATCAAACCCACCTTCCTCTGCTCCATAAACCGCCCACGATGGTGTTTCAGCCATATAGTCTGCGCTCGTGAACGCTTCTCCAGAAGCCAACTACGATAATTCATTTGAAAGTGTTGGTTATATAGCTTCAAAATTACAAGGAGACTTGAATTTGAGATGATCATAATTTGGGTTTGGTTTAACTAACCAGATCGTGGAACTTTTCATAGTCAATCCAAGTAAACCACTTTCCATTCACTTTGAACTTATCAGTTCTCCCTAGAAGAACGCAGCAAGAATGAGCGTGCTCGCAAGCAACCTCATACTCCCCTTTGCTCTTCAGAGCCAGAGCTTCTGAGAATGCCTTTACGTCTGCGTGCCACGGTACATTCTCCATTGTCATCTTTGATGTTGCAGACCTGTTTTGTTTCCAGAAGATTAATATAAGTATGATGTGTATAAAAAGAGTGTGAGAGAGAGAGGATCACAAGTAGAGCACACTCACGTTCCGCAATATGTGACACCTTTAATCTCGATGAAATCAGGTTTCCCAATGCTGAAGAGGTTGAAATAAGCATCTAGCTCCTCTGTGTTCCATCCTTTGACAAGTGTTAAACGGTAAACGGTTCGCTGCTGCTTCTCGTGTAGAGCTTTCAAGGAGTCCTGGGATACAAATGGTGCAGAGATTATTATACATTTACCTTAATTCACATTTCATCACATAGAGGAGGCTATTTAAAATACTCACAATAAACCGTTCCCAAAAGTCTGCAAAGAGAGGCCTATCAATGGCCTTCAAGCTCTCTTTGGTGGCAGCATCTACACTTACATATAACTGTAGATATCAAAGATAACGAATTAGGAAATTTTGTTCCGTTAAGTGTATGCAGGGCTGGAAAGTCGTGTACAAAACAGACATCACAAACCTGGGTGATAGGCTTCATCATCAAAATCTTTTCAGGGAATTGCGCATTAGTAACCAAAAAGGTAGAAATACGCCTTCCATGTAGCTCATCTACAAGGGCATTGATCTCCGGATACATAATCGGCTCACCAACAAGTGATAACGCACAATGTCTTGGGTTTAGACCTTCTTGTAATTTCTCTGGAGTTACACCTGAAGAACATAGCCAGCCAGCCAAAAAGAAACCAGCATCAGAAATTCATACAAATGGTGGAAACAAAGCAATCAAATAAAGAAAACACCCAGAGCATATTTGACTTCCGAAAGGCAAGTGCGGAACCTAGATAACATGAATTTCAGCTCCTTGAACTATGAGATTTTTAAATAAGTTCTAGACTCCAACTCAGATGCACAGACATTCATAAACTACGAGAGACCTGAGTGCGTTTCTGAACTTTCATCAACTGCAAGTTAATACAAGGAGAAAGATGAAAACTAACCTGGAACTCCTTTCATTTGTTTAATCATCTTTGTATGAAGATCTAGAGCACCTTTCACAATCACAGAGGGCTCATCCATCTTCCACTGCCAGCTCTTTCCCACAGGATTTGTGTGATGCCTCCAACAAAAGACACATTTGTTTGCACAAGCCAAACTAGGTGTTGTCTCCATACACCTAGCTCATTGAAAATAAAATAAAAAACAGAATGTTACAGCCAGAACAATCATAACCTACAAATATAAGGCTAGGGGAAAAAAAAATCAGAAGTTTCAAGTAAAACCTGTGACTCTCAATGCCATAAAACGAGTGCTTGTAGCAACCTCCCCTGCCTCTAAGTTGTGACTTTGTCCATCTACATATCTTAACCCCACTATGTGAACCGATTATTTTATAGCCCTGCAAGTGTTAAAAGTCAGGTTCATTCAAGTAAATCCCAGAAAATGCAAACACTGCTTCAAAGCTAAAGCAACAGAATCCAATACCTGCTTCGTTAAGCTTGCTCTAATCACAGGAGTCACCATTTCCTTCTTTCCATCACCTTTAGTCACTTTAACTACGCCATTTCTCCTTGAAGGAGCTTTTCCAGCTATATCTTCAAGATCAACAAGACCTCCCTCCGCATCATTGTCTTCATCTTCATCATCTGTTGAATCAATGTACTCAAGATCATTCTCAACAGCACCATTCTGAGAAACTGCATTTGTTTCTTGAACAGAACCTCCCTTTAGAACCCTAATAACTCCATCACACCAGTCTTGAAACGCTCTGTCTAATTCACCGTCATCAACGTCGCCTTCTCCCACCGGAATCATCTCGACTCCACCCAATCCTATCATCCGATTCGACAATTCATTCGCCACAGCGTTATACGATTCACCATACGTACGGCTCCCGACGCCGAATACGGCAAATTTGCATTCGGAGAGAAGAAGCGAACCGACTCGGAAATCCTCAGCGCTCTCAGCAAGCCAGTTCACTAGAAACTCTCCGTTCTGAGGTGGTTTCCCGCCATCCCACGTCGACGCGATGAATAAAACTCGAGTTTCTTTGGGGAGATCTTCAGGTTCGTAGCTCAGTGGATCGACGAGATCAAAAGCTATGTCGTTCAATGCGCAGAGCTCGCGAATCCGTTGAGCTAGGGCTTTAGCTGTGCCAGTTTGGGAGATGAAGAAGATCTTTCCTCTATTGGCTTTCGAGGTAGAGCTAGGGTTTAACGAGAGGTTTTTGATACGTTTCAGACGGCGATACTTATGGATACAGTAAAAAGTTGTCGCTGAGAGTAAAGCGACGAAAACTAGTCGAGCACGTACGGAGGTAGACATAGTCATAACGGAGGACTTGAAAACTCAGTGGTCAAGATTAGAATGATCTCGGCGGCGCGTAGTGTTAACGCGAAACTATGAACTGAGAAGATCGGTTTATGAAAGAGGGAGATGGACGCGTGTGGAGAAATGGGGGAGATACGGAAAAGAGCTCAGTGAGTTGGTTTAAGAACTGGGCTTATATTTTAAGGCCCATTTAATTTAGGTTTAGAGCCCATTGAAATCAAAAAGCCCTAAATAGTCACAACCACGCATTATGATAATATGTGCCACGTGGCACATGGTTTTTGGGATCTCTCTTCTTCTTCGGCGCAACGCCTCGTTTCCCTCCCTTCTTCCGCCGAGAGAGAGAAAAATAAAATAAAATAAATGCACTTGAAACGGAGGGAATATTCGCCGGCGAATTTCCGGTAAATGTCTTATTGTTGTATCAGTTCGAATCCAACTTTTTCGACGGCATTCCCAAGTTGTTTTCCAGTTGTACACGATTTTATTCTCTCACCAGAATTCGATTCGTATCCTCAATGCCTATTTAATAATTTATCAACCACCATGCGTCTTTCTAAGCGTCCTCTTTCTCTTTACCTCTCTGTCTTCTCTTCCGGTTTACGTTCCCACCACTTTTCCGGAAAATTTCCAGTTCGAAGAGAATCCTTCCACACCACTGGTACTTATTCGTCTTCTTCCTTCTTCTTATCATACATCGTTTTGCTTATTTCAGCTAGTTTAGTTTGTTTTTTTCATCATCCATGGTTCTTTGTTTCCGTTTCGTTGTGATTTCTTGTGTTTTTTTCTTAGTAGATTACTGATCTTAACCGTAACTTCAGTGACGTTGCTATGACTGATTTTGAATTCTGCGATGGATTTTGTATTAACCGAAGCATTTCGTTTTAGCTGATTCTGGTAGTAGCCTAGTTTCGGGAAATCAGAGTTTTTCGTAGTGAAGAATCGTAGATCGAGAAGTAGGTATCGTGGAAGTTTAGGCTGACGTCTTTAATCGTGGAAGTTGCAATTTCTAGGTCTTTCTTGGAGCATACCTTGGAAGAAACTTAGGATCAGGACTTAAACGTGGTGTGCTCGCTTTGTTCTTTTGATCGAGGTAAGATATGTTAGGTGTTTCTTGTATATTTTATTCTAGGGGTTTGGTTTTTTCCTTTGCGGTGCCAATGGATCATGCAGATAAGCATAGCTTTAATGGTCGTCTATGACTCGTGTTGACTCATCCCTAACCACTTATCCCTTCTTAGTAAACGTGTCATCATCTTCTTCTGTGTTTCTAATTTTAGCCTCGGTGTGTTCTGACTTAATATTCCTATTATCTATTTGATGGATAAAGCTTGTACAATTCTCTACGCTAATTGTGTTGTGTGTTGCATATCGTAATTCGAAGAAAAGAAAAAAAATGATGTTTCTTCCTTTACTTGATAAACTTTCAGGGACAAGCCAGCTGTGTTTTAAGAATTCTATGGAAGATCAGCGACCTAGTGCTCTTAGTGAAGATGTGTTACAGTTTCACACTGTGGGCTCCATGGATGGAGGTGACGATCACCGTAAATGGTCATCCCCGGGAGGAGGAACGAAAATTGATTTAAGCAAGCAAATATTCTGCAATAGATCGTTGAATATGAGAAATATCATTGCTGTAGGCTTTGACATGGACTACACTCTTGCCCAATACAAGTCTGAAACTTTTGAATCCCTTGCTTATGATGGAACTGTCAGGAAATTGGTATATGATTTGGGGTATCCAAATGAGGTTAGTATACTAATTTCTTTTATATGGATGTGATATTGCTACGGAGGAACTATGCTTTCTTTCTTAACAAGCAGAAAAGTTTTGTTGATTGCTATACTTACTGTGGTGAAAACATCCAGCTGCTAGAATGGACATTTGATTGGAACTACATGGTTAGAGGCCTGGTTTTAGACAAAAAGAGGGGAAACATCTTAAAGGTGAATACCTTGTATCTGGATCTCATAATAATTGTTGCCTCTTTCTAATTGACTGTTGATCATGCAGATGGACCGCCATAAGTATGTGAAAGTAGCTTATCATGGGTTTAGGGAACTCTCTAAGGAAGACAAAGTTGACATCTATGGAAGCAGCCTAGTGCGAGATTCTTTTGATGAACCCGACTACGCTCTCATAGATACCCTCTTTTCACTGGCTGAAGCCTATCTGTTTGCGCAACTCGTTGATTTTAAAGATAATAACCCAGGAAAAATTTCAAAGGACGTTGAGTAAGACAACTTCCATTCCAATATTTATTACTGTTTTGATACTCTGCATAGCATCCAAGAAATTATATGTTATGCTATGGTTGTAATTGTGTTAGATGATACTCTATTACTTATACTTGGCATAATTTTTCCTTTCAAATGTATCACTAATTGATTTCCTCCTCTAATGATGTTCTTTTAGTTATGCTCGCATGTATAAAGATGTTCGAGCTGCTGTTGATTTGTGCCACCGAGATGGAACATTAAAGCAGATGGTGGCAAAAGAACCTAATAGGTAAGGCTGATTGTGCATTGTTATTCTTTGCGAATTGGCTAAGTACTACCTCTGGCATTCCCCACTGTTGAATATCTCTTCTCTTCCTATTTAAATAGTACTTTCTGAACTTGCCGTTTTAACAGGTATATCAATGAGGATACGACTATTGTGCCCCTTATTAAAATGATAAGAGATTCTGGACGTTCTACATTCTTGGTGACCAATAGGTATTTCTAAAATATATTCTACAATGTTCAAAATGTTCTTGGAAAGTTGTTTATTCATATATTGCTTTAGTAGCTACTGAGTTAGGATTAGCTTTAAAGTTTTAATATGCTCCAGAAATTAACTTTAGCACCTGTTCTCCACCTTTGTAATTGAAAGTTGGAACTTTGTAGGATATACAAAATAAAACATTGTGAATATACTTTGGTGATTTCTTCTCACCTGTTTCTGTATAATTAAATTTTCAAATAACATTCTTGCAGTTTGTGGGATTACACAAATATTGTGATGAATTTTCTCTGTGGAGGACGGACAGTACATGGTCCTCATACTTGCAACTTTGATTGGCTCCAGTATTTTGATGTTGTGATCACTGGCAGGTCTTTTTCTTTCTAAGTCTCTTTAATCTACCGCTTTGACCTAAATTATGCGATCAAATCTCAGACAATATTATGTGTTATTTTATGAAATTGTTGATGACTTTTTGTTCCTGGAATACTCTTATATTTTTATTTGTTTACTGAAATTCTGAACTGGTTACTTTCTGTGAAGTGCGAAACCTGGTTTCTTCCATGAAGAAAGTCGTGCTAATCTTTTTGAGGTGGAACCTCAGTCTGGAATGCTTCTTAATACTGATAATGGAACACCCATGGCTCAGGTTTGACTTAACATAATGCGACACATTCACGTGCTATTTCTTATATCCACATGATCCTTATCTATCGGTTGTTTTTTTTTTTTTTTTTTTTTTTTTTGCTTATAAGGTGGGAGATCCTTCACCAAAATTTTTACTGAAGAGTAAAGATAAAGGTTGTAGAGTTTTTCAAGGTGGAAATGTCGGGCATCTTCACAATTTACTCTCTATTGAATCAAGTTCGCAGGTAATGTGCACTAGCTATATCTCAAAGGATTTTTTTTACTTACTGTCTATTAAAAAATATCAGCGTATTATGAATTGATATATCATCTTTATAGCTCTAGTTTATCTGAGTAAATGTGCCATACATCACTTTTCACTTATACATCTATTCTATCTTATCAGGTTCTTTATGTCGGGGATCATATATACGGTGATATTTTGCGCAGCAAAAAAATTCTTGGTAAGATTTCTGAGAATATATATTTATAGTCTATGCCCCTAACGCCCTTAATACTGGCGAGCTTAGTATGTAACTAGGCTAGAAGCACACACATGTTGATGAAAAGAGTATCATAGGTATTAGAAGAAACTAGAAAAGTGGCTTACTTCCGCCCGTTACTTGCAGCTTGATTTTCTCAATTCTTCAGGTTGGAGAACTATGCTTGTTGTTCCAGAACTTGAAAAAGAGGTTGAACTTCTATGGGAACTGAGGGATATGCGGAAGGTGAATGGATCCTCTCTTTATATTTGATCTAAGAGATCTATTAATATTGTGAAAAATCAAAGGTTGGGGAATAGCTTAGTTAAACTAAAGAATCATTTTATTTCTGAAACACCAAGGTCTACAATGTTTGCATTCATTTGCGTCAACATCATCTATCATATATTCATATTCTAGTAGTGTATTCCAGGTTTGTGTGGGGGATCTTTGGATTAGCCTTGATGAAATTGGAACAAAAGCTACTGATATTCTTAATTTCTAACTGTATACATTAAGCTTCTTTTTGACGTCAGTACTTTTCTTTTTGGTCTCACTCATTTTAATTCTTAAATTTATGGTGTGCAGCAACTTATTTTGATGAGGAATGAGCGTGATTCAGTTGAAGATAAAATTCACCACCTGAATTGGTCCCTAAAGTGAGTGCTCTTCAAATTAGGATCTAAATTACAGAAAGCTGTGTTATAATACGTAGATTATAATTCTTAATTGTGAAAGCCATTTTTTCAGAAAACTTGATTATCTGTATCCAATTTTATTATTTAGGTGTGAAGATATCAATGAGAATGATAAGCAGGAAATGTTATCCGCGCTCAAGGACTTAGAGGTAAAATCGAATTTGTATAACTCCTGGATCTCCTATAGTTGCTCAATCATCCTTTTTTTTTTTGATAAAATTTGTTATCCTAAGTCCACAAATATGTTTTTGGTGGAATTCAACAGTCTAAAAGAGATAAAGTAAGATTGAGTCATCAACAAGCTCAAAGAGAATGTCACCAAAAGGTAAATGTAGTCTCATTAAACCCAGTGTGTATTGGTGTAACAGCGACTTTCAGTTTCAATCAGTTCCTATCTGTTACAACTGCTCATGTTATATGGATCTTGGAAACTGCAGTTTCACAATGTCTGGGGGCAGCTGATGAAAACCGGCTACCAGAGTTCCCGATTTGCCCACCAGGTAAAAAATGTTCACATATGTTTTCTTAAAGGTGGGTTTGCGTTTGTGAGGAATTGATTTCGCAAAGTGCTTCTCTTCCAATCAGGTGGAGAGATTTGCATGCCTGTACACAAGTCAAGTCTCTAACCTAGGCTTGTACTCACCAGACAAGTATTACAGACCCAGTGAAGACTTCATGTCCCATGAATTCCACCTTCTTCCTCTGTAATTCATTCCAATGTCAAGTAATGGTCTGGTTTGGTTCCTTATTCTTAGTGTCTATAAACTTTCTCGAATCTCTCTGACCCATTGGTACAAGCTTGGGAAAAATCTAGTGATACATTTTCTTTTGGATATAAATCTTTTTGGAGCTTTGTATTGAATGGTCGATATTTTCTAGAGGCATTTTAGTGTTTATTTAACTCCCGACAATACTTGGATAAAACTTCATATTACCTGTTTACTTGATTGATTAGTCTGTTTACTCAATCTATCAACTTTTCTAGATCGATTCCTCCACTCTTAGTTTCAATCGAAGATTCTCGAACGTTCTCTTCTTGGCGAAGAAACTTATGTCCCGGAAGCTGGACAAAGTATCTTAGGTCCTTTCCAAAACTAATAATTTAATGGTGAGAGAAGCTGGACAAGTCATGTTTGGTGCTTCAGACAACCTTTTCGCCAACAGGAAGATAAACGCGCATGATATTGGATTTTTCATTGTGAAATGTAGTCTGCTTAAACTTGGAAACACATCGTCTGCGTTGCAATAGTGCTGCTCGGGAAGGTCAATGAATGTGAAAAAAATCTTCAAAACATGGTCCTTCGGAAGATTGTATCAACTAGTACCCTGTTAGTTAAATTTGTATATCATCATTGTCCATTGTTAATTGTTAAAAACCTTGGGATTTTTCTGGCAATGATAGGTTCAGAATTCTCTCTGTTTGCACAACCTGTAATCTATGAGAAGAGTTCAACAAAAATTACAAATACTTGAAGGTGACAAATACTTGAGTTGTGTTGATGTACATATGACAGAAGATAATGTGATTATTGACACACAACAAACAAACAAATCTTAGAAATGTTCTCAGCCAATTAACACAGCTGGAAAATCTGACATTTCCTTGTTTCTTCTTGTTCTTGGCCAAAAACAGAGAGTGAGGAGACAAAGAATGAAGTTGTTTTGAGTTTACTCATCTAAACAAGGCTTGAAGTTCTTCAAGCGTTTTGCCTTTGGTCTCAGGAACCCATAGAGTCACGAACACCACTGTGAATGCACAAACCAACCCGTACAGAGTGAAAGTTCCTGTCCAAAAATAACCGAAAAGTCCATCACGAAAATGCTCTATTGTCTTTAATGCTATTGAGAGAGAGCAAATTGGGAGAGAAAGAAAGAGAAACCTCCACTACTCCAGGCTAAGAGCAAGTTTGCAGTCATAGTGATCAACCAAGAGAAGAACCAATTGAATAGAGTTGCAATACTTCCAGCTAATCCTTTTATGCTCACAGGAAGGATCTATTTATCAAACAACAAACAATGCAAGCAAAAGGTAGAGTTCAATCAGTTTTCCGCTTTTCAGGTTCTTAGAATACAATACTTGCTTCTAACTTCTAACCAACTCGTTACCTCAGACATAATGAGCCACGGAATTGGTCCCATTCCCAATGAGAAACAAACAACCATTGCCTGTAATGATTTTCAACAGCGTTTAAGGCGCAAATAATTGCTCATTGCATCAAGAAAGTTTCGCTTTATAACTAACAAACTAACTTACCACAACTCCAACTACTGACAAGATGCTCAGCCAATTGTACATGTCTGAATCAGGAGACACAAATTCCTAAAAGAAGAGATGTAAAACTTAGAAACTCGGGTTTGTTGGAGAAGATGAAATGATGTTTACATAAGTTAAGACTTTAAAAAGTACCTTAAGGTAGAAAGCAGCTGAAACAATTACAAGGCTAACCGTCATCCCAATCGAAGAGATCTGGTAAACATTTTCCATAGAATTAGTTTATTCTTGGATATGTCTTAAATCCTACTCAAGAGAGAGTCTTAAAGATATGAAACTAATGAATTAATACTCACGGTAAGCAGAAGCCGACGACCTGCTTTGTCCACCAACCATGTCGATATTGCAGTCGCCACTACCTGAATAGCACCAACTCCAAATGTGGCTGCATTACTCGATGTAACTCCTACAAATGAAAACACAAAATTGTAAAATTAAGTAATAATGTGAGAAGAGAAGCTTAAGGTGTTCTAAGAGTAAATGCCTACCTGCAGATTCAAATATTGTACTGGAATAGAAAAGGACACCATTAATTCCACCGAGTTGTTGAAGTACAAGCAACCCTATACCAACCTACACACAAAAAATGGAGTTTTTAGATAATGTTTCTTATGGTAGACAACATATATTCCAAGGGAAGATATTTCAACGTTTGTACCATAAGTGGGAAATAGTATCTCCTGCGCTTGAGATCTACAATTCGAACTGTATTTCGCTTAGTAGATGATGCCACAGATCTCTGCAGATTTGCAACAAAATATGAAAAAATAAGCGTTTGAAAACCACTCTTCATGTACCTTATGGAAGAAAACATTTTCAGTGGTAATATTACCTTGATTTCATTAACCTCAACGGTAATATCAGTCTCAAATCCTCTAAGAACTTGTAATGAAGTTTCAAAATCATCTGTCATACCCATTTTTGCCTACATTTTAACGAAATAAAGCATCCCATAAGAGTGGATTACCAAAATATGCACTAAACTCAAGAAGAATAAGCAAACTATTATAAGGCGTACCAGCCAGCGAGGGGATTCAGGGATGAAAAAGAGACCTGGTATCAATACTGTGCATGGCAATATCCCTAAAGATAAAGAAAGAGAACATAGAAAGTGATTAGAGCATTGCAATAATTCATAATCAGAAAATGTCTCAGGCTTTATGTAATGAGACTTTACCCAGAACTGCAAGAATTCTCCATGGAACAAAGAGGCCAAGTAAATACGCCAACATTATTCCAATTGTCACAGAAAGCTACAGCAAGAAGTAAAACCAACATTTCTTGTTTAGCACTACGAGTCAGTTCACAAAATGCAAATCAAGAATTAGTCACTACACATGTCAAACCTGGTTAACCGAACCCAATCCTCCTCTCATATTCTGTGGAGCAATCTCAGCGATATATACCGGTACCTAAAACCACGAACTGAGATGCATAAATATACTGGAACGCATTATTCCATAAGCAAACGACTAGCTTGAGTTCAGTATTACAGTGTAAGAGATGATCCCAACGCCAAAGCCTTCTAAAAGTCTTCCCATGTAAAGAAAAGAAGTATCCTACAAAAACCAGAATGATGTACCAAGTTAAGGTCAACCATCGCCATTGCCCATTTGATGTTATGAGAAAGCCGAAATAAAGAAACTTGAAAACATCAAAAACTCACTTTGGCAAATGATATGCAAAGCCATCCAATTATATTGGGAATTGCAGCAATCATCAGAGACTGTCCAAGAACACACACAATTAAGAAATTTCTTAAATGGATCGAAAACAGAAGAATCAAGAATCAGCAAACAAAACTATACCCCTTTTCGTCCAATGTATTCTGCAATCTGACCACTGGCAATAGCACCAACCATAGCACCCACATTGGACAGAGAACCAAACACGGAGTACTAAAAAAATAGAGCAAGAGATCAAAGTCAAACACACAAAACAAGCGATGATAAAAACCAGAATGCTCGAGGATAGATTGGTCTATTACCTCAGATACCGTTAAACCGAGATCCTTGGTAATTGCAGCTTGAGTTGGAGATGAATAACCACACTGATCAAAAGAGAATTCAACGAAACAAATCAGAAAACTATCCAAGTGAAAAATCACCAAATTTGAGATTGTCAATCACCAAATTCAAAACCCAAGATCATTAGATTCACCTCACACTAGTTTTTCCAATCGAAAGTCATACTTTTCTACAAAAGGAGGAAAATTTGAAAAAAAAAGTTTGGATTTTTTTTGGTTGGTCTTACAGTGAATCCGAATTGAATAGGACCAAGAGCAACGATCAAAACACAAGCAAGAACAGAGATAGAGCTGTCTCGAATAACTTGAGACGAACCCATCATACTCGATTGTCTCGAACCCATCCGGTACCAGCTTCCGGTATGCATAAACGGCCGTCGCAGATCATTCCTTGTTTCCTCTGTATCGTCCCTGAAACTCATCTTTCGATCCTAATTCTACACTCTCAATCCTAATCTATATATAAATCTTTCTTCTTCTTTCTCAAAGCTTCAAGAACAAACCAAAAGCTTCAAGTAAAATGCCAAATTTAAAACTTGAAAAATGCAAAAAAAAAAAAAATCCTTCTTTGGATTTTGTTTCCAAAAATATGTAGGATCTAGAAATTGGGATTTAATATGAAGAAGAATTTGATGACGAAGACGTGGATAAGAACAGATTAAGAAACGCCGTCTAACTAAATAAAAATGGCTGTAATGTGGTGTTTAATTGCTGGAGAGACAAAGGAGACTACTTCAGAGAGTTTTTTTAGATCACAGATTACGTCGTTGGCTTAACCCAATTGTAGAATAATAGAAGTTCTTGTTTTGTTTTGGATAATGGATAATTTTTTTTTAAAAGAAGAATTTTTAACAGAATTATAAAGTTTTACTGAAATTTTATAGCGAATTTTTAAGAAAATATGTTTATAACAGATAAAGATAACCACCGCTGCTGTTTCCATATTATGAAAATAAATAAATTTATGGTTGTTTGGATAAGACATCCACATATTTCTTACATCATTAATAAATAAGTATACAAGACAGAAAATCTAGAAAATGTAATGAAAGAAAGCACAATAAAAATCATGTTCGATTCCGAACGGTCATAGATATTTGTAGATTTATAAAGAGATTTTAAAACTAAAATTTGTTAGGAATTTAAATCAATGTTTAATAAGATATTTGTTGCGTGAGTTAAAGGATATTAATTTCATTTCATTTGTGTGGTGTCACACTGATAAGGGAAAAACAAAATAAATATGTCATTGTTTAAAAATATGACGGACTTTTTAATATTGTAAATTTATTTTACTCAATATCATTTTTTAAAAAAATTGTAAAATTAGTGAGACTTGTATGTTCATTGAAAATTCAACAAAAGCCAATTAATTATATACTCCATAATTTTCGTATTCACTAGTCAATTATACATCAATAATTTTCATAAAATTTGCAATATATAAAAATCATGGTTGAAATTCGATCAATTTATTGTCTATATTCAATGAACATACAAGTCCACAGAATATTAGCATTACTTATTCAAATGTTATGTTTATAGATTTTGAATTATGATATTCTGTCTGAAAATAGAGTTTTTGTCAAACATTTGCTCAAATGACCCATGAAAAATACACGAGCCAGATATTACAACAACTGTGGCTAAAATAAAATCAAAAGTGGTATTCATAAGTCTAATGAAAATTTTGTTTGTTTGTTATAAAATAAAAAGAAGTAGTTAAACGAGAGAAATGTGAGCTAAAAGAAATGGCCATGACAGAAAAAAAAAAAAAAAAAAAAAAAAAAAAAAAAAAAAAGAGTATCATATCATACCAAACACGTCTTTGTGATCTGATATTACTGTCCCGATTCATCACTAATTTATTTTGTTGACAAAATTTCCATATCATTGATAAAGTATTTTGTTTCCTCCTCATGTGTCACATGTACAATATTCCCATCGTCCTTGCATTTTCATTTTATAATCCTTATTATAAACATAAACATTACTCACCCAAATAAATCTTCAAATCAATACGAAAACATCAGATCAAAGACTTTCATTCCATATTTTTTTTTTTTTGTTGCGAAGACTTTTTTATATCACATATCAACGGAACAAAAAAAAATAGTAAGCTTTTCTAAATAAACTCAGATTTATTGGGCCTAATTTGAAGACCCAATAAAGCCAGTTTGGGTTTATTAATAGAGGCCCATAGAGAGAACATCGGAGCGTGAAGACCACTCTCGTTTAAAGCGCGTTAGAAAAGAATCAACGTCAAGCTTGAGACGCAACTTCACTCGGCCGTGGTTATTCTCCGATTAGGTTTTCGATTCTCTCCGTCTCAAGAGCGACCAAAAAGCCCTAATTTTTATCAATCGGAATTTCGATTTCACATGGGTGAACATTCACCTTCTCAACCGTCGTCACATACCCATACCCAAATTCAACCTCAATCGCCCAATTCCGAAACCCCTAATCCAATTCCACCGGAAACCAACGATGACGACTCCGCCTCATCCGCCGGAGCTTCTGGCTCAATCGTCTCATCAACTACAATTGAAGCACAACGAGTCACAGAATTAGGCAATGTATCGTCTCCACCTTCTAAAATCCCACTCCGTCCTCGAAAAATCCAGAAGCTTTCACCAGACGACGACGCTTCAGGCAGCGACGGATTCAAGGCGGAGCATAATCCTTCTCAGATGATGACTCCACTCGCAACGACAGCAAAACCAGCCACGAAGAGTAAATTGTCACAGTCTCGCGCTGTAACAGTACCGAGGATTCACGCGAGGTCTCTCACCTGTGAAGGCGAGCTTGAAGTAGCGCTTAACTATCTCCGAAATGTGGATCCTTTGCTCTCGCCGTTAATTGATATCCACCCACCACCAACGTTTGAGTCTTTTCGTACTCCGTTCTTGGCTCTGATTCGAAGTATTCTTTATCAGCAGCTAGCAGCTAAAGCAGGTCATTCAATCTACACACGCTTCATTGCCCTATGTGGAGGTGAAAACGGCGTCGTACCAGAGAATGTGTTGCCTTTAACACCTCAACAGCTTCGTCAAATCGGTGTATCGGGTCGCAAAGCTAGTTATCTCCACGATCTTGCTAGGAAATATCAAAATGGGATCTTGTCGGATTCTGGAATTGTGAATATGGATGAGAAATCTTTGTTTACGATGTTAACAATGGTGAATGGGATTGGGTCATGGTCGGTTCATATGTTCATGATACATTCTCTTCATAGACCTGATGTGTTACCAGTTAATGATCTTGGTGTTAGGAAAGGTGTGCAGATGCTTTATAACTTGCCGGAGTTGCTTCGTCCATCGCAAATGGAGCAGTATTGTGAGAAATGGCGTCCGTATAGATCAGTTGGGTCATGGTATATGTGGCGGCTTATTGAAGCTAAAGGTACACCATCCAATGCTGGGGCTGTGACAGCTGGAGCTGCTCTTTCGTTTCCACAGTTGGAAGACATTCAACAACATGAGCATCAACAACAACAACAGCAACAACTTCAGCAACATCAGCAACAGCAGCCACAGCTTATGGACCCTCTTAATAATGTGTTCAGTATCGGGTATAGTCAGTTACTTTATCAAAACTAAGTATCTCAATGGTTAATGTGCAATACTTTTCTTAAATTTTGTTGCCCTTATTATGTGCTTACATAGAGAGAGCATTGGAGTGATTGCCTTATTGCTATTACTTGCTGAGAGTTAAGTATCTAACGTGTTTGGTTGTTGTCTCCTAAAGTTAATCTCAGTACTTTAACGTCGTATTTGACTTTTACAGTCGATGCAATGTCAAGAAGCTTATGGTTGGGAAAGGTTTAAAATTGGTTTTGCGTTGTATAGGACACTGTATTAGCTTACATACAAGTCACCTGAGAAGATAATATGCTTATGGTGAGGATAGGTTTAAAATTGGGTTTCGTTGTATAGAACATTTGTATTAGCTTACAAGTCACCTCAGAAGATACGGTAGTATATAGGTAGACCTTAGGATGTTCAAGAATAGCTTCTATGCTGGGCATGGTTTGAGGTTGATGTCTATGGCTGGAGAGACCTATTTGATCGTCTGATTTTGATTGATAGATTTCTCATGTCAAGTCCTTTGCTTATCTTCATCTATTCCTCAAGCCTTAGGCTGTAGTGATATTTACGTGTTTCACATTCATCGCAGTAAAGGGCCTAACTAAAACAAGATTAGATGGAAGTAAATGGTTCTCTTAGGACTTCTAATACTTTACACTTTACCTACTTATTGTACTAATGTTTCACATTATCACTACCAACTGCAGAAAACACGCTAATTAAGAAAATCGCTTTCAGTGTGTTTTAATCATAAATAGCATGATAATTGAAGCAATTCTCAAACAAGTCACTTTTTTCTGTAATGCTGAATACATGGTTGTGAATTAAGGACTGTTTACAATAACAGCGAAGATGTTTATACATTATTAGTCTTCTCATTTGGTTCTTATTGTAATCTTAACAGGGCATGGGGCCAAACGTAGCTGACTTGGCGTATTAAGTTGTTGGTTTTCATGGCGTGATAGGGATTGTGGTCTGGTCTTCGGCCATTGTCTGGTGAAGAAGTCTCTGTTCCGCAGCCAGGAAATAATAATAAAAAAAGGCACTGGAACAGAAATCTTCTTAGCTAAGTGAAGAGTATGTGTAAGATTAGTTTAGCTAATGAACTTTTTTCATCGATTTTTCTCTTGTTGGAAACTTGAACTGTTGTTAAAGAAACTTCTAAAGCTTTACCTCATTCTTTCTCTAATTCTCATCGCTAATCGAAATAACATATTGGTTTTTCTGATGAGGAAAAGTCACAAGAAACTCTAATAAACAGAGGTACTTGTTGCGTTGAGTTGTCAAAAACACAGTACCAAATTGTAGTCTCATGGAAGAAAAAAGAAGAACCCTTTTGATGATACATCAGTTTTGGGATCTTCTATTATCAGTTTGAAGACAAGAGAGTTGATGAAAACTACTGCTTAGTTTGTTGCCTCTGTCACTGTAACTGAGACACAGATCCGTGTGTCTCCTCCACGCAATTAAAGGCCGCGTTTAGTATAGTAGTAAGTGAAGCATGGGAGAGTGAGAGACTTGAGAGGCAAACAAAAACTCATTAGTAATGTAGAAAACAACAAAGCAAGTGTTTTGAAATAGTGAAGTAAGAAAAGTTCTGGTTTTGGCTAGAAAACAAGTTGCAACACAAAACCCTCAATTTTTGTTTTTCAGAAAGAATAGAGAGCTGATAGAGACAAATCACTGCTTTCCTTTTCATTAATTTCATTTTCCAGCTAACCTTTTTTTTTATATACAATATAATATATTCTAAATAGTTAGTTGCATAAGAAGAAGAATATTCAATGAACTTAATTAATTAATCCCTTAAATCTTCTTTTGTAACTTAAACTAACTACAACTCTTTTAGAATGCATTTAATTAACCAGAGATCGGTTTAGATGAACCGGGTAGAAAAATTGAATACTTTAGTTAAACCAAGTTGGTGGAATTTCGAATTCCAAATCCCAAAATGTCCCTATAGCGTAGGTGTAAAAAATCATAGGAAGAGAAAAAAATTAAAGGAAAAAAAAAGAGAGAGTGGAGAAAAGGAAAAGGTTGCTTGCGGGGAAGCGTGGAGGGTGGCAGAGAGTAGAGAGAGAGATTCAGACATTGTTGGGTTCAACAGTTGTTTCTACTTCAAACTGCTTTGCTTTACTTTTTTAGTTTTAGTTTGATTCTCTGTCTGAATATAGACATTTCATATCTTCACAAACAAATTCTCACTTCTCTCCCTCCTAATCTTCTTTTGTTCATCTATAAGAAATAAAATAATTCTTAATTTCTCTGTCTTTCTCATTGTTGACGTCAAATTTCACTTAGTTTTTCTCTATGCTTTTCCTAGAAGTTAGAAGCATGAAGATATCCATAATTTTCATATTAGTGTTTAAGATTTTTATATATGGTTGTTCTTATAATCTTATTACACCGATTAAGTCTACTCGTTCCGAAACAACAAAAAGACAAACACAAGATCAATACTAGGGTCTAGGGATCCTATTGTGATAAGGTTTAGGATTTATATAAGTAAAAGTACGTATTTACCATCCTTTGACAATAAACAAATACTACAAATTTAGGAATAATTAATTAATGGGATCTGATGAATTGTTATTATAACCATGATTTGTATTTGACTTTTTTTTTTGTTTGTTGGTCAAAAAGGTCGAATTTGTACACTGTTCCAATCCAATGCGTAATAAGTCTTGGTATAGTTTTGAATACTTTTTTATGTTACATAATTTCGAGACATGATATCTGAATCGTATCAGATATAGATCTTCAATTTTCGTTTAGAGTAAGCTCGTCAGAGAACGTATGATGTTTCCAAGATAATTAAATTAGTGAAATTGTAAAGATATGCGGCGTATACTGTTTGTTTGTTTTCAAACACAGATTATACATTACCAGTCTATAGTAGAGGTTCTGCAATAGTTGAAGACATTTTCAAAATTTTAAAGCTCTTAGGAAAATAATTAATATTACACTATTATACATATAGTCTGGAAAAAGGCTGTAGTTATTAAATTTCAAAACCATGATTTCTTATGAAAATTCAAGAAAATTGGTAGAACCAGGGAATAAATAGCTGGCTTAATGCTTGCCCAAAAAAAAACAAAAACAAAAAGATTTGCTAGACAATCAAATTAGTAAATAATTTGTTTGGGTTTTAATTCGCGTTCGTTTTTAAATTAAAGCCAAAGAAAATGTTAGAAAGAGAATTGAGGTCATAATGCTAAAGGGGACAAAACATGTTATGGTAGAGAAGTAATTATCGTGTGACAGGTTGTCCATGGGAAATTCTGCAGAAGCTATGACGATTACTTTTTTTTGTTTTCATCAAATTAATTAAATTTACATTTAACATTTATTCACACGCATGGATTATTGCATTGATGTTGTGATAATATAGTCAATTGGAACAAGGATTAATGAACTAATGCATGTCTAAATTATTCACACGCATGGATATTTTAAACTAAAACTAAATAGATAAAAAAATTCTAAAAGATAATGCTATATATTTTTCATCAAGTTTCTCTATTTATATATCATTACAGTAGCTAGGTTAATTAAGCATGAGCAGAAAAGATATATCTCAATTGCAAGATGAGATGGTCCACAAAATATGGCTTTCTTGAGTATTAATCTTGAAGACTTGCAAGCTGTAATAAACTTGTATATAGTTTGTATTAAAAAAAACATGTAATTTTGAAAGGGAAAAGTAAAAAAAAAAAAAAAAGAAATATAGAAAAAAGAAAGGGGTAGAGAGTGAAATAGGAAAGAAGAAAAGACATGAGTAAGGAGAAATGGTGTTTGGACAAATTAGGGTTTAATGGTTTGAAAATTAGAGGGGAGAGAGATGGAGAAGAGAGTAATAATGAAGGAGAGAGAATGGGGCCCATAATGTGGCAGGGCATGTGGCTGGGCTTCCAACTTGACCTTGTCGGTTGTTCTCTGCACTGCGCTTCTCTGCAACCCACACACTCATTTTTTTATTTTATATATATATATATATATAGCCTTTTTCTTTTTCTACATTCCCAAACACAAACCGGTTTAACCGGTACGGTAATTATTGGCTTTAGATTTTAATTGATCAAATTTCTGTTTTACTCATTTTGCTGAAAGATTGTTGTGTTTATACTGTGTCAATAGTATAACTTTCAATTCTGTTTTCTGTAGTTAGGAATGTAAATGGTTAGCAAAATACATATACTTACAATAACAGTTGGCATTGTTATCTATAGCACAAAGACCGAGTGATGAATCTATGAATGAGAAAAATAAACTGCATAATTTTAAAAATAGTTTGTTTTGGATTAAAATGAAAATATAGCTTTAAAATTTTACATAAAAACATAAACCGCAAACATCAAAACAATAAATCTTAATACTATTATTGTAGAAGTATATTTAAAAATATAACTTAAAATCTAATTAAACTTATATCAAATGCCAATATTCTAGAGAACAAATCTATACATTTTATTAAGGGTATAAAAATTCATGCTGCTATCGGTTATGCACATAACGCACAACAAACAAACATTTGGTGCATAATCTCCACTTGATTTAGATTGAGAGTCTACATGTAGACTTCAAAGTAATACAGTAATAATATATAAAATAGATACAAAAAGACAATGGTAGAAAGATAAAAGAAACAAAGATTACGTAATAAGATAATCTGATAACCAAGGTGAAGGTACATATGATCCATTGGCACAAATTACAATGTTTTACTTGATTATTAGAATTTAATGTTTATTTAATTATAATTATTTATTGTGCTTAAAGGGGAATTAAACTCTTGGGACACGTTCAGGGAACAGTCTAAGCCTATTTCGGATAGATTTGCATTTAAGCATTATCCACAAAATGTAACACAGATTCAGAAAACTGTAGTAAGAATTCGAACTTGGTATTTTCTCCAATTTTTCAACCATCTTTGTATAGTTTAAATATATTGACGCGTTAATGACTTACTGTATACAGTAAAAATGAGGTCATAAAAACTCCAGATACAATGACAATAATTGCATCAGTTTCATGCGAGTGACACACATACTGTGAAAATTTGAGCTTCAAGTAACTATTGAACCATGAATCATGATGTGTTTAGCATTAATTGATAAAACAACCATTTAATACCCCAAAATTTGTTGCTCATTCAACGAATGTATATGCATAGAATTATGCAATACAAAGAATTTAATATAGTAGTTTACGATTTCATTTCCATTCTCCAGAGGCAAAAGAAAAAAAAAAAAAAAAACTACACACGTTAACTTACTTTAAAATTGAACTCAGTAGTACATCTCTTTCAAAGTTTGACAATTTTTCACATATGTTAAGGAAATCTCAGTTAATTTTATTTTTTTGATAAACTCTCAGTTAATCTTGCCAAGGATTTTGAGTAAATACTAGCCATATACCCATATATAAACTTTAGTAATCCCCCCCCCCCTCCATTTTATTATTTTTGTATGTTTTTCATTTTAATTTGTCTTGATAAGGATAATAGCTTAGATTTTTTTATCCTCCGCATAAATCTACTTAGTCAAATTTAACTTCAGAATAATCCATATATTATATATACCATTAATTATTTTATTTTATAAAAATATATGTTAAAATGAATTAGATACTATTATCTTATCTTAATATTCAACATACAATATTTAGTAGAAGTATTGACTTTTTCATTAAATCATAAAAGAGAATACAAAAATGATAAACACCTTAATGAAAGGAAAAAAAAAACTAAAAGAAGAATTAGCAGTATAATATATAGTAGGGTATGATATTAGTCTCATCTTTCTCACAAAGGGCTCGTCTCTTATCTCTCTTTCTCATGGCCTCACCACAAGCAACCAAACTGTCTCTTATAATCGGATCTCAAAGTTGGCTTGTTGGGAGCACTGAGACATCAAACATGGTTTCTTCTTTCTTTCACTCTTAAACCCAAATTAACCCTAAAAAAAAAAAACCCTTTTACAGTTTAATCCCAAAAGTTTCTCAAATCAATCTCTCTCTCTCTCTCTCTCCATTAAAACTCTTCACAAGCAAAAAGCTTTGAGCTTTAAATGAGTTTAAGGTCCTCTTGGGTTCCTGCAAAAACTGGGTATTTCCTCGTGTACTTCATCTTATCTGTAAGTCTCTGAATCTCACTGTCTTTTTTTTTTAATTTTTTCTTTCTTTCCTTATTAGTAATCTCATTAATATGTTCTTTTTCAGGCATAAAATTAACAAACTTCACTGAAGCTATATCTATCTATCTATCACTGATCTCTCTTTTTGTGGATCTTTTTTTAATTGAAATCCTTGTTGGGTTTTAATTTTAATTTAATCTCCAAAAGAAGAAAAAAAAAATGGATATGAGAAGTCATGAAATGATAGAGAGATCAAGAAGAGATGATAATGGCAACAATGGTGGTAACATTACTAATGATGAGAATTGCAACGGTAACACTCGTGTTTCTTGCAACTCTCAAACCCTAGATCACCATCAATCCAAGTCACCGTCTTCGTTTTCAATCTCAGCCGTCGCTAAATCCACTGTAAGGTACCGTGAGTGTTTAAAGAACCACGCGGCGAGTGTCGGCGGAAGTGTTCACGACGGTTGCGGCGAGTTTATGCCGAGTGGTGAAGAAGGAACTATTGAAGCTCTCAGATGTGCTGCTTGTGATTGTCACCGTAATTTTCACCGGAAAGAAATCGACGGTATAGGAAGCTCGGATTTGATCTCACACCACCGTCATCAACAACATCACCCCCACAACCACCACAATCAGTACGGTGGAGGAGGGAGAAGACCACCGCCGTCAAACATGATGCTTAACCCTCTCATGCTTCCTCCACCACCGAATTATCAGCCGATTCATCACCACAAGTATGGAATGAGTCCTCCTGGCGGAGGAGGAATGGTGACGCCGATGAGCGTTGCTTACGGCGGAGGAGCTGAGTCGTCTAGTGAGGATCTGAATCTGTACGGACAGTCAAGTGGAGAGCATGGTGGTGGAGGAGTGGCGGCGGGGGGACAAATGGCGTTTTCAATGTCGTCGAAGAAACGGTTTAGGACTAAGTTCACGACGGAGCAGAAGGAGAGGATGATGGAGTTTGCGGAGAAGCTAGGGTGGAGGATGAACAAGCAAGATGAAGAAGAGCTTAAGAGATTCTGTGGTGAGATCGGAGTTAAGAGACAAGTCTTCAAAGTTTGGATGCATAACAACAAGAACAATGCCAAGAAACCACCACCACCATCAACTATCTAATCCTCAATTATCAAACTTCTTAATTCAGAGATTTTCTATAATGTATTTTGTTGTTGTTGTTTTTTTTTTTAATGTTTTTTTTTTGTTTTCTAGGTTTTTGTAGTTTGTACGATCTTTGGATCAATCAATGGATCTTTTGTTTGCTTAGTTAATGTGTTTAATTTGGTTTGCTTTTTGTATTTTTTTTTTTTTTGTGTGGTGGTTTGTCTTTTATATAGATCGTCCTTGTAATCAGCTTTCTTTTCCTTATTAGTTTATGCTTCTGTCTTTTCTTACATTTAAGCTTAATACAAACCATTTGTGTTGTACTAACTTACATAGATAAAAACAACATTATATTTAAGTATTTAACAGTTTGATACCAGTTGTAGAAAAGAAATCAACTGTGACACCTAAACGTTAAATGCGACCATATCATAAGGAAAAAAAACCATAAAATGCAAACATTTTAAAATTCAAATGACTTTTTGTTTGTTTGTATATACTAATACATAATAATCATTTGTTGTCAACAAAAAGAAACATGAATATAATGTCAACACAAATTTCATGTTTAGCAGATTAATACATCTGCATCAAGATTCAAGATTATACTTCTGTTATAACGGTAATTAACCATAAATTTAGAAAAAAATACTATAAATATATGGTAAGTTATATGCATACGCAAGCGTTATGATCAAAGCTGAACTTTTTAAAATATTTTGATGTGAAATATGTCCAAAATTGTAACCATATGATTTGAGTTTACTATAGATCTGTCACCCCGGCCCTCAATTTTGTACCAAAAAGAAAGACATATACTCACTCATATGATAAAAGAAATTAAAAAAAAAAAAAAAAAAAAAAAAAACAAAAAGAGAAGATTCTCATTGTTACAAAATTCACATAAGAAGCCAAACTTATAGAACCCACGGCCTATGTGTATCTTCTTCTTTTTTTTTCCTGTGTCGTCACAACCTATGTATCTAAGCTACCATTTGTAATAATTGGTTATAAATGATATTTTTTCGAGTTTCTTTTGTCTTTCGCGACCATTTTATGTGGGAAACTGTTGACGATATTATTCTCATCGAATTTAGATTTCTCCCTTTGAGAAAAAGAAAGTGGGCCAAAAAGAATTACGTAAAAGCTTCCCCTATCAAAGTCCAAAGTTCTGTACAAATACCAAAAAGTGTAAGATCCTTCTTCTTCCGTATAGACGACGTCGTTTCTTGTTTTAGAAAGCTAGTACTTTGTTGATTCTATAAATGAGTTAGTTCGACTGATTAAGGCCTGACTATATATAATAATATGCCCACGAAAGCCCATATCAGCCCACCGTAAGACGCTTGTAAGTTATGGTAAGGTTACAACAGATGCCACACACAAAAAACACACATATGTATTATGAATTTATGATTTTGGATTCATGTATTTTTTAATTATGATTTTACATACTATAATTTCAAGATTATAGAATATAATTAATTTGAAAAATAAATGGTGATTAGTTTTAATTTATGCCTTTTTTAGGATTACTATTTTACATTTTAATGAAAAACTTCTGATTTATTTTCATATTGAAGGATGATTTATAATATAACATAAATATCAGTCACATAAAAATTTGGAAGAGACAAGAAGATAAAATACATGAACAAAATTAAACAGATCTCGCTTTATTAATGATCAAGTCATATAGACGGGCTAGGCATCTGTCTATATTTCTTTCGGATTACGTTTTAATATAATTAATAATCAATTCTGAAAATTAAAAGTATTGATTATGAAGATAATTATTTTTTAATTAATCTAATGCCCAGCTACTTGTTGTTTTCTTGATTCTTCTTTCGGCACGGTTTTTGTATCAATCACTCTTCCCCATTTGCCAAAATAGGAAAAATACAATATTCTTGTCGGCTTTCAAAGGTTATTATATTCTCTACTTGATTTAACAATTAATTCAAATATAGCAAATATATAACCAAGTTTAATCCTCTTCAACTAAAGTTACACAAAGACAACATGAAAGCGAGATCAATTCAAACATAATCAGTAGACAGAAGAATCACATGTCCTCTGAATCCTTACAACGACTTCTTCACGTTAATGTGATATTCTTAGATCTTCAAATTCTTCATTATCCTGAACAAGAATTAATACAGCATAAGTGTGGCATGTTTAATTAATACTTAAAGCATGTTGATTAGATTCCAATCACACATATATACTTAATTAACAGCTTGAAGATATCGTTATTAAAGGTTTCCCAAACTCGATTGCTTAACAACTTGTATTCTTGTAATATAAATAACACTATGTCAACCACCGACCATGGACAGAAGTAGAATTAACCAAATTTTCTATTTATGTACATTTATCCTATCATGATATAATTATTTTGTGCTTCAAAAATATTATAAAGACAATATGCATGTGATGAAGTCCAAGAAAGGGATTAGATTTCATGTGAATATTCCCCTTTATTGTGTTAATCGCTATGTTCTATACTATTTATATATAGATTTTTTTTAGTAAAATAAAATTCACATTTATATTTAAACAAAATACGTAGTATGTAAGTTATCTTATGAAATATATTTTATAACCTATAAAAAGGTACGTTTTCATATCGTTTAATACAATTTCCTACAAAAATGTTCGATATAAAAAGCTATATTTAAAAATATTCTAAACACACTTATTAACATGTAAACACGATAGAAAGCGACAACACAAATTAGAAACAATAAAATCCGTAATCCAAATTAAGTTCATAATTCATTTAAAAAAATTTGGACGAACGAGCTAAATTTATATAGATCACGTCGAACTGAAAGAAATCTAAGAAAATAGATTTAGTTTTATACCTTGTGTCAAAATCGTTGGTTCCTCTTGAGTTAGATTCGAAGGTCTTGTAATTGGGCAAAGGGACACGACCAGTCTCGATGCTGATGAGATCCTCGACGAGAATGTCATAGTGACGCTTCACTTCTTCTGCAGATTTCCCTCCTACAGCTTTTGCCACATTGTTCCAACGGTCGGGTGTGTCCTTGTCGTAAACTGCCAAGGCCCTCTCAAACATCTTGTTCTGTTTAAACGTCCATGAAGAGCTCGAGCTTCTAGAGTTCGAGGCCATTAATGTTATAACTTGAGATCGAGAGAGAGAGAAAGAGAGTGTGAGTGATGAGAGTTGCTATAACTTGAATAGCAAAGAAGGGTTCCTTAATTATAAGGAGGAGAAAAAGAGAGTTCTTAGATTCTGCAAGTTGGAGAGTTTTCTATTTTTACATTTATTTATTTATTCGTTTCATGTTTCATTAACTAAATTATATTCGAGACAATTTGTGACACAACAACGTCTATATGGTCTAGAAAAAATCAATCGTAACACTAGGGGAATATTTGCTGAGATATCTTTTTGGAAATTAAACATTGTATAGGTATTTCAATTAAAATTTTGTTAGTTTGTGTTTTTTTTAATTTTTTTTTAATTTTTTTTTAATTTTTTTTTATGAATGATAGATGATAAAATTTTTTAACGAATGATAGTGTAAAAAATAAAGCAAAACTGATGCATTAGTATTAGTTAGGAGCTATTTATGTAGATATAGTTGTATACCATATGTTCTCCTAAACATGTATATATTTTAAAGTCTAAACAATTCAAGTAGTACGATAACATTATGAGCTTGCACGTTTAAGCATAATTTTGAACCGGTTATCGTAGGGTTGAAGATGGTAAGTTGAACAACTTGGCGTAATGTGCTTATAGTTAATAGACAGAAGATTATAACGATGGTACAATATAAGTGCCACTACTTATTTTCGTATATATTTAAAATATAAAACATCTCACAGTTGTCGATGTCATAATGTAAGCCATTAATATCTGGTAATTGATAAATTTCACAAAGTATACATAGTGGATGTACCTCCCATGTCATTATTGGAATAAAAAGGTTTTGATATAGAGACGACTGGCCCATCATAAGAAAATGATAAGATACGCCAATATTTATCTATATTCTGTAAAGCTTAATCGTATTTTTCCAAATATAATCATTCCTAAATAATGATAATCCATTATTTGAGCATCGTCTCTGGCTAATTTTGTTGGAGAAAAAGTGAATTAATTGATATAAATTGCGTACAATTGCCATTACTCTAGATATCCAAATATATCTCTAAACATGCTAAGCATATTAAAAGATGTTTGATATGATAGTTTTAAGTTGTATTCTCAGCATCAACTAATAATATAAATGCAACAATGCTAGAGATCGAGCATAAGGATTCGATGTGTCATCATCATTATCTCCTTGACCAAAGTTCGTAGATATTTTTTTCTAAATGTCATTTACATTTACATATACAAATGTTCACCAATTCAAAATGATAGATAAATATATTCCCCGGGACCTTGAATCTAATGACTTTATGAATGATGTAATGGAAGAGACCCATTTGTATGACAAGCATTTGTATAAGAACCACCAAATTTTTGATGCAAAAGAATAAGGACATAACCGATAAAAATAAAAATGAATAATAAGGACATAAGGGATATTATTGTTTCCCTTTTGTGATAAAATTCTTATATCCAAATCTAATCTATTTCTGTTTTAAATACTTCATGTCGAATGAAAACGACGAAAAAGTTGTCCAATTTCATTGCTAAAATTCATATGGTTATAATTAGAGTCGAAGGTCTTTTCAAGACAGAATAATAACCAAACAACCAAATGATCTTGCCCAAAAACATTTATGATATATAAATTTCTTTGAAAATCAAGTTAATCTGCTTCACAATCTTGAAATTGTAAAGTTAAAAAATTTAAATATAAACCATAAAAATTATTTTATCTATTTTATGATATAACTTACGCCGTTTGATCAAATTTTGGAAAACTTCACGTAGTTTGTCGATTTCGAGATGCTTTGGAGATGTAAAATCTAGGACTGTTGAATAGGTTAAAAAAATGAAATTTCTAAATGTAGGACGGTATATTAGAACTTTGTAAAGATTATGGGTCATAGTTGCAAATATAGAGGAACAAATCCCAAACTTTTCTTTTAGATTTTTGTCCCCACGTCTTATATTTTCAGCTAGGCTTAGGGTTTTGATGGGGTTCTTCTTTTGAACCCCCGTCTGTTTAAAGCTTAAAATCCTTGAGGAAGAAGAAATATTTGCTAATCACCATTTATCAGTAGTATTAGCTTCTCCAGAAACTGTTCCGCCATTCCAACATCAACTTTTCATTATGATAATAATTTGAATAGCTATGATAAACTCACTCCTCTTTGGAAGATGCTCAGATAGCCCTAGATACTATGTGTCTATGTTGATATTTTCATCTTCGTTAATCTGTAGTTCTCCTCTGTAATAAAGACTCTCTTTTCTGAAAAAACAACTTGCCTGATCACTTTTCAAGTTTTACCTTTGTGCTTTGCTTCTCTATAAAGCTCTCTGTTAAACCTAAGGAACAAAACATGAATGGAAGAGAGATTCCAAAGATAACTTCAGTGGAGAAACCGATCTCTTTGCTTTACCTACCTGAAAAGTTATCTTTTCTTCTTGAGACACATATACATAACAAACAAAGAAACACCAACAGAGATGAATGGATCAAAATATTACTATCTTTTACTCTTTACCTTATTTACCCCATTAATTTTACTTTTTAACATCTCTCCCCAATAGTCATGCCTCCGTTCCGTTTTCACATCCCTTTCTTCTCCAACAAGTCTCCTTCTCGTCTCTCTTCAGGGAGTACTTCTTCGCCATCACCACCACCTACTCCTCCTCCTCCTCCTCCTTCACGCCCTCCTTTTCGTCCTGCAGGCATTGCTCAGCCGTCTAAGCCAGACACAAAGTCCAAGTTGTCACCGTCACTTTCTAGGGCTAGAAGCAATGTTGCAGCCATAGCAGCTTCTTTGTCTGCATCTCAGTCGTCTTCTAGTGGTGCATCCACGCCTACACGGCTGGCGAAACAGACTAACAAACTATCTGGTTCTCCGTCAAAGAAACTGGAATCATTAAGGACGGAGGAGCAAAAGTTGATGATGAAAGATAAGCCATCGGGGGAAACTGAAAAAGTAGCTGGCGAGAATATCAATCCGGTAATAGAGAAACCTCCCATTGCTCATCCAGAAGAACATTTAGAACGAAAAGAAGCAAAGGCAGTTCAAGAACAGAGGAAGAAGACAGAAACAGAGAAACTTACGGTACAAGAAAGAAAGAAAGTTCTTCCTGAAGGCAGTGGAGAGAAGTTAGAAGCAGATCAAGGACAACAAAAGAGAAAAAAAAAAGAAAAACTTGCGGTACAAGAAAACAAGAGAGTTTTTCCTGAAGGTAGTGAAGTAAAGTCAGAGGCAGATCAAGGACAACAGAAGATAAAAGAAAAAGAGAAACTTGTGGCACAAGAGAGTAATACAGTTCTTCGTGAGGCCGGTCAAGAGAAATCAGAGGTGAATAGACTCCGAGAAAACAGAGAAGCAGCTGATCAAGGACAACAGAAGAGAAAAGAAAACGAGGAACTTGGTTTAGAAAAATTGAATAGTGCTCATCAGAAGGTAGGTAGAGAAGATGCAACGCGAAGCAAGACCACACAACATATTGCCGCAGCATCAGAATTCACGAGAGGACCAAATGATCTACCGGAGACAAAGACAAAAACACAAAACAGAGCAGAGATTCACACCGATGACACTCATCAGAAAACCAAAGGCCCATTGATGAGTAATATTGGAAATCCGAGAGTTAAGAACGAAGAGGGATCATCTGCAATGAGTAGAAGGATCAAAAAAGACGTCAAAGATGGAATCAGTAAGCTTACTTGGGAAAAAAGCAACGGCGATGAGAAATCCGTGAGCGTCTTTACTCTAACTGGCGAAAACAGAGGAGCCACAATGGGAATAGGTTCTGAAAAAGACAAGAAAGACGGTGAAGTTCACATTCACCGTGGCTATAGAAGTAACCCAGACGAGAGCCCTAACACCACAACCACGGAAACAGAAGGAGGAAGAAGACCCTTCAAAGGCAAAAACCTTGAAGACGAAGACGAAGAAGACAAGGTTAGGGCATACGTAAACGGAAACACTCAGGGGATCAACAATTCGATTGTAGTCGAGAGTTCAGTGAGTGAGAATGATCCAGGAATTCATATGAGTTTGATATTTGAAAAATCGAAGAATCAAATTATAAATCAACCCGAGAATGTGACGGAGAAGAAACCAGAGACTGTGAAAGCGACGGAGAAGTTGAGGAGTGAGCCGAGAGTTAGGAGAAGATGCTTGAGAGGGTTATTTGCGGAGTCAAGTGAGTCGGAGCCGGAGAATCCATTGAAGCCTCGGAAACATGGTTGCCGGTTTACCTGTAAAGACAAAGATATAGAGAACATTTGAAATTATGTAAAATATTATCTTAAAGATATAAACGCTCCACTTGATTAATTTCTAATGCTTAATAACTTGTAAAAAAAAAGAAAGATTATGAATCCTCCCTAGTCCCTACAAATGTTGTTGTTTGTTCAATGAACCTATCATTAAAAAATTTAAAACATATTTTAATATATGTAAGTCCACATATTATATTTCTTGGTCTTGAACTCGTGGCCTCGTGCCATCTAGAAGACTTGACCTTTTTTTTTTTTGAATTTTCTCGCAAATGCCTTTATTGAATTTGGCCATCTAGAAAGGAGCGGAAAAGAAGAAAAAAGCAGAGACTAAAAATAGTCAAAAAAAAAGGGCCGTCGCTCAACGGATAAAAGTTACTGCTCATTCATACATATCGCAAAGGGTATTTCCGTAATTTACAACCAAACTCAAACGCCGCACGAGTCCTATATCTACACCCGCCGGCTAAATCTGAATATTATAATTCAAAAACACTTTTCTAGCAAACAAAACAATACAACTTCCGATCAAAGACAAGTCAAATGGCGATGGAGTTAAGCAAGGTTCTGGTGATCGGAGGAACTGGTTACATCGGAAAATACATCGTACAAGGCAGCGCTAAATCCGGCCACCAAACATTCGCTCTCATGAGAGAAGCTTCACTTTCCGATCCCGTCAAGGGCAAAATCGTCCAGACTTTCAAAGACCTCGGCGTGACAATACTAAATGGAGATTTAAGCGATAAAGAGAGCTTAGTGAAGGCGATTCAACACGTTGATGTTGTCATCTCCACCGTTGGAAACTCCCAAATCCTAAATCAGATCAATATCATTTCTGCTATTAAAGAATCTGGCAAGCATATCAAGGTTAGTTCTTTTTCTTTTTTTGTTTTTTCAAGAAGCTTTGATAAATATTTTTGTACTTAAAATGTTGTTTTTATTTATGATTTTGTAGAGATTCTTGCCGTCTGAGTTTGGCAATGATGTGGATCGAACGGTGGCAATTGGACCAGCGAAGACAGAGTTTGAATTGAAGGCTGAGATCCGTCGTGCGGTTGAAGCTGAAGGTGTACCGTACACTTACGTGATCAACAATTGTTTTGATGGCTATTTCTTGACTACACTTGCTCAATGTGAATCAAGACTCACTTCTCCTCCTAGAGATAAAGTCACCATTTATGGTGATGGCAATGCTAAAGGTAATTAAAGAGGCTAAGAACTAATCAAAATACCTAATTGAAAGAGATATAAGAGATGTTCTGATTTGGTGATTGTTTGCAGCCATTCTAAACAAAGAAGAAGACATTGCTGCATACACCATGAGAGCCATTGATGATCCGAGAACTCTCAACAAGACTTTTTTCATCAATCCTCCAAAGAACATTGTTTCACAGAACGAGATAGTTGCATTGTGGGAGAGCAAGATTGGTAAAACTCTGGAGAAGACTTATGTTTCAGAGGAAGAACTCCTCAAGAAAATCCCAGGTGAGATTATTAGCTAACTTCACCACTCTTTTTATTCAATATGTTGTTGACTTGGCTAATACTTGGAAAATGTTTGCAGAGTCTCCACATCCACTTGATCTTCTGTTTGCTTTGAATCATGCCATCTTTGTGAAGGGAGATCAAACCTCTTTTACAATAGATCCTTCTTCTGGAGTGGAAGCTTCTCAGCTTTTTCCTGATGTCAAGTACACAAGCGTCGATGAGTATCTCAGCCAGTTTGTTTGAAATAAGAAGCCTCTTTCACCTTGTAGCAAGCATTTAATAATTTACTGTAATAAAGTGTTTGGCCATTGGTCTGTAATACCAAATTGAATAAGACATATATTATCAAAAAAGATATGATGGTTTATAGCATCATTATTGATAGGAGATAACCAACTCTAACACACAAATTCGTGCATTTTCATTATTTGGTGAAGAATAGTTTCTAAGCGAGAAGCACATCATCCATTGACCTGAGATGCCCAACCAGCAACCACAATCTCTTTTGTAGCCTTGGTTTTATCGAAAGACTCTCTAGACCACAAAGCCTTGGCGTAGTTACGAACATTGGTCAAGCTCTCAGGAACAGACCAAGTCTTGTAATGACCAAGAACAATCTCCAAATGGTAAAGCTTTGGTGCTAAACTCAAATCCACAGCAGTGACTTTTTCACCAGCTACAAAAGGACCAGAGTGTGCCTTAAGATGACTATCCAACGCTTCTAATTCATCAACCAAAGCCTTCTCGGATCCATCATTAGCATCTTTGCTCTTCAAGAAAGTCACAAAAGCACCAAAGAGTTTGGATCCCACTGATGCAAACTCAGGAGGTGTCTTTAAAGATGGCTCTGGAAATTTCTCCTCAAGGATTCCAACAATGACGTCTGAATCAGCCACCCATTTGCCATCAAGCTTCATCACCGGAACTTTCCCCTCCGGACTAATGTCTACGAACCTATCAAACACATGATTCAGAGAAATCAATCAAAGCCCACAAATTTAAAAACTTTTCACCCAATAATTTATTTTCCATAATCAAATTTCATGACTAATCATTGGCTTTAACAGGAAATTACCATTGGGGTTTGTCGGTGACGTTAATCAAATGGATCTTGTAGGGAAGCTTCTTCTCCTCAAGGGTTAAAAGAGCACGTTGGCTAAAAGGGCCTGACAAAAAAATTGAGACTTGTCATCGAATAAATCTCAATCATTTGGTAAGATCACAGTATCAAATACCCTAATTTATGAAATCAAAAGCTTAATGTAAAAAAAAAAACAAAACGAAGATCAATGATCGAACAGAGGACATACAGTCTCCGAGAACATCAGGAGCACCAACGGCAACCTTCACGCAGATCTCGAGAGTCATCGATCTTTCGATTTTTCAGAAACTTTTCGCACAGAGTCGAAGAATAATAAATCCTCTGTTTCGTGAATATTTTTACTTAAACGCAAATATGATAAATAAGTATTTTCGGGAGAAAACAAAAATCTTTAGATTCATGGGAATTGTGACGTCACTAATGAAGTGGCTCTTACGTTGAGTGTTTCAAACACTTTTGGAAACATTCTCTAATTGGTTGCTTCATTTTCATACAATAAATTGTCAAATCTTTGTCCAAGAGTTAGTGATAAATCATCATGTCTGTGAATTTAACTGTAATGTTAGAATGTACCTGTCAATGTATGTGTCCTATATTGTGTCAAGAACTATCCACATTAATACATTATGGTTTGATGTTGAGGTATGAACAAAAAATAGAAAGAAAATAAAATATCTTAGAAAAAAGCAAATGTTTGGTATGGGTATTATCGTAAACTAACTAACTAATGTCTCTCATCCATAAATTGCCATTTTTTCCTCAGACCATTTCCAACCATTAGAATCCCATGAGAGGTTTTTAGCATCTTTTAATAATAAACTTAAGAAATTTTATTAAGAACCGGTTCTAAAATCTCTTAAATAAAAATCGGTTCTAAAATCTCTTAAATAAGAACCGATTCTTAATAAAAGTTTTTAACACGCATTTACCGATACAATTTATAATTTTTTAATGTTAAGAACTCCTCCCTAAAAATCTCTCCCTCTCTGGAGGTGCTCTCACGTTCCAAATTATTCATTCATTCTCTTAGCACTTAAACCGTACCCACTCATAATCACGTTTAAAACAAAAGTCAATGGCGACGGAGAAAAGCAAGATTCTTGTGATCGGAGGGACTGGTTACATCGGAAAGTTCATAGTAGAAGCGAGCGCCAAAGCAGGGTACACCACATTAGCTCTCGTTAGAGAAGCCACTCTTACCGATCCCGTCAAGGGCAAAATCGTCCAAAATTTCAAAGATATCGGCGTCACAATATTATTTCTTGTAATGGTGAAGATTGTATGTAAGTGTGTGTTTGTGTGCTTAATTAATCACAGTGTTGTACCTCTATTTCTGATCTTTTTAATTAAATATTATTATCCATTATTTTCACCTCTATGGAGGTCTTGAAAATCCGAGATACATCCATGATTAAGGTCCATGAAGCTGTTGAACCTCAATAATATCTCACAAATTCACATGTTTTGCATGCATACATGGTAAGTGTTAGAATTCGTGTAATTTTGTATTTTACGAACATAATTTTTCAACACAAACACACTTTATTTAGTAGTAAACAAAAATAGTTTCAGTATCATTGAACATTTGAACAAATATAAAACAAAATTGCATATATAAAAAATAAAAAAATAACAAAATAGGTAGTCAAGTTATGTTAAATGTATTTTAGTAATAATACATAAGAACAAGAATTTGGTTAGCTAAAATGATTAATTGCACGCGCTAATCATTACGCACTATGTTAGAAATTTTCAAAAATTATGTAATGGTGTGACATAGTATATAATAACTCATAACTCATTAGAATTGCAACAAGAAATAAATCTCTAATTTTCGATGAGGCCAAAAATAAATACAGTATTACTCTATCAACTGAAGCAAAGCAAGGGCCGGTAAGGGTATTATCGTAAGTGAATCATTAATCAACCAACCAATGTCCGGCCAAAAAAATGCTATTCCTTCGCACACATTCCAAATTATTCGTTCGCACTCATTTGAAACTAAACATGTTGTCGGAGAAAAGCAAGATTCTGGTGATCGGAGGGACATGTCACATCGGAAAATTCATTGTAGAAGCAAGCGCCAAAGCCGGGCACACCACATTGACTCTCGCTAGAGAAGCCTCTCTCTCCGATTCAGTCAAGGGCAAAATCGTCCAAAATTTCAAAGATCTCGGCGTCACAATACTACACGTACGCTTGATTCACTCACTCTTAAACATGTTTAAAAAAAAAATCAGTAAACGTAACCTAACTTGTTATGGATATAAACTTTGTCAGGAGATCTGAACGATCACGAGAGCTTAGTGAAGGCCATTAAACAAGCCGAGGTGGTTATATCAACCGTCGGGAGCATGCAGATCTTGGATCAACCCAAGATCATTTCCGCCATTAAAGAAGCCGGCAACGTCAAGGTTCGTTAAATCCAAATAGAATCCGATTAGTTTATTATTGAAAGGGTCAAATCTCATATTCGTTTTGTTGGTTTATAGAGATTCTTGCCATCCGAGTTTGGGACGGATGTGGACAGGTCTAGTGCCCTTGAGCCGGCGAAATCAGCTTTTGCCGGTAAGTTACAGACCAGGAGAGCCGTTGAAGCCGCAGGAATACCATATACTTACGTTGTTACCAATTACTTTTCTAGTTATTACTTGCCTACATTGGTTCAGTTGGTGCCTGGTCTCACTTCTCCTCCTAAAGATAAAGTCACCATTATGGGAGATGGAAATGGCAAAGGTAAGTTTCATATGTAAACACTGATGTGGTTTTTATACAATTAAATCTAACACGGTCGAAATATTTTGCAGCTGTGATCAACAAGGAGGAAGATATTGCTGCTTACACGATCAAGACTGTGGATGATCCGAGGACTTTGAATAAACCCTTCTACATTAATCCTCCTAATAACACTTTATGGATGAATGAAATAGTTACCTTGTGGAAGAAAAAGATTGGCAAGTCTCTTGAGAAGATTTACATGTCAGAGGAACAAATTTTTAAAAGCATCCAAGGTTTAGAAAAAACTAATTCAAGTGGTTTTTTTAGAATTGCTGAATAAAAATATATTTTTGTTTTTTTTTTGGCAGAGTCTCCGGTTCCCTTCATTGTTCTTCTGTCGATAAACCATGCTGTGTTTGTGAAGGGAGATCAGACTAATTTTATTATAGAGCCTTCGTTCGGTTTTGAAGCTTCTGAGCTTTACCCTGATATCAAGTACACGAGTATTGATGAGTATCTCAATCGTTTCGCTTGAGTAACTTCATAAAACACCTAATTCACCATTACTACGCTAGTTTCATATTTATTTCAATAAAAAAATGATTTTTGTAATGGTAAATAATGTTTGAATGTCATAGAGAAGAATGTTTTTCTCATTAGCCTTTAAAATTGATTTCTGTCTACAATTCTTTAAATTATGTACTGACGTTTTGTTCTAATTATATGATATGCTTACGTATAGAAACTCACGTGGGATCTGTGGAAGCATACCAAGAAAGTGCTTGGACTCTTTGTTTCCACGACTGTGCTCGTTCTTGTCGCGAGGAGGATAGTAACTGCTGTGAATAATGTAAAATCAAATGCGGTGGCTCCAACCCTCCCCATGGTTCCCCAAAGTACTAGCTAGTTTCTCTACTCCTGTCTACAATTATATAAATTATGTAGACGTTTTGTTCTAATAATATAATCACATGTATAGAAGGAGTGTCATATGCACCCCCTTAAATTATATAATTTAGTTTTGCAAGCTATGTTTCATGGATCCGTCACTGCTTCAAACAAAGCAAATGACAATGAAGCACTAAGCGAGAGCAAGTGAAAAGGATATATATATATATATGTATAGTTTGAATGACGTACGAAATTAAAAAAATATTATTCTATATCATATCATTGAAAGATACACAAAAAAAATCATGAACTTGGTCCTGCAGCTGGAGGATACACAGCAGAACAAATATCTCTGAAGGTATTCATTGGTAAAATAACGCCAGGCTTGACTTTCAAGAAGCAAGTAGGAGGAAGTGTTGCGAATACTTCTCTGCAACACTCTACTGTTAACAGACTTATGTCTCTGTCCGCCGCTAATTTCAACGCAATGTAACATCCCGGAACCTTGTCTATATGCGTTGTCGAACAATAAACAACCCGCGGAGCTGCTTCCGTGGTCGGGTACGTAATCAATGCTAATATTAGGGATAACAAGAAAATCATCATTACTTTGGTTTGTTTTAGTTTCATATTTTTGAGAAGTTTCAAAAGAAATTGGTTTTGTGGGTTGGAATTGTATGGAGTTGAGAGATCTTTGTTTCGGTGAATAAATAGAAAAGAGTTTTGTAACTGTATTGGAGATGTTGTGTAACGTATTTTCTTATAGAAATAAGATATGTTAAGAATGTTTGACTATAAAAATTGAATTTGGCAGGTTCATATGTATTATGAAGAATTAAGATCCATAAAAGTAGATATCATCTCCATTTTGAATAATAAGAAACCGTTCATACTCTTTATGATATATATAGGAAAATCATTGAATATGAAGAATAAAGATTAATTCCATAAAAGTAGATATCATCTCCATTTATTTTGTTGACTAAATAAATCATCTCGATTTTGAATAATAAGATCGTACGTTCACTATTATAAAGAAAGAAAGAAATAATGAATTCCTTTGTAAAACGCATAATTAAATGAAGGCAAAGCGCGTTTCTGTTTTGTAACTGTGGCTTGTATTTTGAATGCCGATGTTAAATGGGTTCTAAAGAAAAAGGCAGCCATCTTTACCTTGGAACACAAGGTAAAACAGTAAATTTCAGAACCTGGAGTAAATTATGAGGTCAACATCTATCAATAGCCCTCACTTGGATAACCCTGCATTAACTTATGATAGTGTCATAGAGAATAATGTTTTTTTTTCGAATCAAAAGCCATTTAAACTAGTTACAAGTAATTAATTGGCTGTCTATCATGTCATTAGCTTAGACTTGTTAATTATCCAATTAGTCATTGCTCTGCAAATGGTGAAATTTTTTTTTTTTTTTTTTTTTATGAATGTAAAATTTAATCATAAAAAAAAACCATGGTTACATTATATGCCTCTTTGAGTAGAGATGTTTTTGAAAGATAAAAAATAAACAGAGGGAGTTATGGCCTCAAGCCCTCGTTCCAAACCACTCGAACAAGCCATCGGTGAATTTTCCTTGACGTTGCAGCATCGAGAGACGATTCCGAACAGTGATGTCGATATCCTTGATGAGACTAGACTGGTCCTTAGCTGATTCATTGTGTTTTCTGCGGTTTCGCTCTCGCCATAGCACGTAAACAGTGATTTGGAAGACGTAGCGCAGAATAAATCGATGATATAGCTGAAACTTGTGTCTGAGATTCGGGAAAGTATTTCTCCAAACTGGGAAGTGTATCTCTGTTGGAATAAACCATGAGTAAGCTTGTACCAGATCAGACAGGTGAAGTTACATGAAAAAAATAGATGATTACGAGATTCCAACATCTGATTGCAAAAAACACAAGTCATATTCCCACCTCTGTTCCAAGCCAGCATCTTGTCTCCTGTTGACAATCTATTGTGTGTTGCAAGCCATAAAATGAAAGAGTACTTAGGTGTTGCGTGAGGAAACCACACACCTTTGTACCATTCTTTCCGCTGCACCACCTCCCAAATTTGATTCCAAGTGTCTCGTGATGAAAAAGTTTTTTTGAATTTATTATCCTTGCTGCGCCAAAGAGCAACATCAGAGTCAACATAGCCACAATCTCGTAGTTTTACTATCTCCTCATCAATTCTGCTTAGTAAAATAACCCGACGTCTCCTTATCCGGTGAGAAGCAATAACATCTGCCAAAGAAGCATGTAACTGGATTCCCATTTTGATGCATCCTCTATCGCCCAACAAATCATGAAGTCGCCCAAGAGGAGACCAATCATCAAACCAGAAAGATGTATCCACTCCACATCGCACATCAATCTTATGGAAATTCTTAGCCTGATCTCTATACTTAATTATCTTACGCCACATCCAAGATCCTGCACTTGAATTCATCTTTCTGCACCAGAATGAACCAGCCCTTATCAAATTCTTTTTCACCCAATTAACCCACAATGAAGATCTCGCTGAGAGTAAACACCATATTAGTTTATAACAACTCACTTTATTTGCCTCTTCAATCGACTTTAAACCTAGACCTCCCTCTGTCTTTGGTCTACATACTTCCCGCCAAGCGATCTTTGCTTTTCTTGGATTTAAATCTGTTCCCGACCATAGGAAACTAGAACTGATTCTCTCAATTTCTTTGATGCAGGCACTAGGTAGACGAAAGGCTGCAATCCAAAAATTTGTTAAGCTTGCAATTACCGAAGTGAGTAATTGAAGCCTACCAGCAAAGGAGAGAAATCGATTTTTCCAAGTCCCAATGCGACTCCGAATCTTGTCTATCAAAGGCTGGTAATATGATTTGGACATTCTTTTTGTCATCAATGGTAAGCCCAAGTATCTAATAGGAAGAGTTCCCATATCAAAAGTAAACCGTGAGGCTAGCGTAGATCTTCTAGTTGAGGAGATCCCTGCCGAAAATAAGGTAGTTTTCTCCAAACTAATCTTTAAGCCTGAGAAGCGACCAAATTCATTAAAAACTTCAAGAATACCATCAATGGATCGAGATTTACCATCTGCGAAGACCATAATGTCATCTGCAAAACACAAGTGAGTTATATCCAATCCTTTGCACCCCGGATGATACCCAAACTTTCTCTCACCCGCTGCTTTATTCAACATCATCGATAGGACATTCATACATATGAAAAATAGATAAGGGGATAGTGAGCACCCTTGTCTCAACCCTCTTTCACTTCTAAAGAATCCTAAAAGTTCCCCATTTACTTGAACTGAGAAGATTGGAGTTGTTACACACAAACTGATCCAGCGAATAAAAGTTGCCGGGAGCTGCAGAACTGTGAGAATCTTCTCCAAAAACTCCCATTGAACTGAATCAAAAGCTTTAGAAATGTCAATTTTCATAGCACATCGAGGTGATATCTCTTCTTTATGATAATCTTTGACTAACTCTGATGCTAGTAGAAGATTTTCTATAAGGTAGCGATCTTTTATAAAAGCAGATTGGTTTGGCGCTATAAATCCATCAAGAATCTTTTTGAGCCGATTAGCCAGAATTTTCGAAATGACTTTGTATATCACATTACAACAGGATATAGGGCGATAATCTTTCATCGTTGTTGCTTCTGTCTTTTTTGGAATGAGTGCCAAGATTGTAGTGTTGAGTCCCTTTGGGAGAAAACCGTAAGTGAAAAAAGACTTCACTGCCACTATGAAATCTTTTCCGACGATAGACCATGCCTCTTTAAAGAACTCCACCGTGTATCCATCCGGTCCTGGGGATTTATTTGAAGGCATTGCGAATAAGACTTTCTTTATTTCCTCCTCTGTCACCACTGAAATTAAATTCTCCCTCTCATTCTCTGAGCATCTGAAATTTAATAAACTCCCCAACTCTGCTTCTGTGGCTCCTGTATAATCTGATGGTTTATGAGTAAATAGGGTTGAAAAAAACCGTACAGCTTCCGATTTGATGTCATCTCTACTAGTTAGTCGCTCTCCATTCAGACTTACAATTTCCCTAATTGCATTCTGAGCTATTCTTTCCTTCACCGTATTATGGAAAAATCTATTATTTTTGTCTCCCACATTCAGCCAATGGAGCTTAGATTTTTGGTGAAATTTTAACCATTGTAAATTTGAGTTTCTAACCTTATACATGAAGAAGAAAGGAGGTGATTATTTGTGTTCAATTATTATATTATTATATAAAAGATGGGTTTCCTTCTTTTTTGTTTGACATGTGTCCTCAATTTTTTTGTAGGAAAATAAAATTTAAAGTTGCGAGTTTCGTTTCTTTCTACCAGATACTTTGCTTTGTTTATTTTGATCAGATACTATGTTTCTTTCCAAGTGATACATCTCTTCGGAATTAAGTTAATTTATCCATATTTCCATCTGCGTTTAAGTGATTTCAAAAATTTATTTATATATAAATCATGGATTTATTCTAAAATAATTAGATCAAAACCCCTATTCAAATTCTAAAGATTTCGATAATATGAAAAATCGATGACAATGATAAATTTCATGGAACACTGTGCTGATAAAATTTGGGTTTCATGTTGGTGTATAATTGACCATTTTAATGAAAAAAAAACAAAAGTTATGTCTATTGGACTTAAACAATTATTTGCTCCGGTGTATTAAATTCATTGAGATATATAATTTACCGTCAAAGTATGGTTCAATGTATATACGGTTGTATAAACTCAAAAACATTGCAACTTCTCGATTTTTAAATGTATGCTTTCATGGCTATGAAAGGATTCCACCTCACAAATTACAATCACATGTAAGATTACGACTTATGATCATACGGTACAGTTACATCTCTTTTGGCAATCGATGCATCTCTTCATGGTTTTAAAAGTTTTTCAATCTTTCTCAAACATTATTGTGCAATGCACAACCAATTGAGAGTAAAAACAATATTTAGTTAATTTTATACATGACTACCCAGATTTTCTTGCACTAGTTGGGTGTAGACACGAATCCTCTGATGAACTCTTGTCATCAACGGTGAAAATTTTCATCACTTTTTCAAGATCAATTATTTCTCCTTCATCATTTTCCATTAATAAAATCAATAGGTAAACAAAATACATAAATCAACGGTTATGTGGGTACAATAAAAAAAGGTTTACAAAAAATATCTTAAGAAAACAGAGACTCATGTAGCACCCAATGAATGAGTGATACCACATATGCGAGCTATACGATGCTTTCCTCTCCGTCTTCTAACTTGGAGTGATTACGTCAGTCATATTATCCACCTTCTCTATTTTTTATAGACTCTCTTTCAGATATGGTGGTGCTGCCATGTTCCGTCTATGAACAGTTATATCTTTCTCTCAAGAAACAATATATGATCAGCCACCATGTTTATGTCCAAACCCATGAATACAGGTGATTGAGGATGATGGCGAATGGAGAATTTTAACTATGAGAGAATTTTCAAAGGCTTTGAATCAAAGCCACATACTTCCTCGAAACAACATCGGTTTTGATGGGAACGTGGAGTTTCATTTTCTCCTTAATCGTAGACAAGAAAGCACTAAAATCAGTGAGCTAGTCATATAAAATAAAGAAGTATCCAAAGAAGAAGAAGAAAATCGAAGTAATTGTAATATTAAATTACAAAGAAAATGAAAAAGTAAATGAACTTAAGCCTAAGCATAAATGGATTTTGTTTCATTGTATAGATTAAGTAGGAGAAAAAAATTATGATGATGTTTTAAGTTAGTACAAAAGGGAAAATTGACATATTGCCTTGAAGACCAATTTTTCTAATATATATTTATAGTGAAACTAATGAATGCAAAGTAGAAGATGATATTTTTTTTAAAGCTCATTTTTATTCCTTTTTCAAAGAGCCTAGAGAAAATACAAGAGAAACGAGAAAAAAATATGACATTTTGTTACACATAAGCCTAGGAGCAAGTTTAACCCAGACGAATAAAAGTTTCATTTCCAGAAGAATAAGATGTTATAAATATTGTATGAAATAATTTTAAATTAATAATGATATTTACAAAAAAATATTATTATTCAAGTGGATAATAATTTTTTAGCAGTAATATCTGATCTACCATTCATATTTATTCTCACTTTATTCAGCAAAAGAAGTGATTGATATGTTCTTATTCCTATAGTTTTGCAAAATTATGTACATAAATCAAGTTTAGGATTGAAGTATCAATCAAAACTAGATCTTGAAGATGTGACGGTTACTTTAAAAATAATTTCTTCATGGTGGGTTTTGATAAATTATAATTTTAGAAAGGAGCATGTTGTTACCATTAATTTATTATTTTTAAATACAAAAATAATAAAAGAATGCGTCAAAAATTTCTGAAAATGATATATAAAATTTGCAATAGCCCCGTGCATGCGCGGATTAAAAATCTAGTAAAATATAAAATAAAACTTGTGTTAACAAAGAAAACGACATCATTTAAATGCTGTAGACATTGAACATAACCAATAATTATGCAAACTGAGTTTCGTTTTGCTCATTTTCACTTCCAAGCTTTCCTTCCTCTGAACTGGCTTCCGCTGAGGCTTTTTTTCATTTTCTTGACTCGCTTTGATTTCCCAGCCTTTGATCTTATTGCTGCGAGAGGCATATTCTTCTTGTGCTCCTTCTGTCTATTGCTCGAACCTCCGATCTGCGTTTTCAATTCACACAATTATCGGATCATCAAAACAATCATTCTATGATTTCTTGTAACGGAAACAAAAACCAATACCTTCTTCTGCTTGATGGCAGTCTTGGATTGGTATTTCCCTCGTTCCTCCCTACCCGCTTTAACTAATTCCAGCCTTTCTTCTTTTGTTAGTTTATGCCTTATGTGAGCCTGTGGAAAGAGTACAAATTCAGTTAACTTCAGACGGAAACATTTTGTGACTAAAATGGAGCTTCTCATTGAGTAACAGCTTACTTCAAGTTTGTCTGGATTCACCAGCTTCTTACGTAGCTGTTCAGAGTCCGGAACTTTGAATCCTTTTCGAGCCAATGCAATTTTCGCTTCCTTCTTTGCCTGTATCATATGTGACACAAGACATGAGCAAAAACGTTGGAATTTTTTACCAAACAGAGGAAAAGAGCAGCTTCTCTCTTTCGCATATATACCTGAAGTTCTCTGATTTTTCGGAAGTCCTCATTCGAAAGTATGCCATCACTTTCAGCAAAAGATGGCTCTTCCCTCTTTGCTTCTGCGCATCTCTTTAGTGCTCGTAGGCTTCTATCAGCAGTGAGAAGACTCGAATCAAAATCTACTATCTTCCTTTTCTTGCCCTTTGCTTTCTCTTTGTTTCCACTACCCTCCACAGAAGAATCAGAAGCTTCTCCACCATTTTCTTCGTTTTCCGAATCACTCTCGGCTTCATCACCATTATCATCTTCAGTGCTATTCACATCATCACCATCGTTAGGATCTTCTTCAGCCTCGTCCTCTGTTCCACATTCATCAGGTATCCGCAGCTCATGTTCCATATCATCACTGCCAGGCAACGCCACGTCATCATCATGAGGGCTGCTCTTATTGTCACTTTCTTGCAATAATAACTCAATATTGGGAACATTGCTGAAGACAGTATCTTCTTCTCCATATTGTTTAGGTCTGGCAATGGGACCTCCAGGACGGCCACGGTCTTTTTTCGCTAGAAGCAAAGGGTCGATCTGAAAATTACAAAATGTAATTATTGGTTAACCACATACTTCATGGATTGTTTTGAGTTCCAATTAACAAATCAAATGCTTTCTGCTAACCTCTCTGAACAATGCTACGAGGGAACGACATGCTGCTGTGATGGCTTTATCATGGGGATAGTCCTTTCTATACCGAACAAGATCTTGCAGCAAGTCTTCTGTCATCAACTGAAGTGTAGGAGACAAAAAAAGAAAAAGAAAAAAAAGGATTGGTGCTGTATAACTACACTGATATGAGAATATGAAACCAGAGTTAAGAACTAGTTACCCCGCGAATCCTAAGGCACATTTCTCGTACCACATTGAGTCCGACAGCAATAGCCTGGTTACATAAATGAAAACAATGAATTAAAATGATAGAATAAGCTTTCTAGTTGATGTGAGAAAGCTTGAAATCACACCTCAGAACCTCCGTGTACAAACTGATTTACTATTTGGTTGAACAGTGGCTCCACGTCATCGGAAGGTACCTGCCCGAGATAAAAAAAAAAATTATTGCAAGGATTGAAGAATGAGAAAAGCGATATATAATGATTAAAGTGGAAATGTTTATATACCTTTTCATGGCAAGCCTGAACTGCTGCTGCAAGTATTTGTGTAATGTCCTTTACACCTTTCTGCATTTAAGAGCATTCCTATTTTAATCAAATTTCAACAAAGAAATTTTAAAAGGACAGTTAGCAGATCTTATTACCTTAGCATAGTTTTGAAGATAAGCATAAAATTGTAATAATTGCAACTTGTGAAGACCAATTGTTCGTGCAATAACTTTCATCATCATCAACTTGGTCTGCAAAATTTATTGAATACAAAAAAAAAAAAAAGTTAGTTAGCTCATATGTTTGTATAGAATGGAGGAAGCGAGTTAAAATATAATTACCTCAACACGGTAACTAGTTTTCACAATGCTATTGCCAATCTGAAGCCGGGAAAGCAACTTCTTTGCAAATTTCTGTAAAAGAAGAAAAACATTCAATTATACCACACGTAACTACTTTCCCTGCAAATGAAACACTACAAAAAGCTAGGAAATGAACCTGGGCATATTCTGGATTTAGATGATTAAGAGGTGAATAAGTTGAAGTGGTGTTCTGAGATGACACACGCTGCTTTTTTCTAATACTTCGCATAGCGCGTTGCAGTTTTGCTTGCTTTTTCTTCTTGCTAGAAGATGTACCTTTGTTGTTTGCCTAAACATGGGAAAAGGGAAAAATTATTTAAATATAAAACCAACCAAAAAATGAAGGTGGAAAATTCCATCAACAACTAACTAGTATAATATGTAGTTTACCTTGTAAACAGCCTCTCTGTTAAACACAACCTGAGATGCTTGCTTTGAATCCTCTTCATCGCTGCTTGAAGCATCACTATCATCCTCATCGTGAATCTTGTCGTAATCAAGAAGAAACCGAAGGGAAGATATCATGATCCTGAACATGATGTTAAAAAACACAAGTTAGTAATTAGACCAACCAAATCAAATCATATCAAAATATATATTCCACAAAAAAGAGATACGGACCTAGGTGAAGGATGAAAGCACGCTTTACAAATGGCAATTGCTACTCTCTCATGTTGATAACCAAACCAGACCTTTCTCTTGTGAAGCTCACAAAGGGTAACAAATGCTCTCTTAGCCTTAGTTTCATCTCCTTGCTTCGACATAGCGAGCAGAACAATATTCTGAAGTGATGTGTGCCTTGGATCAGTGATACGCATCTTACCAATGGTTTGAACAGTGTGAGAGAAAGCAAGCTTTCGCAAGTTTTTATCACCGACAGTCTGAATATCCAGAAACAGATCCAGCAAATCCTTCATGACAAGACTCTTTAACACACCAAGAAAACATATTAAAAAACATAGCTTTCGATTACGAGCAGCTCAGATTGGTATTAAAAAAACAACGATACCTTTCCATTCATGAGAAGAATCAGAGCTTGCGCAACATGGTTCCTAAGGCCCGAGGGCATTGCCAGGTATGAGGTACGGAGTAAATGAGTCAATTGAGCTGGAAAAGCGGCGAGGTGCTTGGGATAAAACGGAGTGACATGAGCCAGAAACATGGCTCGGTCGCCGAGGTCCTTGGCAACAGAAGGGTCGGAGCCGACGGAGGAGAAAGTGAAAGCCGCCTCTTGCTGAAAGAGATCCACCGAGGCTTTGAACTGTTTGTAAATCAAATCGAGCTCCTTTTCGTAACCCTCTGGGTCAGGCTTGATTTGACCCTGAAGGATAGGAAGGCTGAGCTTCTTGGAGCTCCGGCCATACGCCTTCAACGACTCCAGCGTAAGACCTAGAGATCCGGCCATAATCGGAGAATGAACCCTTAGGGTTTTATACAGACTTGAGAAAAAAGAGAATTGATTATGTCGGTTTAGGGTATAAAGAGAATTGACAACTAATCTGTTCAGATCTCCATAATCGTACGTTCACTATTATAAAGAAAGAAAGAAATCCTTTATAGGTTTCGGTTTAGGAATTGATTATGTCGGTTTAGAATTTGATAGTGGCCCTGTTCCTTTAACAATAGCCAACATCAGTGACTAAAACCAGCGACTACGACCAGCAATTTGTTCAATTGTTCGTTTGGTAGTTGCAGCAATTGGTCACTGTGACTGGTTGTTATGTTATTAGTTTAACAGTCGCAGCGACCAACGACCAATTGCAGCAATTTATCATTATTTTGTTCGTTTCACAGTGTCTGCAATTATTTTTATTTTTAATTAATAAAATTTTTTCCAAATAAAAAATACTTTTAGATTTTAAAATAAGACATGTAAAGATTATCTATTTTTATATATTGAAAAATCTTAATGTAGTTTTATTTGATTTAATTTAATTTAATTTATTTTATATAATTTATTTATAAATTTAATTACTAGATCTTTATTTATTTAATTTTACATAATTTATTGTATTTAAATGATTTTATTTTATTTAATATAGTTATATTTTATTATATATTATTTTACTTAATTTTTTAATAATACTTAAAATTTTATTTTATATAATTTTAGTTTATGTTACATAATTTAATTTTATATAATTTTTTGGTTTATATAGTTTTATTTTATTCTATGTTTTTTATATATTTTTAAATATATTTTTTTGTCACTGATCGTTGTTCATTTTGCAGTCATGTGACTAGTTATACTGACTGGTCGTTCGAATTTATAGCGACTGAAATTTATAGTCGTTGATCACTGTGATCACTAAACAAACAGTCACAGCCAGCGACTGCCAAACGAACAAGGTCATTACTTCTTAACAAGGATCTCTTAGAGCTTACCACCCAAAAGGCTGTGAATATACCAAAATCGTTGGCTCCTCCTCCGTGAAATCGTTGGTCAAGTTGAAAGCTTCCCTCAGCTCATCCAAAGTCAAGTTCTTCATCATATTCACAGCCTTTGCGCATATACTCTTTTACCTGAAGTGTCCACAACATCTCTTGGTATTACAATCTTCATCGGCTTATTTTATGTTGATCAAAAGGCCATGATAGCATATGCGGATGCCATCCTCGACCCCTAGAGTGATTACATGCATGCTATGATTCTCGTTTTAATTCTGACCTATTTCAGTTTCATTAAAAATCAAATACTTTATCATAGAATTTTTTTAAATAGCAGGACTACAATTACATTAAAAAAAATGCTCTTAAAGTGAGTATTATATATATATGATCGGAAGACATCATTCCTTTTCGTAGTTCATAATACCAAAACGTTGTTAATATCACATATTTTTCTAAGACTTTTTTTGAGAGAAATATCACATGCTATCTAAAAATTAATATAATGATTTGGTTAAAACTTTGGGGGTGTATTGGAGTAAAGCATTTGGAGAGATTTGAGTTTTAGTGACAAATCATGTATTATTGAAACATTAATTTTAAAATATCTTTTAAAATTTAGTGATATTAGACTGATGATTTTAAATTATACACTTAAATCCACTGTTATTGAAAATATAATTATAATTTAATTTAAAAGTTGCATGTGAGATTTGAGAAAATTTTTTAGTAAAAAATACAAAGAACCAAATCTCATACCTTTATGTGGGATTTCAGAAAATTTAATAACAAAATTCCTAATTCACCAAAATTTTACCAAATCATCTCAAAACTCATTAAAACTCAAATTTCTCCAAATATTCAATTCAATATATCCCCCTAATATTTTTGTTTTTGCAAATATGCAATTTTCGTAAGTTTTAAAAAGGACATACATGTGTTTTCTTGGAAATGTGTTTTCACCAAAGATATTGTTGCGAGTCATGTCTTTTAAATTTTAAATTTTCAAAAAGAAATCAAAGCTTTTTTTTTTTGCAGTTTATAAACTTAATATTTTATTTCCAAAAAATCCTTATTTTTTGTTTGTTAATACTCTTAAGAGATATTAGTAAAATGTACATCATAAAATATATTGTTGAGGTAACTCATTAATATAAAATTCTATATATTTTTCTAAAAGGTAACTCATTATATAATTTTCTTACTATTGATGCAAATTTATTTCATAAAGTCATAAATAATTTAGATATAATTTTATCATCTATTTCACATATTTTTTATTTCAAATTGAATGTTTTACTATTTATTATTCTAAATAACATTTTTTACTTTGTTTATGTGGATACTTTAATTGGAGAGTGAGTACTCTCCCATTATATATATGATTTTATGAAATTATTACTATAGCTCACTGTGTCTAATTGCCTCTCTAATCGTGAATGAAGGCTATGGACTTCATATTAACACATATTGGATGGAATCACCAAGCGGTGATATTTCCTTCTTCTGCTTCTTTGTTGTGCAATGGTTCACAACATCCGCAAAATCACCAATCATGTCCTGTCTAGAGTAGTTAGGCAATTTAGGAATTTGGTGTTGTATATTTTATTATTTCAGAGTGGTATAACCATAGATTAACGAGCCTATTAGGCCTAAGCCTCAAAACCAACCAACTTACCACTGGGACTAGGAGGAGGAAGTGTAGTCCAGTCCACCCACGTCTCTGAAATCACTCCGATTTTTATTCAAATACAACTCTCTCCAGTCTCGACAACTCGCCATCATTCATCGAATCAATAACGATATTAGTATATTCATCATCAAAAAACTCTCCAAACCCTAAAATCATCTAGGGTTTGGAGAATCGTGCCTGCTTCCAGGTCCACATCGTAGTAGTTTAGGCTTTCCATGGATCAAGATCAAACTATTATAACATCAGAAAAAACCAGGAAGAAGACGAAAGAAGAGAAATGGAAGAGGCATTTCATCAGAACCAGGATGGTTTTTCTGGTTAAGAAGATGACTTCTGTGATTTCTGGTGTCTTCAGCCGCAAGAAAACACTTGCAGGTGAAAACAGAGGAAAGAGAGATGATTCATCACATCAGAAGAGATTACTGAAGCTGGCGAGACCTTGTCTGTTGGTAAAGCTAAATCCAAGTAAAACCTACTTCAGAAGAAGGAGAGTTTTTTGGGAAAGCGCAAGAGTTTGACTGAAGATATACTCCTCTTAGGGCAAAGATTGAAGACGAGAAAAAGAAGCTTAAATATGGTGAAGAATGTGTTTGTGTGAGACTAATCACAATGTTTTACCGCTATTTCCGATCGTGAGATCAGAGATGGATCCATGATACGTTCCAGAAAGCTGTTGAACCTTCTCTGTGAGTCAAGAGGTTTCACTATGACAATACTGTATATTCTCTTCCTTATCTTAGCCTACGACTCCGTAGATATTATACAGCCTTCTCTGTGAGTCAGAGGTTTCACTATGGGCTCTTATTGGGCCGAGACGATGTTTATTAGTTCATATATATAGACTCTTGTCAGAAAGCAATCAGCGAAGTAATCAAAGCATGTGGTTGGGTGTGAGAATATGCAATGCATATGACTAAGAGATTCTCTCTCACAGACTACTTTTAGCAAGAAAGCAACTGAAAACACTTTAAAGATTAAAAAACCTTAGAGAAGCCATGGCAGATTAGGTTTCCTGATGTCTAAAAGCATGAAATATTTATTATCTAATAAAAAGAAACGAACATAATGACGCTATATGTATCCTGGGCTCCATTTTCGTGCTTTAAACTGACATAATTAGATTCTCGATCTTATAGCATTTTTACTTCTTCTTTTCCAAAAAGCTAAAAAGTTATTGACTCTAGATTTACAGAGTTAGATCTCTATTGTCTAAAAGCTTACCATTCTTTTGTGTCTCGCAAATTTTGGTTGTATTAAAAGAAACTCATCAAAGAGTATAGATACATCCCATTTAGGAGGTGAAGCTTACCAGTTACCACTATATTTGTTAAGTTTTGTTACAAATTTTTTATGTGAAATTGTCAAAATGTTCTTTAACTCCATCGCATTTTTAGATCAGAAATAGGATTTCGCATCTGGTAAATTATGATATGATGTGAGTATTTACAACTACAATATCGATTTTGGCTTTCAAATACTGTGATATGACTCTTATTTTTGTTATAAATAGGCGTTTAAAAGACTTCATATATTAATTTTACTTTCAAATGTTAATTATTTGGGTACAATTTTCCTACACACGTATATATGAGCAAAACGGTCAACATCACACACACATTTACATATGGATGTTGTTACTTTCTTTTCATGTTAAGATGTCATTTTCATTTGAAGTCATAATCGTATTATAAATCATACATGGTTTTGGCAAAAAGGCATTCCCAACAACTATATATGTCACTCATGTCAACATATATATATATATATATATATGTCGTTGCCACTTATAAGTTATATAATAGTATCATTAGGTGATCAGATCACTCGTTACTTTATTTCATGTAACTTGTGAACCATCACCCGATACGAAATGTCTCCTTTTCTGTTTTTAATTAGTAGACAATTAAACTTTATTTTGGCTCTATATTAATTTTGAAGGGAAGAAAACCTATACTTTTCAATTGGATTTTCTAAGATTTTAATTGTTTAAAATACTCAAAGCGGTGATAGTATAGGAACGTCTTGGAAACGGCAAATAGTTTTTGGTTCTTATTCGATTTGTGAACTATGTTCATACTATTTTGATATATAACAAATGCATTTGTCGACAAATGCATGACTTCTCTGGCTCTTGGTGATTGACAGCAACTACGAAGCTGTGAATCATTTACATTTCTACCAAACGTGTGCATATAATATACATATGGTAGTATCGACAAAAAAAAAAACATAATTCATTTAATTATTATTATAAACTGTATACATAGAAACCAAAAAACTTGGACCAGTCTATGTAGTGTGTCATCTAAAGTTTTGGACCACATCCCAAAATCACCAAGGAAAGTTTCAAATTTAAATCACTGAATATGAGTGATATATTTCCATTTTTCAAAATTTTGGAATATAAATAAAAATATGTGGAAAATGTTTTTTTTTTTTATATTTTATAAGAAGATGTGGGAAATTGTTGTGACAAGAATCCATGTCTTGTATCAATAATCAAAACCATGTGACCCATTCGAGATATAAGACATTCATAACGGCTTAATATACACTTTTGTAACGCCACTTGTCTAAGTTGTCTTCTACCGTTTCTCTTATAAATAAGTATATGATTCTCGTAATATATCGGTTATTATATTTAACAACATTCGTATCCTATAGTCAATGTATAACGGATACATATTTAAAAACGTATATTTACTTTGAAACCGTATAACAATATGTGGATAATTAGTCTAAATGATACAATGATTAATATTGAAATATATTAAAATATATGATTAAAATTACAAAATGAAAACTCACTAATTTTTTATGAAATGTTGTTTGTAAAATTGTTGAATATATATAGGTTGCAAAATACACTAAAAACAGTTATGCATATAATTTTGTTTGATATATTTCTTATTAAATACGAATTTAGAAGATATATTTAAATACATTTTAAATATCAGCTTTTATGATACATTTTAAATAATTTTAAAAGATCGGGGACAGCTCAAATTCAGATCCGAATGTATCAGTTTGTCTTACATAATTTTGGAAAATTATATATCGGCTTGAAATCTACATATTTGGGTTAAATTAATTTATTCAAAGATCCAATAACTTTGGGTAGAGATCCAAATGAGTAAATCAGAAAATTCAGTAAGAATGGTAATTAAAAAAAAAAAAAGGGACGTTAGTAGATTAATGTCGAAAACACACCAGTTTGTTTGGGGGCCCATTGATTTATCTGTTGCATTATTGCAATTGAAATGAGAAAAATTCTTCCATGAATGTTTAAAGTATGCAGATGTTTGAACTTGTTTTTTACTATAACAAACAAACAGAAAAGATTCATAAGTAATAAAAACCCTGAATTCAGGAAGTAAATATTGTTTAATCTGAAGGAATAGAGAACAAAATTTACACCAAAAAATAGGTTTTATGTACAAAAAATAAACTGAGAATTTAAGGAAAATAAATTGAATCAAACGAATTGTTTAGTCGTATAGAATAAAAAATGTTAAATGTCATCAAAATTTAGACATGAGAAGAGTTGTTTTCCAGTTTTGCTTTCCGATCATCATATTCACTTACTTTATTAGACCAGTCAACACTATTTCATAAATAGTCCTACAAATTTTTTATAAATATTAGTATATACAGTTATAAGCATAGACCATAACAATAAAGAGAGAGGGTAGAGAAACTCACTTAGGAAGGGGGTTTCAATCTACTATGTTAAGGCTATGTATGTGTAGTAGCCACCGTTTCAATTGATGTAAAAAGGGGTTTTGGAATTATAAGCAAAACCTATAAGTAAAAAAAGAGGAACATTTTAATTTGTGTGAAAGATAATAATATGTTAAACCCTTTAACAAACAATATTTGCAGAAGTGGAAAGATGGAACCGCTATTTCAAACAAAATTAGAATCAAACCGAACAAAAATAGAATCAAACCGTAACACTAAGGATTGCAAATTTTGGATTTGTTTATTGTATTTAGAAAACATACTTCGGTAGAATTTTCAATGGATTCTACAAAAATTGAACGTGTTATCAGATTATAAGAAATGAATATAGTCAAACTGTAAGTGAATCATAGCTAAACAAATCAAATACAAACGTTTCTTTAGTTTTTGATAAAATAAAATAATAGAAAATTTAGTAATTATTAAATTAAAATAAAGTACATTAACATTAAAAATAAAAATACAACCTTGGCAAGATGATGCATTGTGTACTCGAGAATGCCTCTTTATATAGTAAATGGGGTGGGTAATTTAGCTTGCAAAGTAAACTGATTGATTTGAATAGAGAATATTCTAATTAAATCTACAAAATATTCCGTTTATTGATTGTTGTGATTTTATAAGGAAAACGTTTAATTAGTAACAAATCAATAATTTCCAAATGTATATACCGATTGCCTAAATCTTAGATAAACTGTTTTACAATTTTGAATTTAGATATTCTTTTGCAATAAATCAATTGAGAAAATCAATTGAGTTTATATATTTGAATATATCTTAATTAAAACTAAACTAATAAAAAATGTAAAGTTTGGTAAACTCTTACTCTTATAATCCAGAATAAATATGTAAATCTTTCAAACTTGAAGTTTGAATTTTATAAATGTCAATCCGTTTATCTTTTTTAAGTAAAGATCTAATAAATAAATATATGTTAATTAGATTATGTTAACAATATAATAGTATAAATTTGTAAATGCTATTTCTTCTAATAAAGTTTAGTATAAATATAAATAAATTCATGTCTGTTTTAAGAAATTTAAATCATTACATATGTTGAAAAAAAATACATAACTTTATTGTAAATATAATGTGATTATTTTTTTAAAACATATGATCATATTAAAATGAGGGGAGATTAGTATTAACAAAAAAAAAAATTTTAACATTGTATTATATATGCATAAAGAAAAAAGAAATGTATAAAGGTTATATATAATAGTGAAATAAAAATTAAGCTAATGAATAACAAAAGTATATAAAGAAATCAATCATAACTAAAAATGAAATGAATTTAATGTAAAAGTTTAATGTTTAAGGTAAATCCGAATTATAATTAAAGATAAAAAATAATAATTAATGAGTGATTAAAGAAAATATAATGTGACAATGATATGTGTGCAATAGCAATTAGTGTAATTAATCTAGTAAAAAGTATGTCTTGTTAATAATTTACTGGAAGAATGACTGTGGTGATGACAGCTAAACAGTGGTAGTTCTGTAGTATATCAAAACCATTGTAAGGTTAATTTTATGTGTCTCTCAAAATATAGAAGAGATACTACGAAGCAACCAAAACAAAATATAATCTCGCGATTAGTTGTTAATTGTATTTAACGGACAGTTATTATTATTGTTGACGCGCTTTTCCCGAATTAGTTAATTATATTTATATTTTTAACCCAAATATCTCGGTACAAAAATAAACAGCTCATAGCTTTCACTCCTCTCTCTCTTCTCTCTTCTCTCTTCTCTCTTCAGCTCTGCAGATTTTTCCTCTGCAAAAACCAGAGAGAACGACAAAATAGGAAGAGATCAGAGAGACGAGAAATCAGAAACATTAACCTCAACGAAGAAGAAACCCTAACAAAGCCCCTTATCTTTCTGCTTAATTCGAAAAAATGGAGTACGAGAAGTCTCCCACTGCTACTACTTTCTCCAGGAAGATTAGTAGAAATAGCCATAGTCTTAGTTTTAGTGCTAATGCCGTATACGACGGCGTTTTTGCTTCTCCCGTAAATTCGAAATCTTCTTTAGTTGATTACGGTGAGATTTTCCGAGGTTCAGGTCCTTCTCCGTCTGCGATTCCGTTTTTAGATGTACCGGAGCTGAATATAGGTAAGGTTAAGGTCGATGTTCGTAGTTCCAAGCTTGATTACTCTTCTGTGTTTGGAGGTTTTGGAGCTTGCGATTTTTCTGTTACTCCCAAGGAAGTGATCATCAAGTCGGAGAAGAAAAGGTTAAATTCCAGTACTCGTTTCTCCGGCTTAAATCCTTTTCGTTTTAAGATATTTAGGGTTCTTCATATTCACACTGAATTAGAACTGATTTTACTTTCCTTAATTAGACTAGCATAGTTAGAGCTCTTTAAATGCTATCTATATATGGTTGTGATTTGTTGAATCTGCTGCGTGAAATTGTATATGAGGTTTTTCTGGAGATCATTTTTGATAGCTCGTAAGTTGAATAGTGGATACACTTTGATGGTGGTGAGCTCTTGGCTTATTCTTCTATGTGTAGGAATCGTAGGAAAGGTGGAAACTCTTCTGATGCTACTCTTTGCAACGAGGGGAAAAAATCACCTGAAATGGTTAGGATGAAGCACTCTGATATATCACATCACCAGACGGTCCCACGCAATGAGAATGGGACTACTCATCCTACTCAGGTCTCTGCTATGCCTGGTCCTAGTCCGACTCATCTTACTCAGGTCTCCACTATGCCTGGTCCTAGTCCGACTCATCTGGTTGATAATGTGAGTCCGTTGCAGAAGAATGAAAGTAAAGCACCTGTTCCATTAGTTGAAAAGAAGCCATGTAACGAGGTTCCTGAGGAAGTTAAGGCCCCTAGAAAGCGGGATTCTAAAACTGAGGTCAATTTCGAGAACATCTTTGGTCGAAATGGATGCAGTACACGTGATAAGTTAATGTGTACGACCGAGTCTAATGCTGAACATCGGGATTTGAAACCTCCTTCAAGCTTGCAGCGTACATTGAATGGTGAAAATGAAGCTTCTGAAAGAATATTGGGTTTGAATTTAGGGCGTTCAGAAAGGTTTCAAACTGAAGATACCGGTTCTCCAAGTTCACCTCCATACTTTGATGCTGAAACAGATGTAAATTCGGTTGCCACTGAGTCTTCTGCGGCATTGAAAAAGGCTTTAGAAGAGGCACAAGTAAGAATGAATATTGCAAAACAAATGATGGAAAGGAAAAAGTCAGGCTTCCGCAGTTGTGCAATGAAATCTTGTGAAGACCCTAAAGTTGAGAATAAAGGGGACAAAAAAGTTGAAGGAATTACAGCAGAGAGCGGAGACAACAATTCTCAAATTCTTGGTGAAATGGTGAACTCCTCTGAACAATCATTTTCAAACGAGGGAGATCAGCATGCAAAAAGAGCACGGAAGCTGTGGGAAGTTCCTGAAGGACTTTTAAAATCAACTTCAGACCATAAGCGGGAAGAGTTAGAAGAACAAGATGCGGTAAAACTAGAAGAGGAACAAGCAAGAAGAGGTCGAAAACACTGGGAATTACCTGGAGGGATATTAAAATCAGTTATGAATAATAAGCAGCAGGAGCCAGAAAACCTTCCACCAGCCAAACCTGAAACTGATACAAAACAAGAGGTGCAACCATCAACTGAGAATCCATTCTATGCATTTGGACAGCTTGGCAGTAAATTAATGTGTGTTGTTGAGGCCTTCACGGGGAGCAAGGTTTCACAGAAGGATGAGAAACAGGTTCCAGAGAAGGAATATTCTACCCTCTCTCAAATGGTTCAAGGTGAGGAAAGTGATTCACAAGATACACTAGCTGGTATTCCAGTTATGGAAACATATTTAAGGGAAGTGGGAGAGACCCCACAACAAACTGAGAGTAAGAGCGAAACGAAAATAGAAGAGAAAACTGAATCTACAATGAGTACTTTCTCAGAGAGGTCTTCTCAGAATATGGAGAAAGAAACTGGATGGCAAGTTAAAAGTGCTTGTGAGTCCGAAGGTAAACCTAAGAGTGGCGTAAAAGATGTCCAAGAAAATCCTGACCCAGCTTACAATGTTCTAGATCAAGAAGGAGAGAATGATATAGTCACTGAGCCACAGGAGATGTTTGTTGGTCCTGATGATACCAAAATGTATATAAGGGAAGTGGAAGAGATGCCACCTCCTACTCAGAGTTTGAGAGAAACCCAATTTGATGATAGTGTTGGAACTATGGTGTCTTTTCACACAGAAAATGTTTCTCAGGCAGGAAACACAGATGAGGTGCAAGAGACAGTGCACAAGGTTCCCAGGCGAAGAAGAGTTTGGAAGACCTCTGAAGACGTCTATAATATGATAAAGGCCCCGATGGGAAGCAACAGGCCCTGGCAGATAGCAGAAAATGAAACCACAGAGATGTCCTTTAGCGAGGAAGGTTTAAGGATCCATGATGCTACCGAGGAAACAGAAAGCACATCTGGACAAGCTAGTGATTCAGGATTGCAAGAAAATTGGACTGTTCTTAAACAGATGTTTAGGCAGATGTTTCAGACAGCAGATACTAAGGGAGAGGATGAAACTTACTGCTTAGTGGAATCTGAAAAGGGGTATCTTGACATCCATCAGAAAGCTGGAGCAGAGACTTCTTACTGCCAGATGACTGGCACAGATAGATATGATCAGGATGAGGTGGAGACAGTAAAAACAGATTACGAAGCCTATGCATTTACCAGAGAAAATGAAGACTTGGAGTCAGAACAAGAAACATATTGTAGAAAAGAGGATGGTAAGGTAGAAGTGCAAGGTAAAACGTCTTTGGTCCGTGAACTGATAGGAGAAGAGCTAGAGGCCAGTGGAATGGCTAGCGACCAAGAAGGGGAAGATATGCAGGAAGTATCTGAAGAAGCTGGATGGGCTCAAGGACTTTCTGAACTTGATGAGATAAAAGAGCATGCAGATTCTCGTGCCGAAATGCTTGAATATGATCGAAGTGAAACAGACTCAAATAAATCTGGGGAGAAATATGAGCAAACGCAGGAAGTAGCAGAAGAAGCTAAGGTCGATGGTAGTATAGACACTGACACCAGCAGGTCATCTTTTGAGATGAGACAAGGTGATTCATACATTGAAGAGGTTGGCGCTGAGCATGATCTCAGTGATCAATTCCCTGAAAAGGCCAGTTTTGCCAGCAGCACCGAAGAGCACGTTGAAGAAATAGATTCTGATTCAATTCAAAGTGGTTGGAGTGTTGTAGAGGATGATGACAAGTTGGAGGAAAGTTTGGCTGGTCATCTGCAGGATGGAGTAGCAAGTAAGCCTAACGAAATGGAGGAAATCAAAGAAGAAACAGATGAAATGAAAACAAGATTTGGTGTAGAGAACAATGAAGATAAGACAGAACAAGAGCACCGATTTGAGTGTCAAGGGAATGAAATAGATGGAAGCAATGTGGAGGCAGCTGAGTCTTCTTTTTGTTTTCCCAACGGAGACGAAAAGATTGGTGCAGCAACTAATAGAAACATGAAAGAAAATGAGGGAGAAGAGAGTTGTCGATCATCTATGGAAGAAGAGGGAGACGCTACTTCTGATGCTTCACAACACGGAGCAGAGAGAGTTGAGGAACATCTGAAAAAGAAAGATGAAACAAAAGAGAAAGAAAGAGAGAAAGAGAAAGAGAAAGAGAGATTTATGGTAGAAAGAGCTATCCGTGAAGCCCGCGAAAGGGCGTTTGCTGATGCCAGAGAAAGAGCAGGAAAAGCTGCAATGGAGAAAGCAAAGGCAGGAGCCCACCGTAAAGGGACTTCTGAGGTTCCAAGGAGATCAGAGAAGGGATCTGTTGAGGTAAATGATAAGTTATCATCAGCTGAGAAGGCTTCAATGCAAGCCAAACTGAGATCTGAGCGTGCTGCTGTAGAAAGAGCACTCTCTGAGGCCAGAGAACGTGCCCTGGAAAAAGCATTGTCTGGAAAGTCTGCCACTTCTCAAACAAGAAGTTATGGCGGCAGCAAGTCATTTGGCTCTTCTGGTGACAAACGAGGCTCCTCATCTTCTGTGAGTTTCGACTCCTCTTTTCTTATTCTTCTTTCAACTCATCTTTCATAGCTCTCATGTAATATTGTGATTCGTGAAATCCTTTAGCAGGGTACAGAGAACAAAAGTTCAGGTCCTTCCCATTCTTCAAACCAAACTGGTATGTCTCTGTAGATATATACATTGTCGTTTCCAAGATGTTTGACATATACACTGACCTGTACCTTTGATTTGCGTGATGAAGGCAAAGGTGAGCCAATCCAGAGATGTAAAGCTAGATCTGAGAGACACCATAGAACATCTGACCGCGAGGTATGTACACCATCTGTTCATCTGCATCCTATAATCCTCTTTTCTCTGCTTAGAACATGTTTCTGTAATGTCATCATTCCAGGCAGAGGCTCTTGCAGAGAAGAAGCTTCGTGATCTTAAAGCCCAGAAAGAACAGGCAGAGAGAAATGTAATCACATAGACAATACTCAGTATCATCAGAAAATTGTTATATATATCATCTTCGAAATTGGTTGTACTAAGCCTTCTTCTCTGATTGAACTGCAGAAGCTCGCAGAATCTCTGGATGCTGATGTCAAACGTTGGTCGAATGGAAAGGAAAACAACTTGCGGGCGTTGCTATCAACACTCCAATATGTAATTTGTTTTCCCCATTTGTACATAGCCCTTAACTCTTTCTTATTGATCAGAGGATCAGTCTTAAAACGATTGTTATTGTTCTGTAATTTGCAGATACTTGGAGCAGAGAGTGGATGGAAACCAATTCCGCTCACTGATCTTGTTTCAAGTGCTTCTGTCAGAAAAGCCTACCGAAAAGCAACTCTCTACGTTCATCCTGACAAGCTTCAACAACGTGGTGCATCCACACAGCAGAAGTACATTTGCGAGAAAGTTTTTGACCTTCTCAAGGTTTGTCTCTCTGTCTAAAACCCTCAATATAAAACCAATTCCACTTGATTGAGTTACCTCCATCTGCAAATCTGAGTCTCTAACCAGCTTGTTTCGATTCTCCAGGAAGCATGGAACAAATTTGGTGCAGATGAACGATAAGTATGATGGTGTGAACCTTTGGATCTTCCTTTACTCTATCATCAGGAGTCACCTTGCTAATTCATAACCTACCTGCCCAAGAACGTAAGTTACAAGTACAGGACCAAGCTATGGTATAGGATGAAGACAGATCTAGAGATGTAATAACCAATAACTATAAATATTTATATTCATGGGTCATATATATAAAAGAAGCTCATTCATATTCCCAGCTGACCAACCACAATTATTATTCATTGACGTTTCTCAAATTAAGGTTAAAAAATAGTACATTATTAAGTCAATGGTACACCGGAAAACCGCATAAGAGAACTAAGATAACAAAGTGGTTTAAAAGCCGAGCAAATGAAGCATTATAGCATTTTGGGCGTGCATGCGATTCTCCGCCTGTGGAAAGACAATGGAATAAGGAGCCTCCACGACTCCATTGGTCACCTCCACTCCTCTTTCTGCAGGCAAACAATGCATGAAATAGGCTTTTGAACCAGCCAGCTTCATAAGAGCTTCATCCACCTGCAATTGAACACAATAGGTAATCATGAATCCGTCTACTTTGGTAATATATGGTAGATAACAATACTAATTATGTTACCTGGAATCCTTGGAATGCTTTACGGCGAGATTCAGCTTCATCCTTCTGCCCCATACTGGCCCATACGTCTGAGTACACAACATCAGCTCCTATGACAGCTTCTTTAGGATCATTGGTGATCTCTATTTTACTTAATCCAGCTTGCTGCGCCTTTAAAACTCTTTCTTTGTCGGGTTCAAACCCTTTTGGGCAAGCACAGACAAAATGAAAAGGGATAACGGATGCCATTTCCAACCATGAGTGTACCATATTGTTCCCATCTCCAACATACACAACCTGAAGTTTGTTGGATCAATGTTAGTATAGATAACACCTACTATTCTAGAATATGAGATCATCATACAAGTCTACACTAGTTGTGTTTTGAAATGGATAATCATGGATGTCAAGAGTTCTTGTACTAATCTTGGGTTTGTTTTCAGTTTAGTTGCATCTACAGCCAAAGTTGTTGTTAACGACATTAGATGAGGAAAATAGATAATAGCAAGCAGCAAGCGAAATGGTTAACTAACCTTTGTCCCTTCGACTTGGCCAATATGTTCAATCATTGTGAGGGCATCGGCCATGATTTGACAAGGATGGTTATGATCTGTCAGACCATTCACAACTGGTACACTCGAGTAGTTAGCCAAATCAAGAATGTCCTGCAAAAGAAGTGGATTCATGTTTGGTCATTGAGCTTTTCCGAAATTAGAAAAAAGCACAAACTCAATCAAGTCAGCTGAAAAACAAATATTCATGCCACTAACAAGACACTAAAACACACACACATAAGAAATAAGTTATCTTTCTGGGATCACAGCAAGCCATAGAAATGCAGTTGTACACTTCTAATATTCCTTAATCAATCAATCAAAAACTCACCAGCATACCTGATGAGCAAAAACACGAGCCATAATGATGTCATTATAGCGTGAGAGAACACGAGCAACATCACGAGTTTCCTCTCGTTTACCCATCTGGATGTCATTGGGTCCTAGATACAACGCATGACCACCAAGCAAGAAAAAGCCAGTCTCAAACGAAACACGAGTCCTCATGGAGGGTTTTGCAAAGATCATAGACATAGACTTCCCTTTAAAAGGTAGATAATTTCTCTCCCCTGATTTCAACAAAGCCTTGACCTCTGAGGCCTTGTCCAAAATCTTTTTTATAGTCTCTGTGTCAAAATCATCTATTGCCAAAAAATCTTTCAGGTCAGATTTTCCTACAAAAAAACGCAAATAAAACGCAAATCAATCTAAAAATTCTCTGGAAACGAATCTATAGATAGCAGCAGAAAAAGTCAAAATTGTGTAATTTCTCAATCAATAGAGGCAATAATGAGTCACATTTGCTCAGTTTCAAATGATAAAATCAGAACCCAAATTACAGAAACAAATGATAATCAAAATAAATGATGACGAATTGGTGGAATTGAACCCTAAACCCCCCAAACCTTTGACATCGGAAGTAGAAGAAGGGGAAGTGACGGAGGAGGCTTGGCAGGAAACACGAAGACGGAGTGGCGGAGAAGAGAACGAAATGGCGGAGACTCTCCGGAGAGTAGTGCCGGGGAAGAAGGAAGATGAAGATGAGAAGGAAAGAGCCGGTGATCGAGCCGTAGAAACGTGAGAAGCCATAGCCGCCGCCGCCATTGTCTTAATTCGTTTTATTGACTCTGTGAGTGACACTGCGCTTTCAGTTCCTTATAAGCGACTGAGAAACTCCGATTGTTAATTTTTATTATTGGGCCTGGGCTTCAAAAGGCCATTATTATTTGATACTTAAAAAACGAATTCTTTATTTTAATTTGCCCTAATTAATTTGTGCAGTGGCGCGACGATATTTGAAGCTTTTTTCCCGATGAAGACCGTCACCGGAAGAGTTATGAGTACGGAACCAATCTCCCTCTCCAAAGCTACTACGCTTCTCTCCGGATTTGCTTCCTCCGAGAACGGCACCTCTCAAGACGTTAGCGCGTATCTCGGACGCTCCTCCACTGCCTTCACCGAATTAAAGAACATCCACAGGGAGATTAAATCAAAGAGGACGAAGCCAAGATCCAATAAGAAAAGGAAGAGTGATGGAGAGATTGGTTCAGAGGAGAGGAAGAGCAAGAAAAGGAGAAAATCCAAGGAGATTGATTGTTGAAGTTTGTTGATTTAAGGTTTTAGCTCAAGCTTGCAGAATTATGAAAGCTTTCAAATTTTTTAGGTTAGTGTAGTTTAAAGAGGTTTGGTAACAAGTAAGATTGAGAAAGATTTGATTTTTTGGAACTAAGCTATCTGCATTGCAGTTATTGTTAACTTTTGATTTTGGATGAAGATGGAAATCCAAAGTTCAAACTTTTGATATTTTTTTTTGTATTGAAACTTCAAATATTGTTTTGTTCATAAAATCATACACAGATGTAAACTATGTCAAAACTTTATTACCAAAGCTTTTTTGCTACAGAATTAACATTGTTGTTACTTGTTATACAAAGCCACCAGGCGGCGCTTGCTCCGGAATCTGCACACAAAAAGCAACACATTAATCTTAAGGATTGTTATAGTTCTGGCAATAAATTTTTGTGATCAACTTAAAAGACTAGTTATAAGCAATTTACCTCGCCAGGATTCCATTTCTCCTTTAACCAGACGCTGGGATCAACAGGATCACCTTGTATGTGCAGCTCGGTTCTGCAATGTTTTCCGCAAATTATTCAAGTTAGAAACATCATACGTAACGGTTTTTCACTGTGGAAATTGAATGGGTACTTACCCGGAAGATGTATTTGTTGAATCTATAACAGGAGCAGTGAAAGATGCAACAGGGACATTGAAGTTGAATGCCGTCTGATTGTTCTGGAAAGTGTTAGGAGCCGGCGTTGGAGTTAATGGACCAAACATGTTATTCTTTTGTGGAGCTGTTGCGAGTCCGGGTCCAGGTCCAAACGATGCTGGTTTGAATGTTACTGTTGATGGGCGAGTTTGGAAACCAAAGGGAACTATGATCATTTGCAAAAGAGGTTTTAGATGATGATGTGAGTCTCGGCCTTAAAGAAAATTTGAACTTTAAAAGTAGTACCTGAAGGAACAGGATGAGGAGTGTTGACGCTGAAAGCATTTGGTTGTTGATTAAAGCTTGCAAAGGCATTTGGAGGTCCAGATGAACTATGCAGAGGACATAGTTAGCCAGAAAGAAATATGGAACCAGTGAGTTTATGAAGGCAGCAAAAACTTAACATAAATATGGAAAATGGAGAAAGCGAAGAAAAGTTGATACCTGACTCCACCAGTATTGATATTGGGGAATGCAGTTTGTTGATTATTTGGTTGTTGGTTAAAGCTTGCAAAGGCATTCGGAGTTGAACTATGTAGAGAAACATGGAAACCGAGAATTAATGAAGGCGACAAAAACTTATTGGAGTATGGAAAATGGAGGACCACAAACATTAATACCTGATTCCACCAGCATTGGTATTGGGGAATGCATTTTGTTGATTAAAGCCAGAGAATGCTGGAGCGGGATTGATCTGTCCAGTCGGTGGGAAGATACTAGGAGGGGTTGCAGCAAACGGGCTTTGATTGGCGGTAACAGAGCCTTTGTATGGATTCCTTAGAAAGTTTTCAAACTCGGTTACTTTGGAGTTTTGCAAATTCCTCTCCCTCTCAACCTATATAATGCACCATTATAAGCCATGAAAAGAGGAAATCAATTTGTGTCCTAAGAGTATGAAAGAAAAACTAGTGTAAAGTATAACAAACATAAGAACGGTTAATCTCACAATCGACTGTAGAGGAACTCCTCGTTTAGATTCTTCATATGCCATCGCACGTAGCTCTTCATAGCTGATATCACCAGTAATATCACATGGAAAACTAGAAAAAAAAAAAAGACAGATATAGAAGATCAGAAACGTAATAAAAAAAGGGTAAAGAAGAAAGATGGTGGACCAAATGAAGCAATACATACTATTTCCAGTGGGCGTAGCATGTGAGCTTCCACATAGGTCTCTCATTCTTATAATCGTCTTGCATTACCCGTTTACACGCAGCAGGATCTGTGCATCTTTGCATAGTAACCAAAACAGAAACAGTTAAATTTCCAAAGAAACAAACAGCTAAATGATGATATCTATAGAGCAAGCATTAGCAAACATAAAAATATATATATATATATACTCACTTATGGTCAGCAGGCTGCCTCTGTTTACCACTCTGCTGCGCAGTAGCACCACCAGTAGGTGTAGGAGCCGTTCGTGACCATTTATTCTCAAAAGGCTGAGTAAGCAAAAAGCATCAATCATGTCACAATTCATTCAACAACAAAGATGTTTTCTTTTTCTTCAAGAAGATGCACATTTTATCAAATCAATGCTTTCATCTTAAAAGAGGAAAACCAAAACGAACCTGGAATTGATTTGGTCTGCTGGAACCACCACTTTGTTGTACACCAAATCCAAAAGGGTTTGAATTCGTTTGTTGCTGTTGCTGTTGCTGTTGTTGTTGTGGTGATTGTTGTTGTGTACCAAAGCCAAAGGGATTATTAGGCTTAGCTTGTTGTGGATGAAGAAATCTACAATTTTCACCATACCTACAACTGCAAGAACAAACACCAACCACAATGAATTCAATAATTAGGTCTCTACATACACCTGTTACACTACTAGATTCCCAGGAGCGATCAAAGTCAATAAATGCTTGATTCAGTTCAATAGAAATCGTTTATACACATTACTTCCGTTTCAAATCAATTGGTTTCAAATAAACCACAGAATATAGAATAAGAAACCTAAATTTCTGCAACTGAAACGGACTTTAAAAACTCTATAAAACAAACAGAAGCAACAAATTGAGCTAAAGAAATAAAGTAGAAGAGATGAAGAAGAAGATGAAAAGAGAAAATACCTGCCACGCTGAAAGTTTCTGCACAGTTCCTTTCTCATATTCGCTGCTAAAACCTTCAACTGTGAATTTATGTATGTATATATAATTTTGCTTTTCGAAAACAAAGAAGCGAAGAAGAAGCCTCTGACTAAATTACCTTTTTACCCTTACATAATGTTGAAGTGTGCAGGGTTATAAATGTAAATCCACATAAGCTTCGTCATCCTCGGTTCTCTTATCCATCGTTTAAGATCCTTACCAAGTGCTTCTACACCAGGAAAAGAGAAAAAAAAAAAAAGATAACGAAAATGGCGGTTTCTCTCCCGAACTCTTTTCTTCAGATTAATCCATCTGTTCCTTCTATCGAATTGAGAAAGGTAAGCTCCAATGTTGATCTCATTCTTCTTCTTCGTTTATTTCATCCTCTCCTAATATTTCCAAAATAGCCGTTTATGGCGACAGCAATTGGTGGCGCGAAAGGAGGGAAAGTATCAACGAGAAGCAGAAGCAATTCGGTGGTTCAAATAACGTGCAGGAAGAAGGAATTGCATCCAGAATTTCACCAGGACGCCAAGGTATACTGCAATGGAGAGCTGGTGATGACGACAGGAGGAACAAAGAAAGAGTATGTGGTTGATGTATGGTCAGGTAACCATCCTTTTTACCTTGGGAATCGATCGGCTTTGATGGTTGATGCTGATCAAGTCGAGAAGTTTCGTAAGAGGTTCGCTGGGCTTTCAGAGATTATGGAGATTCCTGTTCTTAAAGGAGAAATCATTATGCCAACGAAGAAAGGTAAAGGTCCTGCCAAAGGCAAGAAGAAATGAGAAAAAAACTTTGTTTCTGGTAAAATATGCCTTTGGATTTGTCTTTTCTTTGTCAAAATTGAAATCGAACTGCTTTTGCGTTTTTAAGTTGTATGTTCATTTCTTCTGAATCCAATTGATTATGCTTCTTTTTGTTAAATGTGTGTTTGGTTTCTTTGAGAATTGGAATTTGATTCTCTATGTGTGATCGATAGATAAGAACATGGATATAGATTTAGCTTTTGAAAGTTGTCGAGTTTGAGGTAAATAGAGCTACAGTGTTGCAACATTGTTCTATTGATTCTTGTTGTTGTAGTTTTGATTGCAAATAGAATAAAATAGTTCTTGGGAATGAAAGCAAGGAAGATGTGTCTTTGCTAGCCTAGAACTCTCTCAATCAGATTTGCAGAATGAAATTAACCATGGTCTATTATGCAAATTCTCAGCAAACTTTAAGACACAGTAGTGACTTACAATTACTAAGTGGGTTTATTATTAGTGAGCACAAATCTATAACTATGGCTTAGGGGAGTTAGGGGCTAAGGTTTGCTTGAAAATGGTGAAGACAGATACTAACACTTGAAGATTCACACAACTCTTAAAGGCTGCTTCTGTGGTTATATGACCAATGCTGTCTTTGTAGGGCTTTTTATTAATTAGGGATAATAAAAGTGAGAAAGGAATAAATGGGCCACTCAATTGCTTAATGAAAACCATAGAAATATGTTTTTGTGGTCATTAAGTGTTGACTGCTAAAGCTAAATTATTCAGACGTACGTGATTAGGTTATTTTATCTATTCAAAATTCAAATCAAACTGTTTTACAAACCCCATTGGCTTAGAAGCTAAGTAGACTTTTAGCATAACACAACAATTTAAGGAACCCAAAATAGTGAACCAAAACAATGCCCATTAGCCCAAGTAGATGCTTGGATTTGTAAAGAAGCCCAAACTAATTTGTGTGTTATTTTGGTTAAGTTTTTACATACCTGTGTAAATAAATCTTCAAGATCCTGCGGTTAGTCATAGTTCATTTTTGATACAAAATTTTGCGATCCTGACTCAAAAATTGATGGATAGATCGTAAAGGTCAAAATTTCTTTAGCGCACCTAAAAAAAATCGCA